>SJYW01035317.1:406380-456050 GCA_006410735.1 Raphicerus campestris | reverse complement strand
CCCCAGGCTCTCCTGGACAGAAGGCGCTTGGGGATGAGAGCAGGCCTCGCGGCCTGGAGCCGAGGTCACAGCCCCAGGCTCTCCTGGACAGAGGGCCCTTGGGGATGAGAGCTGGGAAACCGGATGCGGTAAAGGAGGCTCCAGGGAAAATAAAGAGCTGCACAGCCGGAAGGAATGTGGTCACTGCCCAGGTGGCTCTAGACGATAAAGGATCCTCCCACAAAGCAGGAGACGCGGGTTCGATCCCTGCGTCAGGAAGGTCCCCTGGAGGCGGCAATGGCAACCCACTCCAGTCTTCTAACCTGGAGAATCCCGTGGACAGAGGTGCCTGGCCAGATACAGTCCATGGGGCCACAAAGAAGTGGATACAACTCACACACACACCCTGCATTAGTGACTCTGGGACATTTCATCAGCCCAACCACGAGCCAGTGTTCACTGAGCTTCATCCCTTAGACTCAGCTGTCAGCCCCAGGCGAGACAGCTCACATTCGGTCCTCTGCCCGCGATTCAGCGTTATCAACCCTGAACACACAGGAGCGTTTTCACATCTAGAGAGGCCAACCTTTCCTCACCGACTGGGGAGAGGAGACCAAGCCGTGAGAATGCCACAGCTGAGAGGGAGCCAACAACAGAGGCAGCGCTGTCTGGACAGGGGGAGGCACACAGACGGGGCTGAGCCCTCTGCCGGGGCAGGAAGTCCCCGGACAATGGCCGAGGCTGGCCCACCGGCTCTGAGACGGGTGGGGACGGCCGACAGTATAGTGTTTGGACTTTCCCATACTCCTAGATAAAGACGGAGCAACGACATCATAGAAACAGTGACCTCTGGTTCTCAGACTCACACTTGGAACATGAGGCTGCATCAGAGTGGCCGTGAGCGGAGCGCAGGGGGAGGAGGCCCCCAGCTGGCCAGCAGCCGCACTGCAGCACCCGGGCGGGGCGGCGGAGGCCCGGGAGCGGGGAGAGCGGGCGGCCGCGGGCAGAGGCCCCGGGGGCCACACGGGGCCCAAGGCAAAGACCAGGGGCCAGGGCAGGGCCCCCGACAGTCAGGAAGGCTGAACGCCCAACAAAGGAGAAACGGCTCAATCTGGTCACAGTCACCAACAGGAAAAAGGTCAAGGAGGATGGCCTCGCTCTCTAGAAGGAAGGTTAACTAGAAAGACGCCTCAGAGGCCCAGAACCGTAACGTCCTATTTCAAAACAAGTCAGAAGACAGTTAAAGACGGTGTGTCTCAGGAAGTGGGACAGGGAAAGGTCAGAAACGGAAAGAAAACCCTTCAGAAAAGAAGACTAGACTAAAAGAGAGAGACGCGCCCGAAGCGGCACGGGAGGCGAGGCAGAGAAGCAATCGAAGAGTCAGTCGGAAGGGAAGCGCTCCCCTGGAGCGGCCGAGCGGCCGTGGGTCTCCCGTGCCCCGGTCACGCCCGCGTCTGGGGCCCTCGGCGGTGGGGCGGGGCCTTGGCGGGGGGTGGGGCGGGCTGGGCCGCGGCCACGTCCACTACCTGGAGAGGCTGTCCAGGGCCTGCGTGAAGCTGTCCGTCCCGGAGCCGTGCTCGGGGCTCTCCATCAGCGACATCGTGGCGAAGACCACATCGCTGGCCAGGAACTTGTGCTTGAAGCCAAAGTGGACGCTGAAAGTCTGGACGCGCATGTCCTTCATGCTGCAGTGGGGCAAGCGATGCAGCGGCCATCTGCGTGTGCCCGGGGCAGCCTGCACTGGGCCGGCACCCCCCCGCTGCCCTCCCGGATTCTCACAGCATGCCCCTTCTGGTCAGAGAACAGATAGGGCAGGAGGCCCGCACACCAGCCCCGCCGCAGGGGTGCCGAGCACCCGGCAGCAGGCCATCAGCTCATGGGGCGCGGCAGGAGCTGGCTGTGTGTGCAGGGGGCGGGCGTCCCAGGACGCCAGGAGCAGCCAGGACCGTGCCCTCCAGCACGGCCAGCAGATCCACGGGGCACACCTCGTCTGAACCTGGCCCCAGTGGGATCCCAGGGTCCAGAGACAGACAGGCCACGTTGACTGCAAACATCTGCATCTCGGCCCCAATTCTAGACTTTTCAGGTACTTTAAGAGGTCCTATTTTTAACCCAAAGAGAAGGTCCCAATCATTTTCATTCATTTTTTTCATTCTCATTTTCTGCATTATTCTCAGAACGTGGCTAAAACTGAAACCCTGACAAAGTTTACTCCACAGAAATTTGAGTTTACCCAAACTTATTTGCAGACTCTTCAATCATCTCCCGTAAATTTTCCTTCAAGGAAACATCCATGGATTGAAACTTCTGCTTCACCTGTTTGAGGGGGAGACTGGGGAGGGGGCACTTGGTCACAGGAGGCGCGAACCCTGGCTGCCACTCCAGAATGACCAGACTCAAGACTCCGCGGGGTGGGTGGGGAGCCACAGGGCCGGGCCTCAGGGACGCTCACCCCACATCTGCGAGGAACTCCTGCAGCCGCTTCTGCCCGTGCAGGGACCAGAGCTTGAACCTGGCCGCCGTGTAGCACGTGTTGCACAGGCTGTCATGGAGGGACCAATGCTGGTAGAGTGCCAGGCGGAGGCTGGGCCCGTGTCAAGGAGCTGCAGCTGCGCGGTAACCCGCACCCTGCCCTGCCCGCCACCAGCCCCACCCGCTACCCCGGGGCCCTGGCGCTCCCCGATCTCAGCGGCACCCAGGCCGGACAGAGAGCCTGGGAGGCGTGACGCACAGAGAGATCCAGGGGACCCTGCGGCCACACCCCGCCCAGAATCGCCAGCTCCGCCGGCCCGACACAGGACGCCCCTGAACACAGCAGGGCCTGCGCCCACGGGGCCCTCCTGCGTCTGTGATCCTGGGGACGCGGGTGGCACAGTGAGGATACTCGTACTCGAAGGAGATGCGCGCGCAGTCCACGGAGAGTGCATGCGCCTCATCCCCATGCCGGTGGCTGTGCCGGGACACGTGCCGCTGCAGCGCGCCCACGTCGCTCACGTACTTCACCCTGGAGAACAGCACGCCTGGGCCCGCTGCCCCGCCCACTGGGCCCAGGGCAAAGCCCCCGCTGCCCCGGCTGCTGAGTGTCCACACAAGGCCACACAGGACTGGCCCCAGGCCCACGACAGCCCCTCCTCACAGGGCCCTGCAGGGACGTGGGCCCCCCGGCCCCTCCAGCAAGCCCACTGCGGCCGACCTCAGGCAGCCCGGGGACGCGCCCTTACTGGGTGATTTTGTCTTGCACCCACTGGTCCGTGAGTCCAACGATGGCCCACCTGGAGGGAGAAGACGCAGCTGTGAACAGGTGGGCGGCACTCGCAGGCACCTCTGGCCAGTGGGGTCTGACCCAGACAGTCCACTGCTCCAGGCTCCCAGCAGACCTGGAGGTGGCTCACGGGCACCCCTGCCCTGGAGCTCACCACCCGCCAGGGCTGCAAAGGTGCCAGGTGGCACGTGGGCTTGCTCAAACCTCACATTCAAGTTTGCTGGGCAGCAAGGTCGAGCGGTCAGCTGGGAAGGGCTCACGGCCCAGGCCCCACCCCTGGACCCTGTGCCCGTGACGCTCCACTGTCCCCACCCCCAGGCCCCTGCACGAGTGCAGGACGAGGCCGCAGCCAGCACTGGCGGGGGGGCCAGCCCGGCTGCTCAGAGGGGCCACGCACCACAGCATGTCGCTCAGGTCCTTGGACATCAGCCACGCCAGGTCGAACATCACCATGGCAGCCTGCAAGAGAGATGGGCCCGAGGTGGTGGTCCTGCTCAGGGCAGGGCCTGCCCACGCTGCCGGGGCCCGATGTCCCATGTGGAGTTGGGGTGGGGGAGAAGGGTCCGATTGGGAGCCCTAAACCCCGTCTGCCCTGAGACTCCAGGTCTCCTTCAGCAGCTCTGAAGAGACTGGCCTCCAAGGGAGCGTCCGGCATCTGAGGGGCCGGGCATCCGTTCCCACCCAGACTGCCTGCCCGCCTGCGCCTCAGCACCCTCCGCTTGCCGGAACAGGACTGTCCTGTAGAGGCCAGTGGGGCCCCGGCCCACAAGGGCTCTGGAAATAGGGGCTAAGAGTCATGGCCCCAGGACCAGACCCTTAAACTAGACACAGCATGCTTCACTGGAAATCTGTTTTCTGGGGTTCCTCAAGGTCCCGAGCTGTGCTCAGCGACCTCAAGGTGACACGATAAGAAATTCGTCCCAGGACACACAGATGCTGACGGGCCTGTGTGAGCCCAGAGTCCCAGCCCCCTGCACAGACCAACAGACCCGTTCAGTGTTTCTCATGATGAGCAGAAACAACAGCTGCCATTCCCCTGGGCAGCCCTGGCCTGAGGGATGTTTCACCCAGGAGAGGCCCAGGGCTCACCCCTCCCCGGCCACACAGAGGTGGCTGTGGGGCTGGGAGCGGCCCCAAAGCCGCACGCCGTCCTGCTCCTGTTCTAGGACAGTGGCCCCCAAGGTGCGTCCGGGACCGCGTCCGCCTGTACCCACCGACGTCCCATGATACTCGTACTGCTCGTAGTCAAAGAGGATGTCTCTCCTGTAAGGACACAAGACGCCGGGTCTTCACCAGGAAGCAGAACAGGAAGAAAACATTGGGGAAGATGCCAAAATCCGATGGCACCCAAGAAACACGATTTGCAGGGAGAAGAGGAGTCTGGGCAACTTAAGTTTCTTTTACACGCCTATGAGATGCTTCATACAACTGCCATCTATCCGATTTGTGAGAGTTTGTAAACTGAAGTATCGATACTTAGAAATTACGACAGCAAAGGGGCAGGGCATCACCCCCAGTGGACAGCGTGTCTGGGAGACCTGGGGGCCGGCCTGGCCCTCGCGGGACCAGAAGCGAAACAGAGGGGCTCACACCTGCAGGCGCTGGCCCAGAGGCACTCAGGCAAGCCTGTGACCCTAACGTGGAGCAGAGACGGGCACTGCTGACCCGCCTTCCCGCCGCATGCTCACCTCCGAGCCTCCCACGCTCTCCGCTGCCTCCTCCTCAGGGTTTGCTCCGCGATCTCCTGACCACGACAAAGAGAACAGAGGGCTGAGAAAGAGCCAGGAGCGCAGCCCCAGCCTGGGAGGGCTCTGAGCCGAGGGCAGGCCAGCGGGTGGGCGGGGGCACCAGCGGGGTCTCTGTGGTGATGGTGGTATCCCGTGTCCCAACTATTTCAGTGGCTGTGACAGGTCACCGTCGGGGACACGGGCAAAGCGCACATGTGCTTTCAACTCATTTCTGACACGTGTGTGTGGATCTGCAGTGATGTCAGAACCAGCTTATAAAGGAAAGTGATGGTCCTGACGAGGGACCTTCCGGAGGGTGATGGACCGTCTCCCTATCACGTGACGTCATACATCTGTCAAATCTCACGGAACTGTACACCTGGTGAAGGTTATTATGCAAAACCCCAGGTTTTGTTAGTAAACTAACAGAGAACTCTCTGACCTCCCGCACAGTGCCAAGGGGCATCCTGTGCCCTGCCCTCATGCCTGTGGGGCTCCCAGGCTGGTCAGAAGGGCTCAAACAGCTCAGTTAAAAAACAAATAAACCAACCCAACCAGAACATGGGCAGGAGATCCAAACAGACATTCTGCCCAGAGTCAGCGCCCACACCTGCTGCCTTCCAGCCCTGCCTGGGCCCGCAGGCTCTGGGCTGACCCTTGACTTTCAGGAGTGACCAACTCCTTAAGACTGTGGTGAGAGGCCCAAACCCACCTCCTCCAGCCGTGTGCGCTTCTCAGAGGGCTCTGACCCCTCATCGCTTTCATGTCCTGAATGTTCTTCATCCTCCTCTTCATTCCGAAAGATGTCTTCATAGGCAGGAACTTCAAGGTCATCATCTTGTTTAATGAGCAGTTTGATCTATGATTAAAACACAAAGCCATCAACCTTCCCTGTCCTCGATGGAAAACTATCCATCACATGTTTTCCCTCCCAGAATCTTATCTCCCGACCAGAATCTTATCTCCTGAATTTGCACCCCGCTCAGTACCCAGAAAGTACTGAGTCTGTAGATGGAGCGCCCCCGCAGTCACTCGGGTCTGGAGAGAGCACTCCCTCTTCGGCACCCACTCAGCCAGCAAGACGGACACCTTGCCCCTCAGCCTCTGACCAAGGATAGAGGTTTGTGGCCTCGCGGCGAGCGACCATCCTGTCCCTGGAAGCGGTCCCTCGTGAGAGGGTTTCAGGGTTGAGGCTACTATGGGTACGTGCCCACGGGGGGCTCAGAGAGCTCATGTGAGAGTGCACGCCAGGCTCGCCGGGCCCCACGTGACCGTCCTGGAGTCCACACCACCCGGGTAGCCAGGGAGCGTCCTGCCCCATTTACAGGGCGGTGCCTCTGAGGTCCTGGTAGTCAATAAAGCCGGCTGGCCTGAGCTCCGAGTGCACTCAGAGCAGGTTCCGGACCCCATGCCTCCTGGGTCAAGCGAGTCCCACACACGCCTTCTGAGCACCTCCGAGGGAGGTGACGTGTTTCTCATCAGAGATGGACAAGACCAGGGCCTGTCCTCAGGCTGCTCCAGCCCCTGGAGGCAAGGGGGACACATGCCTTGCCAGGAACACCAGGCCTGACGCTGTGGCATGAAAGGAGCAGACAGACAGACGGGCGAGCTCGGGGAGTCCGGTCTACCTGTGTGTCATTGTACACGTTCACAACACTGATGGGCCTGTGAGTGTCACACACGAAAAACACGGCCTCTTCATCGGGTTGGAGGATGTCCAGCAGGTCCACGTTGGCGCCACAGTTTATGAGGACGAAGTAGCGGAACTGGACAAAGGAGAGGGGCGCGGTGAGCGAGCGCACGGGGCAGGCCGTCTGCCATCAGCACCAGGCCCGAGTCCTGCAGGGACGCGCCCAGCCCGATGCACCGGCAAAAGAGTAGGCAAAGGCCGAATCTCTTCTGGCCTCAGGTGTGGGGCTCAGAAGACGTGGACAGACGTAGAGCTCAAACGCATGGCGGGTCCCGCCTGGCCTGCCGCTCACTCTCCTGTGACAGTCTCCTCTCTGTGCTGGCAGCGCTGCACCAGGTCAGATCCAGCAAGTCTGAGGCAGCTCGCATTTAACAAGCACCTGAATATTAAGTAGGGCTTCCCTGGTGGCTCAAAGGGTAGAGAATCTGTCCGACAATGCAGAAGACCCAGTTCAATCCCTGAGTCAGGAAGATCCCCTGGAGAGGGAAATGGCAACCCGCTCCAGTATTCTTGCCTGGGAAATCCCATGGACAGAGGAACCTGGTGGGCTACAGTCCATGGGGCTGCAAAGAGTTGGACACAGCGGAACAAGTAACACTAAATATTAAGTAAAGCTGTTTGTTATATCCTATCACTACAGAAAACTCTTTCCTTGTAAATATGATCTGGCATAGGTCCCTCTCATGAAGACAAGAGCACCAGGTGAGGGCTTGTCTCTGCCAGACAGTCCTCGTTGCAGCCAGAAATTCTGGGACCCTCTTCCAGACAGCAGCCCCTCCCTGGGGAGCGATGGGGTCTCAGATGTCCTGTCTCTCATCATAGTTCCATGTAGAGCTGAGACGATACCTGGTCTCTACTGCCCAAATTCCAAAGAGAGAAAGTATGTTCCTGAATTTCCAGTTGGAAACTGGGATACACTTCTTGGAAAAATAAATGTGAAATAATGGTCTAATGTAAAGTAATTTTAACCAAGCTGTATCAGAAACAACCTTCCAAATTCCAAGCACCTGAAAGTGAAATGTGTCTAAACACAAGTTCAAAGCTAGAGATTGTCCATATTCACTATCTTGTTTTTGTTGTAATTTTGTCTCTGCGATTGGAGGGTAGGTCACCCGCAGACAGAGCTTACTCTCTCTTCTGTGTGGCCTAAGAGAGTCGACAGTTAGAAATGCACAGAAACCACTGTAGGAATGTTGCGTTCCTTCCCACCAGCACCAGCATTGTAGGAACGGAATGCTCAGTGTTAAGAAGCCGCAACTGAGACAAAGCCCCATATTCTCAAATGCATCTCATACCTGCTCTTTATGCTCTAGAAATGCAGTTTCAAGTTCTTGCCACCCAGAAACTGGAACCAGCGTATACTGCACGTGGTCACACTGGAATAGGGCCTGGAGAGAGAGTATTTTCAATCCATGTTGAAATGCACATGAAAAGAAAAATAAAAGATGGGCGGAGAGACAACAGATGCTAACGTGAGGTCAGTGGAATGCTGATGTCAGCAAGGAGGTGACGGGAGCGACAGTTCACTGAACTGCACTTCAGCACTGCTGACCACCACCGGAGAACACTGCTGAAAACCGTGGTATTTCTCGGTTTTCAGTGAGTAATTCCTGACCCAGGGGCCTGACCACCGCTCACGTAAACCTCGCTTGTGTGGCCGCATGCTCGGTCATTTAGGCCTGACTCTTCGAAACCCCATCGACAGTAGCCTGCCAGGCTCCACGGGGTTCTCCAGGCAAGAATACTGGAGTGGGTTGCCATTTCCTGCTCCAGGGAATATTCCTGACCGAGGGATTAAACCCACATCTGCATTGCAGGTGGATTCTTTACTGCTGAGTCATCAGGGAAGCCCTGAACCATATTTAAAACCGAACAATGGTGATCTTTCCATAATACTGAAGAGTTGATGCCTGACACTCTGGTGCTGGAGAAGGCTCTTGAGAGTCCCTTGGACAGCAAGGAGATCTAACCAATCAATCCTAAAGGAAATCAACCCTGAATATTCACTGGAAGGACTGATGCTGAAGTGCCAATACTTTGGCCCCATGATGAGAAGAGGTGACTCATTGGCAAAGACCCTGATGCTGGGCAAGATCTAAGGCAGGAGAAGGGGATAACAGGATCAGACGGTTGGATGGCATCACTGACTCAATGAACACGACTTTAAGTAAACTCCAGAAGACGGTAAAGGACAGGGAAGCCTGGTGTGCTGCAGTCCACGGGGTCACAGAGTCAGACACGCCTGAGCGACCGAACAACACTCTTTCCTATTAGGCTAAGGAGTCAGTATCTCCAGAATCCTTGATGACACCCCAGTGCCCTCGACTGTCAATTCTTCTGCCTCGAACCCCAACGGCGAGAAGGCGCCGCACGTCCGCGGGTCTCTCCAACGCAGCCGTTCTGTGCCCAGCTCGTGGCCTTCTGCCGGCCTCTCCTCTAACCCACCTAACGCACTCCCTCCCAGGGCGCAACCTGGCGGGAGTCCCCGCCCCAGGCCGAGCTCCCGCCCCGCTCCACCCCTCGCGCCTGCCCCCGGTCCCGCGCGGCCCTCGCCGGCCCAGCCAGCAGGCCTCACCTGAAGGATCTTGCAAGCGCACAGAGCGTCCACGTCCGAGGCCACGAAGAGAAGGACCCTCTGTCGGGAGGAGAGCTGGCTGAGAGCGGCCCCGAGAACCCCGGCCCTTCCCGCCCCCACGGTCGCGCGCCCTCGTCCCTTCCCCGGGTCTCGGAGCCCAGGAAGCGCTCACCTGGCTCTGGACCACCTCGTAGAACTCCTTGCGGAAGTCGGACACGAACATGACCGCGGCGCCCAGACACCCCGGGACGGGACTGCGAGCCGGACCGCCGTCAAGACTCCCGCCAAGTCCGGGCTCTCCCGATCGCCCCGGGGGCCAGCCAATCGCGACTCAGGTCCCCGCCTCCCCGCTCTTCTGATTGGCCCCGCTTTTCTGATCGACACTCACGCTCCGCCATTCACGACAGGACTACTCCGGCCCGCCCCTAGAGGAGCGTCCTCCACAAGCTGCACGCACTGCGGCCGCCCAAGGCCCTTGCGACTGCGATTCTCCGGACACCCCACGCTCCGTACACTTTAGGAGGAAAGAATGCCCGCTCCCCCCTCCAGCTGGAATCTCCAGGCTAAGAAACCTCGCCACCAATTGAACTCATGTACACTTCAGGAGTCCCCTGAAGAAGAAGGCAGCCCACTCGAGTACTGTTGCGGGGGAAATTCCACGGGCGGAGGGGCCTGGGGGCTAGTCGCTGGGGTCGCAGAGTCGGACGCGACGGAGCGACTTCCGTTTCTCTGCGCCTCGCTTCAGGAATGCTCAGGCGCCTCAGGGGAGAAGGACGCGCCTGCCAAGCGGGAGACGCGCGCCCGAGCCCTGGAGAGGGAAATGGCCGCCCTGCGGCGAAGCCCCTGGAGCGCGGCGCCGGGCGGGCTGCGGCCCCGGGGTCGCAACTCAGACACAGACACGTCAGGAGAGGGCGCCCCCGAGGGCGGCACGGGGCCCGGCCGAGTTCCGGGGCGGCACGGGGCCACTTCCGCCCGCGTCCTCGGCGGCGTCCGCAGCGGCTGCGGGCGCGCCTGCGTGCAGGGCAGCGCCGGCGGGAAGGGGGCGCGTCGGCCTGGTTTCACGCGCGGAAGGCGCTCCGGGCCACTGCGATAGGCCGGCGAACCGCGACGCTCGCGCCGGGGGCGCTTCTGATCTTCGCGCTTCGGCGGCGCTTGCTCGCGCCGCGTCACTGCGCTCGCACGACCCCGGAAGTGCTTTCCGTCAGTTCCGGCGACCGCAGGCTTCCGGCGCCAAGCGGCAGAGGCGGCTGCCCGTGCGAGGGGGCGTCGGCGGCCCGCGGCGGCAGCGTGTCCCGGCACAGCGCTCTGGCCAGGCGCGGCGGAGGCGGCCACGATGGTGAGCGGCCGGGCGTGCAGGCCGGCCGCGGCGGGCGGACGGGGAGGCCGCAGCGCCGCCGAGTCACCCGGCCTGAGTCCGCCGACGTCTGGGCCTGAGCGCAGGCTCGCGGGTGTGGACCCGCGTCGGCTCCCCGCGGACAAGCGCGGGGTCGGCCTGGCGGCTGTGGGCGTGAGAGGAGAGCGCTCGGGCCGGTCCCGGGAGCTCGGGCCTGCCGCCCCAGCGCCCGGGCCAGCGCGGCCCCGAGGCCCTTCGCCGCTGCGCCCGGCGGCGCCCCGGAGCGGGCGTGGCGCCGGCTCGGGAGCGCACGGTTCCGGGAGGCGCGCCGTGTCGGCCGCGGACGCTAGGCCTCTAGGCCTGCAGGCTGGCCTGCCTGCTGAGCGCTGTGAGCCCCGTGCCGCCCGGATTACCGCCCCCGAGTGTGTCAGTGCTGGGAGCCCTGCTCCCGACCCGGAACGCTGCCGGGCGCCGCGCGGGTGCCGGCGCCGGGGTCGCGCAGGGCAGCGGGGCGGGGGCGAGAGCGCAGGGCCTTGCTGGAGAGGGTGCTGAGACGTGGGGAGGCCCCCAGCCACTTCCTCCGTTCATCCCGAACGCCGTGTGTTTGCTAGGCTTCGGGCTCAGGTTTTGTCCAACGGAGAGTCTTGCCTAGAAGGAGAGACACGGTTTGGAAAACTCCCTTGCGGCGCTGCAGGGAGTGGAGAACCGGCCGTTTTAAGCAGGAGCTGCGTTTGCCGTCTGTGGAAGACAGTTGGCCCAGCCTGCTTGTTCTGGAATTGCCAGTAAACTGTTCCATCAGTACCGGACTTTGCTTTTAACGATGTGTGTCTAGAAGCCACTGAAGGCATGCTGTCTTGTTAAGGTTTTTATTTATCTAACTTGTAGAAAAAGCCATATGCCATAAATTTAGCACTTAAGCCATCTTCAAGTGTTCAACTCGTTGGTGTAAAGTATATTCGTGTTGTTGTGTAGTGGATGTCCAGAACTTTTGGGTCTTGAAAAGTTGAAAGTCTGTCCCTGTGGAGCACTGNGGGATAACAGGATCAGACGGTTGGATGGCATCACTGACTCAATGAACACGACTTTAAGTAAACTCCAGAAGACGGTAAAGGACAGGGAAGCCTGGTGTGCTGCAGTCCACGGGGTCACAGAGTCAGACACGCCTGAGCGACCGAACAACACTCTTTCCTATTAGGCTAAGGAGTCAGTATCTCCAGAATCCTTGATGACACCCCAGTGCCCTCGACTGTCAATTCTTCTGCCTCGAACCCCAACGGCGAGAAGGCGCCGCACGTCCGCGGGTCTCTCCAACGCAGCCGTTCTGTGCCCAGCTCGTGGCCTTCTGCCGGCCTCTCCTCTAACCCACCTAACGCACTCCCTCCCAGGGCGCAACCTGGCGGGAGTCCCCGCCCCAGGCCGAGCTCCCGCCCCGCTCCACCCCTCGCGCCTGCCCCCGGTCCCGCGCGGCCCTCGCCGGCCCAGCCAGCAGGCCTCACCTGAAGGATCTTGCAAGCGCACAGAGCGTCCACGTCCGAGGCCACGAAGAGAAGGACCCTCTGTCGGGAGGAGAGCTGGCTGAGAGCGGCCCCGAGAACCCCGGCCCTTCCCGCCCCCACGGTCGCGCGCCCTCGTCCCTTCCCCGGGTCTCGGAGCCCAGGAAGCGCTCACCTGGCTCTGGACCACCTCGTAGAACTCCTTGCGGAAGTCGGACACGAACATGACCGCGGCGCCCAGACACCCCGGGACGGGACTGCGAGCCTGACCGCCGTCAAGACTCCCGCCAAGTCCGGGCTCTCCCGATCGCCCCGGGGGCCAGCCAATCGCGACTCAGGTCCCCGCCTCCCCGCTCTTCTGATTGGCCCCGCTTTTCTGATCGACACTCACGCTCCGCCATTCACGACAGGACTACTCCGGCCCGCCCCTAGAGGAGCGTCCTCCACAAGCTGCACGCACTGCGGCCGCCCAAGGCCCTTGCGACTGCGATTCTCCGGACACCCCACGCTCCGTACACTTTAGGAGGAAAGAATGCCCGCTCCCCCCTCCAGCTGGAATCTCCAGGCTAAGAAACCTCGCCACCAATTGAACTCATGTACACTTCAGGAGTCCCCTGAAGAAGAAGGCAGCCCACTCGAGTACTGTTGCGGGGGAAATTCCACGGGCGGAGGGGCCTGGGGGCTAGTCGCTGGGGTCGCAGAGTCGGACGCGACGGAGCGACTTCCGTTTCTCTGCGCCTCGCTTCAGGAATGCTCAGGCGCCTCAGGGGAGAAGGACGCGCCTGCCAAGCGGGAGACGCGCGCCCGAGCCCTGGAGAGGGAAATGGCCGCCCTGCGGCGAAGCCCCTGGAGCGCGGCGCCGGGCGGGCTGCGGCCCCGGGGTCGCAACTCAGACACAGACACGTCAGGAGAGGGCGCCCCCGAGGGCGGCACGGGGCCCGGCCGAGTTCCGGGGCGGCACGGGGCCACTTCCGCCCGCGTCCTCGGCGGCGTCCGCAGCGGCTGCGGGCGCGCCTGCGTGCAGGGCAGCGCCGGCGGGAAGGGGGCGCGTCGGCCTGGTTTCACGCGCGGAAGGCGCTCCGGGCCACTGCGATAGGCCGGCGAACCGCGACGCTCGCGCCGGGGGCGCTTCTGATCTTCGCGCTTCGGCGGCGCTTGCTCGCGCCGCGTCACTGCGCTCGCACGACCCCGGAAGTGCTTTCCGTCAGTTCCGGCGACCGCAGGCTTCCGGCGCCAAGCGGCAGAGGCGGCTGCCCGTGCGAGGGGGCGTCGGCGGCCCGCGGCGGCAGCGTGTCCCGGCACAGCGCTCTGGCCAGGCGCGGCGGAGGCGGCCACGATGGTGAGCGGCCGGGCGTGCAGGCCGGCCGCGGCGGGCGGACGGGGAGGCCGCAGCGCCGCCGAGTCACCCGGCCTGAGTCCGCCGACGTCTGGGCCTGAGCGCAGGCTCGCGGGTGTGGACCCGCGTCGGCTCCCCGCGGACAAGCGCGGGGTCGGCCTGGCGGCTGTGGGCGTGAGAGGAGAGCGCTCGGGCCGGTCCCGGGAGCTCGGGCCTGCCGCCCCAGCGCCCGGGCCAGCGCGGCCCCGAGGCCCTTCGCCGCTGCGCCCGGCGGCGCCCCGGAGCGGGCGTGGCGCCGGCTCGGGAGCGCACGGTTCCGGGAGGCGCGCCGTGTCGGCCGCGGACGCTAGGCCTCTAGGCCTGCAGGCTGGCCTGCCTGCTGAGCGCTGTGAGCCCCGTGCCGCCCGGATTACCGCCCCCGAGTGTGTCAGTGCTGGGAGCCCTGCTCCCGACCCGGAACGCTGCCGGGCGCCGCGCGGGTGCCGGCGCCGGGGTCGCGCAGGGCAGCGGGGCGGGGGCGAGAGCGCAGGGCCTTGCTGGAGAGGGTGCTGAGACGTGGGGAGGCCCCCAGCCACTTCCTCCGTTCATCCCGAACGCCGTGTGTTTGCTAGGCTTCGGGCTCAGGTTTTGTCCAACGGAGAGTCTTGCCTAGAAGGAGAGACACGGTTTGGAAAACTCCCTTGCGGCGCTGCAGGGAGTGGAGAACCGGCCGTTTTAAGCAGGAGCTGCGTTTGCCGTCTGTGGAAGACAGTTGGCCCAGCCTGCTTGTTCTGGAATTGCCAGTAAACTGTTCCATCAGTACCGGACTTTGCTTTTAACGATGTGTGTCTAGAAGCCACTGAAGGCATGCTGTCTTGTTAAGGTTTTTATTTATCTAACTTGTAGAAAAAGCCATATGCCATAAATTTAGCACTTAAGCCATCTTCAAGTGTTCAACTCGTTGGTGTAAAGTATATTCGTGTTGTTGTGTAGTGGATGTCCAGAACTTTTGGGTCTTGAAAAGTTGAAAGTCTGTCCCTGTGGAGCACTGGTCTCTCCTGCCAGCCCGTGGCAGCCACCTTTGTTCTCGTGTCTGGACTTGACTGCCTTGAGTACCTCCTGTGCGGGGAGTCCGACAGTGTTTGTGCTTCCCCTCTGGCTTATTTGACCGAACACAGTGTCCTCAGAGTACATTATCATTGTCACACGTGTTGGAATTTCCTCCCTTTGGGGGCTGAACAATGTTCCATTGTGTGAATGGATCACGTTTCCTTTATTCATTCGCCTGTCCGTCGGTGGGCATTGGGATAGCTTCCAGCCCTTGGCTATTGTGAAGAGAGCTGCTGTGAATATGATTGTACGTCTGTATTTTCAGACCCTAGTTCCGCTCCTTGGAGCAGATGTCCTGTTGTGCGGCTTCGTGTTCTTCCTCTCCAGCACCCCACGGTAGTCACAGTACCCTGAGAACACCCTGGGTTGCTGGGCAGCCTGGGTTCTGAGCCTCCCTGTAACCTGCAGGTTGAGAGCTGGGATCTTATGTTTGTGGCGGCACAGTGTCTAGGCTTCACTTGTGTGTGGGAGGGAGGGGTGTGGTGCGATGGAGTGCCCCATGAGAGAGGGGTGTGAGTCCTGGGCCTGGGTGGAACAGAGGAGGTCCAGAGAAGGGTTAGGGTGCTCGGGGAGGCCAGGATGGGGAGGAGGGGCTCCTGGCTTCTGGTTTCTTGAGAGAGAGCTTTCCTGGTCGTCCTCTTAGAGCAGTGTCCCCCAGGCTCCCGGTTCCCTTTCCTTCTCTTGTGCTGAGAACGCTGCCGCCCAGATGGTTCCCTGTGCTTGTCTCCCTTGTCTTGAATGTCACCGCTGCCAGGGCAGAGGCTGGAGCTGTTTTGTTAGTGGTGTTTCCGTGCGTGGAGACCGGAGCCCAACAGATGGTGGCACTCCTAAACTCGGGATGAGAGGAATGTTTTCGGGGGCGGGGACGTGGCCATCACAGGAGACCATGGGGCCTCCTGGTGGGGGACTCGGAGGCTTGCTGGGGGCACCATCTGAGGGCTGCGGGGACGATCTGGGCAGCAGCTGCTGGGAGGTGCACCAGACTCCTGGGAGGTGACGGCGGGGTAGTCTTGCCCTGGCCAGCTCTGGCTGCAGACGGGAGGACCGGGCTTGTCTTCTGTGCTAACTGCAGCATCTGTTTCCTCCCCCTAGTTCTCCTTCAACATGTTCGACCACCCGCTTCCCCGGGTCTTCCAGAACCGCTTCTCCACGCAGTACCGCTGCTTCTCCGTGTCCATGCTTGCGGGGCCCAACGACAGGTCAGACGTGGAGAAAGGAGGGAAGAGTATGTGCCGCTTTATTTTGGATCGCTCCCCTTCCCGCCCCAGCCTGCAGGGCCCTGGTCCCCAGCAGCCCTCCTCTGCATGTGAGCAGGATCTCGTCACCGTCACGGTGTCACAGCCCTGGACGGCTGAGAGGTGGGCTGAGGGTCCTGTTGTGATCCCATTCCCGGCTGAGGGCCGTGTGGTTCTGTCAGACAGCCTGCAGCCGGCCCGCCTTGCTGTGACAGGCCGTGTGAAGCTCTGCCCACCCCACTAGTCTCCCTGAGTACCTCTGTGCTGACGTGACAGAAAGCACATCCGGGGTTTGTTCTGTCGCGTTGGTCTTCCTGCTCTTAACCTGTCTCAAACGTTCTCTCCACAGTAATTATGCCGCCCTCAGCCCTCGACCAGCTCAGTAAGTACTTGCCACCCGACTTGAGGACAGAGATGACGTGAGAGTGGGCACTGGGGCCACACGGGAGCCCCTCAGCACCTGGGCAGAGGCCCCTCAGCAAGGCTGGCTGGGGGCCGTCCCTGAGGGGTGCTGGCTGGGCTGGGAGACTGGGGCCTGCGGGTTCCTCTCTGACAGCCCTGCACCCAGGTCCCGTGGAGACGGAAGGCGGGTGTGAGCGCCAGGGCCGTTCCCGCTGCTGGGGTAGCCGATGGCCTTGGCTGGAGGCTCGGGGTCTTCCCCTCAAGGACGGTGGCGGCCCCAGGAGGATGCTGCGAGCAGGTCTCTCATCTCCCTGCACCTCTTGCCTCGGCTCCAGCCACAGTTCTGAGTCCTCCACCCCAGGAGCTGCTCCTTACCCCTGCCTGCCTCGTAGCAGGAACAGGAAAGGCCACACTGTTCTCCCTCCCTCGACCCCTCCTCCAATGGGAGCCACTCGAGACCTTACACCCCAGCCCCACTCCTGGAACTACAGAGACCCCGACCACAGACACCGAGGCCCTTGGGGCGGGGGGTCCACACTGTCAGGCGCACACCGGGCAGCTCAGTGGGGGCCAAGTGCTGGCTTGGGCTTTGCACCTTGCCCGACCTGACCCCAGACTAGCGACTCTCTGGATTGGTGTCCTCACCTTTAAACAGGACACACGGCGCTGTCTGTGTGACTGCTCGGGGGCAGAAGTGCTTCCTGGATTGTGTCTGTGGTGTGTGAACAGCCAGGGCCCCATGGCACTGGGCAGGGCCAGGGGCTGGCCCTTAGGCAGCGCCAGCTGCGGCCGCTGTACCCGTGGAGGGAGGCCTCGAGCTGTGCTCCGCTCAGCCAGGTTGGGGGGTGAGTAGACCCAGGGCACGGCCCTTAGGCCCAGGTATCATAGAGGAGGGGCCGGCCTGGAGCCTGACTTGTGTGTAGAGCTGACCCAGGACTGAGACCAAGTGTGTTGGCACACAGACGTGAGAGGAGGCTCAGGGGTCGATTGGACAGGGGCTTAGGCAGGTGCTGGACAGACCTCGTCAGTCATGGGAGGAACTGTCCAGGTGAGATCCTGTGAGTAGAGGAGGTGAGGGGTGCAGCAAGCTCAGGCACCCCCAGGTGCTTCACCCTAAGGTGTAGCTTGAAAATTACTGGACTGAGAAACACGGGGGTCTCTTCAGTGGCAAGAATCTCAGACCCGAGGTGGGATTCCCGATCAGTCCGCTCACCCTGTCCCACCTCAGTCCGCTGCGTAGCTCTGAAGCCCAGAGCACGCTGGTGACGAGGGCCCGGGGCCTGAGGCGCCTTGTTCCTGCTGCCCCATCCCGGGCGCCCAGCCTCACATCCCCTCCGCAGCCTCCGTGGCACGAGCGTCTGGGCACTCTTGGAGGTGTGCTGTTGGGCCTCCTGACTTTTCCCAGCATGTGGTTGATGTGCAAACTGTGAATAAGTGTGCAAACACGTCACTTTCTAGAGCTGGGATTTCAGACAAGTGCCCGTGTAAGTGGTGCTGTCTCAGCAAATGTCAGCTGGAGCTGGAGCGCAGGGTCTGCTGGGTGGGCAGGTGCAGGGGTCTCAGCCCCATGATGGTCCTAGCACCTGCCAGGGCTGGGGGCTTCCCCGGGGAGGGTCTAGGGACAGGGTTTCTCTTCCTGGAAGAAGCTGAGCCTCATCCCTCGCCCTTCTCAGGCCGACTTAACATCACCTACCCCATGCTGTTCAAGCTGACCAACAAGAACTCGGACCGGGTGACACACTGCGGGGTGCTGGAGTTTGTGGCCGACGAGGGCATCTGCTACCTCCCACACTGGGTGAGCAGCCGGGCTGCGCGGCCCTGCCTCCGCGCGGCTGTCGCGTGAGGCCGTGGATGCGATGCTCCAGGACCCCGCCTGGAAACCGCTGCCGTGCTGTGAGACTGCCGTTTCCTGGGTCAGGCTTGTTTTAAGTGATGCAGCAGGAGAGTTTTCAGATGATCCGAATACAGAGCTTTAGGCTTTCACTCCGTGTTCTCCTCCCTGCTGTGTGTGCCTGCGTGTCCAGAGCACTCAGCCACGCTGCCGTGGGAGCGAAGCCTCTCTGCACTCAGGCTGGCCCAGTGCTGTGCACGGCTCGGCAGAGCCGCAGCTGCACCGCAGGGCGGGGCCCGTGGCAGCTGGGAGTGCTGCTGGTGGGGGCTGGGCCGCAGCGCCCCCGGTGTGAGGGCCCCACGGCTGCCCCTCTGTCCCTTTGACCTTCAGCACCGTCTTCTCTGACTGCCAGCTGCTCTCAGTGTTGTAGGCGCTTTGAAGGCACCCGTGGGCCCTTGTTTTTACGAGGTCTTATGTGGAAGTGCAGTGTCCTGGACAGTGTAGAAAGGCTGGCCTGGGGCCTTGGGGGTTGGGTGAGTGGGCAGCGGTCCCTGTGGGAAGGCTCTGGCCTGAGGAGGCCTGGAGCTGGCAGCCGGGGCCTCGCCTGCCACCCTTCCAGTGACCGGCTGCCCCAGGTGTTCCCGCAGTTCCCCCTGCCCCGGCCGCGCCCCTACTGCGTCCCCTCTGCTCCCCTCCAGATGATGCAGAACCTGCTGCTGGAGGAGGGCGGCCTGGTCCAGGTGGAGAGCGTCAACCTGCAGGTGGCCACTTACTCCAAGTTCCAGCCGCAGAGCCCCGACTTCCTGGACATCACCAACCCTAAGGCCGTGTATCCTTCTAAAGACGCACGCGTTCTCTGCGGGCGGAGCTGTGCAGGCGGCGGGTGACAGCCAGCCTCCGTGGGGTGTGCCTGCCACGGGGCCGCACAGCAGGCGTGATCGACACTGACTTGAGAGCACTAGTGTTGGGCCGATGCGTCCACATGGCGTGGGGGCCTGGATGAGCGTGCTGGGCGCTCTGCGGACCCTGCCCGGGGGCAGCTGTGCCTGCCTCCAGGGCCCCTGGCACGGAGCCCAGTGGTGCGTCTGCAGCCGTGCGTCGTGCCTGGCCTTGGTCTTCAGTACAGATCAGCAGATCGTTGAGGAGGAGGCGTGCTGTGCTCAGGCATTGTTTCCTTGTCTGGGCACTCGAGGTGACTCGGTTTTAAGAACTATGTAGTTTTTTTAAAGAAAGGGTTTACAGGCTACTTTTTGTTTTAAAACTGTTATTATTAACTGTTTTTAGTCTAAAACATATGGCGAAATACAAGTTACCGCCCAGAAGGTAGAAACGGCGGAAGTGTAAATGAAAACATCTCCACTTGTGAGGCAACTTTACCTACGTTTCACTCCATCTCTTTTCCTGTAGGGCTTTTTAATCCTCTCGTTGAGGTGTAATGTACATGCAGGGAAGCGCACGCTTCAGCGAGTTGGCTCATGTGCCCCCAGAAGGGTGGCTCTGCCCCCTTCCTGTCTTCAGCCGACCCCTGGCCCCAGAAGCCCAGCTGCCTCCCACCTCAGAGATCTGCCTTTCTCCGGGTTTGGGGGTTCGCTCCCTCAGGGGAGAGTGAGGGTCACCTCGTTACCACGTGTTAGAGAGGCTTCCTTCTTGTTGCTGAATCATCGCCCCAGTAGGCACACGGCTCTTTGGTGCCCAGGGTGGCCTGACGCACGAACCCTGTGGGTGCTTGTTTCAGGTGTGAGNGCAGCGGTCCCTGTGGGAAGGCTCTGGCCTGAGGAGGCCTGGAGCTGGCAGCCGGGGCCTCGCCTGCCACCCTTCCAGTGACCGGCTGCCCCAGGTGTTCCCGCAGTTCCCCCTGCCCCGGCCGCGCCCCTACTGCGTCCCCTCTGCTCCCCTCCAGATGATGCAGAACCTGCTGCTGGAGGAGGGCGGCCTGGTCCAGGTGGAGAGCGTCAACCTGCAGGTGGCCACTTACTCCAAGTTCCAGCCGCAGAGCCCCGACTTCCTGGACATCACCAACCCTAAGGCCGTGTATCCTTCTAAAGACGCACGCGTTCTCTGCGGGCGGAGCTGTGCAGGCGGCGGGTGACAGCCAGCCTCCGTGGGGTGTGCCTGCCACGGGGCCGCACAGCAGGCGTGATCGACACTGACTTGAGAGCACTAGTGTTGGGCCGATGCGTCCACATGGCGTGGGGGCCTGGATGAGCGTGCTGGGCGCTCTGCGGACCCTGCCCGGGGGCAGCTGTGCCTGCCTCCAGGGCCCCTGGCACGGAGCCCAGTGGTGCGTCTGCAGCCGTGCGTCGTGCCTGGCCTTGGTCTTCAGTACAGATCAGCAGATCGTTGAGGAGGAGGCGTGCTGTGCTCAGGCATTGTTTCCTTGTCTGGGCACTCGAGGTGACTCGGTTTTAAGAACTATGTAGTTTTTTTAAAGAAAGGGTTTACAGGCTACTTTTTGTTTTAAAATTGTTATTATTAACTGTTTTTAGTCTAAAACATATGGCGAAATACAAGTTACCGCCCAGAAGGTAGAAACGGCGGAAGTGTAAATGAAAACATCTCCACTTGTGAGGCAACTTTACCTACGTTTCACTCCATCTCTTTTCCTGTAGGGCTTTTTAATCCTCTCGTTGAGGTGTAATGTACATGCAGGGAAGCGCACGCTTCAGCGAGTTGGCTCATGTGCCCCCAGAAGGGTGGCTCTGCCCCCTTCCTGTCTTCAGCCGACCCCTGGCCCCAGAAGCCCAGCTGCCTCCCACCTCAGAGATCTGCCTTTCTCCGGGTTTGGGGGTTCGCTCCCTCAGGGGAGAGTGAGGGTCACCTCGTTACCACGTGTTAGAGAGGCTTCCTTCTTGTTGCTGAATCATCGCCCCAGTAGGCACACGGCTCTTTGGTGCCCAGGGTGGCCTGACGCACGAACCCTGTGGGTGCTTGTTTCAGGTGTGAGGGCTCCGTCTTGCTCTGTTGCCCTTGACCGTGTGTGTCTACAGGTTAGAAAACGCACTGAGAAACTTCGCCTGTCTGACAACTGGGGACGTGATTGCCATCAACTACAATGAGAAGGTGAGTGGCTCAGCCCCTCGCACGCCGGGGCCTGAAGGCCGTGAGCATGAGCCCGCTTCTCACACTGTGGGAGCAGACGCCAGTTACACACAGACACACACCCCCACACAGACACTCTTCAGGGTCGGACGCCGGTTGCTCTCTGACAGTTTCCCTCTGGGGGACATGCTGTCCTAAGAGTTGTTACTATTAATTCTACGGAGTTTGAATCACACTTTTGTATTTTCTCATAAACTAAGAAATAGTCTTGTTCCCTTTAGCTTCGTGGGGACATTTTTGTCATTGCCTGTCTTAAGCTTCTTGGATTACAGGCGGTCTTAACATCATTGTTAAAATGTAAGAGCAGAGAAAAAATTAATGATGAAAGGTAGTGACTTTTTTGCATGGCAAGGGAAGGACAGTGACTCAGTTGTGCACAGACTTGAAATGCATGTCAGGGTCTCCATTTTTGGAAGTATGCAGACTGGATCCTCCAAAGGGCCCTTCGGAAAAGACTTGGCAGCCTGTGCTGAGGGCTGGTCGCCTGTCTGTGTGTGGCATGAAGTCTGGGTCAGGGCCTCCCCGGGAACCTCGGCCCTTGAAGGGGCCTAGTGGACGCCGAGGAGCCTCATGCCAGGCTCTCTGGAAGCCGCAGCCCAGCTTAGTGGCGCCCTCGAGGTGGCTGCAGGCTGGAGAGCAGCCCTTGGGTTTCTCTTCTAGCCCTGGCGGCACCACTGTAGGCCTCCTGAGTCACTAGTTGGGACCTGCGGTTTGGGAGCACAGCTGTAGGCAGAGGTGAGCGCGTGCCCTGGAGCACGGCAGCCCCGACCCCGGCGGCAGTGCCCGAGGCCACCGGGCGGCACAGACTCGCTTCCCTCCCTCACGGGGCTGCGAGCCAGGCCAGCGGCGCGGAGGCTTCCCTCTGTGCCGGGACCTGCACCTTCAGTGTTCTCTGGTGGAGCTGTCTCAGCTGCTCATTACAAAAGCAAGATGCTCACTGGGCAGAGAGAGCGTGAAGCGCACAGGAGAAGCCGCGGGGCAGAGAGTGTGAAGTGCGCAGGAGAAGCCGCCGGGCAGAGAGAGAGCGTGAAGCGCGCAGGAGAAGCCGCGGGGCAGAGAGCGTGAAGGGGGCAGAGAGAGCGTGAAGCGCGCAGGAGAAGCCGCGGGGCAGAGAGAGCGTGAAGGGGGCAGAGAGAGCGTGAAGCGCGCAGGAGAAGCCGCGGGGCAGAGAGTGTGAAGTGCGCAGGAGAAGCCGCTGGGCAGAGAGCGTGAAGCGCGCAGGAGAAGCCGCGGGGCAGAGAGAGCGCGCCTAGAGCAGCGCAGGGAAAGCCGCTTCCTGCGCCTCGCCCTGTGAGTCGGTGTACAGTCTCCTCACAGAGGCTCGTCGCCGACACCACAGCTGGCTTTCAGCCTCCTTTCCTCCTGGCTGCCTGGGAAGCCCTGCCACCTCTGCCTCGTCGTACGGGAACCGTGGCACTCACGTAGCCAGTCTGGTGCGGGCAGCCTCAGCGCGCCCCACGATGGCCCCTGCTGGAGCCAGTGCGCTCAGCACGGTCTCACCCGGCGTGTAGCTCGCTGTCTGCTGGCAGTGAGCTCCTAGGAGTGGACTTTCCTGGGACAGACGTTCGGTCTTTTGCAGTTAGCTGCCTAACTGCCTTGTCAGATTGGAGTCACTTACGAGGGTGATGCGCTGAGGGACAGGCTTGCGGGGTGCCCACTCCACTCTCCACAGCGGGAGGTGTGGCGAGGGAGGCTGTCGTCAGGAGTGAGCGTGTGCGGGGCCAGGTGTGCCGATATGAGTGTGGCGGGCACAGAACTGCCAGGAGCCAACCGCTTCTCTCCCGCCAGATCTATGAGCTGCGGGTGATGGAGACCAAGCCGGACAAGGCCGTGTCCATCATTGAGTGTGACATGAACGTGAGTGGCCTTGGGAGGAGGGCTGGCGGGGTCCTGCTGGCCGGTGCCCCGGGGAGGTGCCACGTGGCCCCTGGGGTTGCTGGGGAGCGGGCAGCAGATGCTGCCAGACCCTCCGAGGAGGCCACTGACCTGTAATCAGCAGCGGGCGGCTGTCGGTCCTGAGACAGCCAGCACATCAGCCCTGCCAGGGGCCTGTCTCCTTGGAGGCTGAGGTGGGGCTACTCAATTCCAAGGAGGGGGCCGTTGGTCCCCACAACGGCCCAGCACGCCGGGTTTCTGGACAGGATGCCCAGCAGAGGGGTTCCATCTGCCTGGGTCCATTGATATGGCATTCTTGAAACGACAGCCTTCAGGAATGGAGAGTAGAGAAGTGGTTGCCGGCTGGGACGGGGCAGGAGAGTTGGGGAGGGACGGGTCCCTGTGGTGGTGAATCTGCTTTGGACCTTAGCTGGGATGGGCGCACTGGCCTGCGGTGATGCTCAGAACGGAACATGTGTGTGTGAGTGTGTGTGTGTGTAGGTGTGCATGGGGTGGGGTCGTGTGTGTGTGTGAGAGAGAAAACTGGGGAGGTCTGGACATGGTGGGGTCGCATGTGTGTGTGAGAGAGAACACTGGGGAGGTCTGGACGTGGCGGGGTCACGGTGCCAGTCTCGCTGTGACTAACACGTGACCGTGGAGGAAGGGGCCCCTGCTGTATGGCTCCTGCAGCTGCACGTGGGCCACGTTGCCGCAGCTCAGAGGCTGCATGCGGCCCCCCGTCACGGTGCTCTCCTCTGGGTACAGGTGGACTTCGACGCCCCCCTNAGGGCAGGAGAGTTGGGGAGGGACGGGTCCCTGTGGTGGTGAATCTGCTTTGGACCTTAGCTGGGATGGGCGCACTGGCCTGCGGTGATGCTCAGAACAGAACATGTGTGTGTGAGTGTGTGTGTGTGTAGGTGTGCATGGGGTGGGGTCGTGTGTGTGTGTGAGAGAGAAAACTGGGGAGGTCTGGACATGGTGGGGTCGCATGTGTGTGTGAGAGAGAACACTGGGGAGGTCTGGACGTGGCGGGGTCACGGTGCCAGTCTCGCTGTGACTGTAACACGTGACCGTGGAGGAAGGGGCCCCTGCTGTATGGCTCCTGCAGCTGCACGTGGGCCACGTTGCCGCAGCTCAGAGGCTGCGTGCGGCCCCCCCGTCACGGTGCTCTCCTCTGGGTACAGGTGGACTTCGACGCCCCCCTGGGCTACAAGGAGCCGGAGAGGCAGGCCCAGCATGAGGAGTCAGCCGTGAGTCGCTCCCGCATCCCTCCCCAGCCCTGCGCACCCGCCACGGGCTCCGCCTCTGCTGGTGCCGATCAGCTGTGCTCTCCCTGCCCAGCCCCGCTTCCGGGCCCCATGTGTCCTGGCTGGCTGGAGCCAGCAGAGGGCCAGTGAGGGTCCCAGGAAGGGCTGGGCCCCCGCTGAGAAGCGTGTCCCGTTTTCCTGTCCCTCCAGGAAGGCGGAGCTGACCACAGTGGCTACACCGGAGAGCTGGGCTTCCGCGTGAGTGCCGCCTCCTGCCTGTCGGGGACGCCCCAGGGACCCTCGCCGGACCGGGGCCGGGGGACCCCGCACATGTGCACCTGGCTCCTTCTCAGTCTCCAGGCCCTTCCCCATTTGCTTTCTTGCGGACCCTCCCAGTAACTGCCAGGCAGCCCCGACTTCTTAAACACTTCTCGCCTACCAGAAAGGAGCGATGGCGGAGCAGACGCACAGAAGCCCCTCAGGGCTCAGCAGCCATGGCCTCTGGACCGCGTCCTGCGGCACGTGGCGGCCCCCCGCCCTGCTGCCGTCCCTGGGAGAGCGGGGGCACGTGGGCGAGGCTCAGCCTGGGCCCAGGAAGCAGGCTGCTGAGCTGAGCCATGGGCAGCCAGTGCCCTGGGTGGCACGGCGGCGGAGGCCCCCCTGAGCTCACGGGGCCCGGGGGGCTGGGCGCTGAGCTGAGGCGGTCCCCGCCCACGCCCTGCAGTGCTGCCCCATGCCCCAGGCCCGTCTCAGCCTGCCTGTGCTCATCTAGGCCTTTTCTGGCTCCGGAAACAGACTGGACGGGAAGAAGAAGGGGGTGGAGCCCAGCCCCTCCCCAGTCAGGCCTGGAGACATCAAGAGGTGGGTGTGCTGGCCCTGCCCTTCCCCCTGACCCAGGCCCCCACCTGCCGCACTCTCTGGGGTTGCAGGCGCTGCCCCACCGCCGGGCCCGCCCAGCCGCCCACAGGCTGCATCAGCCCTCTGTCCTGCCTGCAACCTGGCCGTCCCAGCCCGTGCCGTCAGTGGCCGCCTGGCCGCCTCTCTCGGTCGTTTGGTCCAGGGACTTGGGGCAGAGTCCTGGCTCTGGTGGCAGGCCTGAGCTAGCTGCATCCCCGTTGATGCCGTGAGACGCCGCAGACGGGTCTGCGCCCGACCTCTCGGGGAGTGGCGTGCGTGTAGAGTGAGAGGCTGGAGGACGCTGACGCTGACGCTGACGGGAGCCCAGGAGGCCCTGCCCCGCCCTCTGCTCCCGCTGGAGTCGGCAGGGGGTTGCCTGCTGACTGGCACGAGGGGCTGTGGTGCAGCCTTGAAGCGAAGGGAGGCCCTGCTTCCTGTCTGTGGTTACAAGTGGACTCTAGTCCCTTCTCCCGGCGCCAGTCTTTTTCCTGCTCTCTCTTGATAGAGGAATTCCCAACTATGAATTTAAACTTGGCAAGATCACGTTCATCAGAAACGCACGCCCGTTGGTCAAAAAGGTTGAGGAGGTGAGTGTTTCATGAGGTGTGACAAGCTTCCTTGGCTACTGGTGACAAGGAACGAGGGTCTCCCTCCGTGTGCTCTCCGTCCCGGCGCACCCCCGTGGGCTGGCTGTCCTGCTGAAGCAGTGTGGGCTCGCTGGCTCTGGTGGGGCCGGGCGAGGGCTCAGCTGCTTGCCCTCCTGTGCGGGTNAAGGTGAGTGGCTCAGCCCCTCGCATGCCGGGGCCTGAAGGCCGTGAGCATGAGCCCGCTTCTCACACTGTGGGAGCAGACGCCAGTTACACACAGACACACACCCCCACACAGACACTCTTCAGGGTCGGACGCCGGTTGCTCTCTGACAGTTTCCCTCTGGGGGACATGCTGTCCTAAGAGTTGTTACTATTAATTCTACGGAGTTTGAATCACACTTTTGTATTTTCTCATAAACTAAGAAATAGTCTTGTTCCCTTTAGCTTCGTGGGGACATTTTTGTCATTGCCTGTCTTAAGCTTCTTGGATTACAGGCGGTCTTAACATCATTGTTAAAATGTAAGAGCAGAGAAAAAATTAATGATGAAAGGTAGTGACTTTTTTGCATGGCAAGGGAAGGACAGTGACTCAGTTGTGCACAGACTTGAAATGCATGTCAGGGTCTCCATTTTTGGAAGTATGCAGACTGGATCCTCCAAAGGGCCCTTCGGAAAAGACTTGGCAGCCTGTGCTGAGGGCTGGTCGCCTGTCTGTGTGTGGCATGAAGTCTGGGTCAGGGCCTCCCCGGGAACCTCGGCCCTTGAAGGGGCCTAGTGGACGCCGAGGAGCCTCATGCCAGGCTCTCTGGAAGCAGCAGCCCAGCTTAGTGGCGCCCTCGAGGTGGCTGCAGGCTGGAGAGCAGCCCTTGGGTTTCTCTTCTAGCCCTGGCGGCACCACTGTAGGCCTCCTGAGTCACTAGTTGGGACCTGCGGTTTGGGAGCACAGCTGTAGGCAGAGGTGAGCGCGTGCCCTGGAGCACGGCAGCCCCGACCCCGGCGGCAGTGCCCGAGGCCACCGGGCGGCACAGACTCGCTTCCCTCCCTCACGGGGCTGCGAGCCAGGCCAGCGGCGCGGAGGCTTCCCTCTGTGCCGGGACCTGCACCTTCAGTGTTCTCTGGTGGAGCTGTCTCAGCTGCTCATTACAAAAGCAAGATGCTCACTGGGCAGAGAGCGTGAAGCGCGCAGGAGAAGCCACCAGGCAGAGAGAGCGTGAAGTGCGCAGGAGAAGCCGCCGGGCAGAGAGCGTGAAGCGCGCAGGAGAAGCCGCGGGGCAGAGAGAGCGCGCCTAGAGCAGCGCAGGGAAAGCCGCTTCCTGCGCCTCGCCCTGTGAGTCGGTGTACAGTCTCCTCACAGAGGCTCGTCGCCGACACCACAGCTGGCTTTCAGCCTCCTTTCCTCCTGGCTGCCTGGGAAGCCCTGCCACCTCTGCCTCGTCGTACGGGAACCGTGGCACTCACGTAGCCAGTCTGGTGCGGGCAGCCTCAGCGCGCCCCACGATGGCCCCTGCTGGAGCCAGTGCGCTCAGCACGGTCTCACCCGGCGTGTAGCTCGCTGTCTGCTGGCAGTGAGCTCCTAGGAGTGGACTTTCCTGGGACAGACGTTCGGTCTTTTGCAGTTAGCTGCCTAACTGCCTTGTCAGATTGGAGTCACTTACGAGGGTGATGCGCTGAGGGACAGGCTTGCGGGGTGCCCACTCCACTCTCCACAGCGGGAGGTGTGGCGAGGGAGGCTGTCGTCAGGAGTGAGCGTGTGCGGGGCCAGGTGTGCCGATATGAGTGTGGCGGGCACAGAACTGCCAGGAGCCAACCGCTTCTCTCCCGCCAGATCTATGAGCTGCGGGTGATGGAGACCAAGCCGGACAAGGCCGTGTCCATCATTGAGTGTGACATGAACGTGAGTGGCCTTGGGAGGAGGGCTGGCGGGGTCCTGCTGGCCGGTGCCCCGGGGAGGTGCCACGTGGCCCCTGGGGTTGCTGGGGAGCGGGCAGCAGATGCTGCCAGACCCTCCGAGGAGGCCACTGACCTGTAATCAGCAGCGGGCGGCTGTCGGTCCTGAGACAGCCAGCACATCAGCCCTGCCAGGGGCCTGTCTCCTTGGAGGCTGAGGTGGGGCTACTCAATTCCAAGGAGGGGGCCGTTGGTCCCCACAACGGCCCAGCACGCCGGGTTTCTGGACAGGATGCCCAGCAGAGGGGTTCCATCTGCCTGGGTCCATTGATATGGCATTCTTGAAACGACAGCCTTCAGGAATGGAGAGTAGAGAAGTGGTTGCCGGCTGGGACGGGGCAGGAGAGTTGGGGAGGGACGGGTCCCTGTGGTGGTGAATCTGCTTTGGACCTTAGCTGGGATGGGCGCACTGGCCTGCGGTGATGCTCAGAACAGAACATGTGTGTGTGAGTGTGTGTGTGTGTAGGTGTGCATGGGGTGGGGTCGTGTGTGTGTGTGAGAGAGAAAACTGGGGAGGTCTGGACATGGTGGGGTCGCATGTGTGTGTGAGAGAGAACACTGGGGAGGTCTGGACGTGGCGGGGTCACGGTGCCAGTCTCGCTGTGACTGTAACACGTGACCGTGGAGGAAGGGGCCCCTGCTGTATGGCTCCTGCAGCTGCACGTGGGCCACGTTGCCGCAGCTCAGAGGCTGCGTGCGGCCCCCCCGTCACGGTGCTCTCCTCTGGGTACAGGTGGACTTCGACGCCCCCCTGGGCTACAAGGAGCCGGAGAGGCAGGCCCAGCATGAGGAGTCAGCCGTGAGTCGCTCCCGCATCCCTCCCCAGCCCTGCGCACCCGCCACGGGCTCCGCCTCTGCTGGTGCCGATCAGCTGTGCTCTCCCTGCCCAGCCCCGCTTCCGGGCCCCATGTGTCCTGGCTGGCTGGAGCCAGCAGAGGGCCAGTGAGGGTCCCAGGAAGGGCTGGGCCCCCGCTGAGAAGCGTGTCCCGTTTTCCTGTCCCTCCAGGAAGGCGGAGCTGACCACAGTGGCTACACCGGAGAGCTGGGCTTCCGCGTGAGTGCCGCCTCCTGCCTGTCGGGGACGCCCCAGGGACCCTCGCCGGACCGGGGCCGGGGGACCCCGCACATGTGCACCTGGCTCCTTCTCAGTCTCCAGGCCCTTCCCCATTTGCTTTCTTGCGGACCCTCCCAGTAACTGCCAGGCAGCCCCGACTTCTTAAACACTTCTCGCCTACCAGAAAGGAGCGATGGCGGAGCAGACGCACAGAAGCCCCTCAGGGCTCAGCAGCCATGGCCTCTGGACCGCGTCCTGCGGCACGTGGCGGCCCCCCGCCCTGCTGCCGTCCCTGGGAGAGCGGGGGCACGTGGGCGAGGCTCAGCCTGGGCCCAGGAAGCAGGCTGCTGAGCTGAGCCATGGGCAGCCAGTGCCCTGGGTGGCACGGCGGCGGAGGCCCCCCTGAGCTCACGGGGCCCGGGGGGCTGGGCGCTGAGCTGAGGCGGTCCCCGCCCACGCCCTGCAGTGCTGCCCCATGCCCCAGGCCCGTCTCAGCCTGCCTGTGCTCATCTAGGCCTTTTCTGGCTCCGGAAACAGACTGGACGGGAAGAAGAAGGGGGTGGAGCCCAGCCCCTCCCCAGTCAGGCCTGGAGACATCAAGAGGTGGGTGTGCTGGCCCTGCTCTTCCCCCGACCCAGGCCCCCACCTGCCGCACTCTCTGGGGTTGCAGGCGCTGCCCCACCGCCGGGCCCGCCCAGCCGCCCACAGGCTGCATCAGCCCTCTGTCCTGCCTGCAACCTGGCCGTCCCAGTCCGTGCCATCAGTGGCCGCCTGGCCGCCTCTCTCGGTCGTTTGGTCCAGGGACTTGGGGCAGACTCCTGGCTCTGGTGGCAGGCCTGAGCTAGCTGCATCCCCGTTGATGCCGTGAGACGCCGCAGACGGGTCTGCGCCCGACCTCTCGGGGAGTGGCGTGCGTGTAGAGTGAGAGGCTGGAGGACGCTGACGCTGACGCTGACGGGAGCCCAGGAGGCCCTGCCCCGCCCTCTGCTCCCGCTGGAGTCGGCAGGGGGTTGCCTGCTGACTGGCACGAGGGGCTGTGGTGCAGCCTTGAAGCGAAGGGAGGCCCTGCTTCCTGTCTGTGGTTACAAGTGGACTCTAGTCCCTTCTCCCGGCGCCAATCTTTTTCCTGCTCTCTCTTGATAGAGGAATTCCCAACTATGAATTTAAACTTGGCAAGATCACGTTCATCAGAAACGCTCGCCCATTGGTCAAAAAGGTTGAGGAGGTGAGTGTTTCATGAGGTGTGACAAGCTTCCTTGGCTACTGGTGACAAGGAACGAGGGTCTCCCTCCGTGTGCTCTCCGTCCCGGCGCACCCCCGTGGGCTGGCTGTCCTGCTGAAGCAGTGTGGGCTCGCTGGCTCTGGTGGGGCCGGGCGAGGGCTCAGCTGCTTGCCCTCCTGTGCGGGTTTGGCCCAGGCTCCCTGTGCTCTGCGCTGAGATCTTGAAGCCCTGGGTCCGTCTTGCACGGCAGCTGCTGTGATCGTCTGCCTCTCAGGCCAGAGCATGAGGGCGCTGGGGTCAGGGCGGGGTGGTGTTCAGGGTGCCCAGGCCTCGGGCAGAGCTGACCTCGGAGCAGCCACCCCAGCGCCTCCACCTCCCTCGCCCGGGGCAGGGGCGGGAGGCTTCGCCTTACGAGCCCTTCTCCCAGGTGCCAGGAACTGGCTGAGAAACCCCGCCTGGCCTGCCGCCCGGCCACTGTGACTCTGCTGGTGGTTTGGGTTTGGGTTAGGTGGTTAGCCTCACCTCAGACCCCGGTCTCCTGGTTTCCTTCTCGAGGCTCGGTCCCCTGGGGACCAGGAAGGGTTCAGGGACCCACTCAAAGCCCTTCCTGGCCTTCATGCTCATCACGTTGACACCATGTTGAGACCTTGCTAGGCTGAGAGGAGCTCACACAGTCCCTTCACCAGGCGTTTGCTCACCCCAACCAGCTGCTGGCCAGGCCTGCCAGCCTCGGCATTCCCTGGCTCCTTCGTCCCTGACCATCACAAGGGTGGGGAGGCGGGTGTACGCAAACACGCCCAGGCCGCGGTGGTGATGGGGGTGGCTGGTCAGCATCCCCTGGCTCCTTCGTCCCTGACCATCACAAGGGTGGGGAGGCGGGTGTGCATGAACACGCCCCGGCCGCGGTGGTGATGGGGGTGGCCAGTCGGCATCCCCTGGCTCCTTCGCCCCTGACCATCACAAGGGTGGGGAGGCGGGTGTACGCAAACACGCCCCGGCCGCGTGGGTGACGGGGGTGGCCGGTCGGCATCCCCTGGCTCCTTCGCCCCTGACCATCACAAGGGTGGGGAGGCGGGTGTGCATGAACACGCCCCGGCCGCGTGGGTGACGGGGGTGGCCGGCAGGTGCACTCCCGCTGCCTGCCCTGAGACACAGGTGGCACACTAACGGGGATCCTGGGCCCCCGAGGAGACCGAGGCGCCTGACTGGGTCGCCGCAGCCCAGCTGGGGCAGGGGGCAGGGCCTGCGCTGAGGGCCCACCGTCTGCCCCAGAGCACTCGGCCCTGCCCCCAGAAAAAGGGCCTCAGCCTGGCAGTGGTCGACTGTCCCTGGTGTCCGCCTCGCCCGGCTCCCGCGCACAGGCTGGGCTGCCTGCAGCTGGAGGAGCTTTGCCAGCGGAGCCCAGGGGAGGTCCCAGCCCACACCCCCAGAGTGAAGAATGCAGTCAGAAGGCTTCCCTTGCCATCATCCCAGTCCTGGGAGCTCAAGGACTCCAAAGGGGCAGGAAGCGCCAGGGAAATAACTGCCCCAGACAGGGGCCCTCCAGGCCTCCAGCGCAGTGAGTGGAAGCAGCCTCAGGCTGGGGGAGAGGGAAGACCCTAAGGCTTCCAGGAGGTGGAGATTCTGCCACGGGTCAGGAACAGTGGTGTCTTAGCCAGATATAAGCCAGGACACGGTGGAGCAGGGTCCTCAGACTTATGTGTCTGGTTCCCGTAAGTTCCTGTGTTGAAGCCCTCACCCCCAAGCCTGAGTGTGGTTGTGTTTGGAGGCGTGGCCTTTCCAGAGGTGAGGTGGGACAAGGCTCTAGGTGGGCCCTGAGAGACGCCAAGGAGATGCGGACACCCCAGGGAGTGGCTTGTGAGGACGCAGTGGAAAGGCAGCCACGACCGGGTCCTCGGGGAGCCACGCTGCCGCCCCTGCGCCACGGGGTCCATGCCTCGCTGTGAGGAGGCATGTCTGTGCTCAGGGCCAGCCTGTGGTGTGTTCTGAGGCCCCAGCAGTCTCACATCAGCCCCATCACTGAGCCGCAAGAGGGGAGAGGTTCTCAGTGGTTTAAGAGCTCCCTGAGAGGCCGGCTCTGTGCCCTCAAGGAGGCTGCTGTGACCCGCCGCTAAAACAAGGGGCTAGAGTAGAAACGAGCACGCCTGCCTCCCTGGAAGCAAGGCCTCCCCACGGCTGTTTGCAGCCCTGGAGCGTGGCCGTTCCGGCAGGGGACCGCCCCGAGCGCCCACAGGTTCCTCATGTGGGGAAGTCGGAGGGGCCCTCCTGTGGCCCCTCACCAGGCGTTTGCTCACCCCAACCAGCTGCTGGCCAGGCCTGCCAGCCTCGGCATCCCCTGGCTCCTTCGTCCCTGACCATCACAAGGGTGGGGAGGCAGGTGTACGCAAACACGCCCAGGCCGCGGTGGTGATGGGGGTGGCTGGTCGGCATCCCCTGGCTCTGGTGTGTGCATACCAGAGAAGCCAGGCTCCGGTGCCGACCACGGGGTGAACGCAGGCCGCTTGGCTCGGTCTCGGTGCCCTCGTGTGGCCGCCACCACGGGAAGCCTGCACGGGGCAGGGGAGAAACACCAGCTGCCCCAGGCGGTGGTTGGCGTTGGCTGGGAGCCCGGGTACTCTTGAACACAGTGTCTCCCCGACTAGCCGCAGAGCTCGTGGACAGTTACTTGCTGTTTTCAGACTTCTGGGAAACAGTCATTCTGTGGGGAGGAGAATACCTTGGTAGACTGAGGGCTGCTGAGTCACTGCCCATTCTGCTGAGTGTACCTGTCTGCCGAGGAGCTGAGCCTCTAGGGGAAGTCAAAGCTGTGTGCAGAGCCGCGGAACTGCTCACCAAGGCAGCTTCCCTGCTGCAGAGCTGGAGGTGACAGCGCCCCGGGCTGGAACTGGTGCGAGGAGAGGCGCGTGGCCTGAGATGGGGCAGGTGTCCACGGAGGCACACAGCAGGGACTGAAGTGTGTCTGGGGTGGCTTTTCTTCGGGGAAGGCTGTGGTAGAGTAGTCACTCGGGCTTTGTTCTCCGTGCAGCAGGTGATGGTTTCCATTTGCAGGAATAACATGGGAGTGAGGAGGGTGGCGGGACAGCACCTGAGTCAACAGGTTGAAGCACTACTAGAGAACGTCCAAGGAGCTTCTGAAAATGGTGTTTTCTCTTCACAGGATGAAGCTGGAGGCAGATTCGTTGCTTTCTCTGGAGAAGGACAGTCGTTGCGTAAAAAGGGAAGAAAGCCATAAGCTGGGACTGTTGACTGATTGGAAAATAAAATGACTGCAACATGCTGGCTTTTAGTTTCTGGCTCTGAGGGCATGCTCCGTCACTTTGCGTTTGCATAGAGCCACCTGGAAGAGGGCAGCGGGACAGCGGCTGTGTGCTGGGTTTGGGGGAGAGAAGGCCTCTGGGGCCGCTTGGGGGGCCTCTCCTCATGCCCACACTCTGCTCCGCTTGAGCGGGTGCCCCAGTTCTTGCTGAAAACGGCGACGGGGCTGGGTTGCTCTAAGTTGTGCTCTTTTTTCTTTCCATTCATCCTTTTCCCAGGTCATACTTAGCTGTTGCCTTTGGGCTGGGAAAAAGTGGTTTGAATAAACAGTGATCATCCCATCACGCTGGCTGCCGTGTGAGTATCTGAGGATGGGCGTTTGCTTTTATTTTACATGTTGATTTTTTTTTTCCTCCCCAAATCCACACCTCAGAAGGAAAACCTGATCTAGAAGCATTTCTGCTCCTCAGTTCAGTCCAGTCACTCAGTCGTGTTAGACTCTCTGCGACCCCATGAATCGCAGCACGCCAGGCCTCCCTGTCCATCACCAACTCCCGGAGTTCACTCAGACTCACATCCATCGAGTCAGTGATGCCATCCAGCCATCTCATCCTGTGTCATCCCCTTCTCCTCCTGCCCCCAATCCCTCCCAGCATCAGAGTCTTTTCCAATGAGTCAGTTCTTCACATGAGGTGCCCACAGTACTGGAGTTTGAGCTTTAGCATCATTCCTTCCAAAGAAATCCCAGGGCTGATCTCCTTCAGAATGGACTGGTTGGATCTCCTTGCAGTCCAAGGGACTCTCAGGAGTCTTCTCCAACACCACAGTTCAAAAGCATCAATTCTTCAGTGCTCAGCTTTCTTCACAGGCCAACTCACATCCATACAACAGCCTTGACTAGACAGACCTTCTCTGCTTTTCAATATGCTATCTAGGTTGGTCATAACTTTTCTTCCAAGGAGTAAGCATCTTTTAATTTCATGGCTGCAATCACCATCTGCAGTGATTTCCCACTGTTTCCCCATCTATTTCCCATGAAGTGATGGGACCAGATGCCATGATCTTGGTTTTCTGAATGTTGATCTTTAAGCCAACTTTTTCACTCTCCTCTTTCTCAAGAGGCTTTTGAGTTCCTCCTCACTTTCTGCCATAAGGGTGGTTGTAAGGTCGGGCCATGATGGGCCGCCCCTCCTCTCCCTCCCGCCTTCGAGAAGGTCCCTGATGGAAAGATCCTCCCTGATCCCGGGGACCAATGACAGCACACTTCAACAGTTGCCATGATAAGCCGCCCCTCTCCCCTGCAGGGCAAGTCCCTACCCCCTAACGGAGGGAGCCTCCTGGATCCTGGGGACAGTAACAGCACATTTCACCAGCTAAAGCCACCCCACCTCTGCAATGTAGAAGGACCTATCAGCTTGCGACACCTCGGCTCGGCAACCTATCCAAACCCCTCATCCATTAACCTGCCCATTCCTTGCAGCATGCATTCTAACACGTCCGGGCCCACGGACTTCCTGGACCTGCCTCCTTCGGGTCTGGGAATCCCGCCCGGGAGCACTTCCCGGTAAAGCCTGTTAGACACTTTTGGGGTCCTGGTCGTCTTTACCTAACAGTGGTGTCATCTGCATATCTGAGTTTACTGATATGTCTCCCGGCAATCTTGATTCCACCTTACGTTTCTTCAGTCCAGCGTTTCTCATGATGTACCCTGCATATAAGTTTAAGCAGGGTGACAATATACAGCCTTGACGTACTCCTTTTCCTATTTGGAACCAGTCTGTTCCATGTCCAGTTCTAACTGTTGCTTCCTGACCTGCATATAGGTTTCTCAAGAGGCAGGTTAGGTTGTCTGGTATGCCCATCTCTTTCAGAATTTTCCACAGTTTATTGTGATCCACACAGTCAAAGGCTTTGGCATGGTCAATAAAGCAGAAATAGATGTTTTTCTGGAACTCTTGCTTTTTCCATGATCCAGCGGATGTTGGCAATTTGATCTCTGGTTCCTCTGCCTTTTCTAAAACCAGTTTGAACATCTGGAAGTTCACGGTTCACGTATTGCTGAAGCCTGGCTTGGAGAATTTTGAGCATTACTTTACCAGTGTGTGAGATGAGTGCAATTGTGCGGTAGTTTGAGCGTTCTTTGGCATTCCCCTTCTTTGGGATTGGAATGAAAACTGACCTTTTCCAGTCCTGTGACCACTGCTGAGTTTTCCAAATTTGCTGGCATATTGAGTGCAGCACTTTCACAGCATCATCTTTCAGGACTTGAAATAGCTCAACTGGAATTCCATCACGTCCACTAGCTTTGTTCATAGTGATGCTTTCTAAGGCCCACTTGACTTCACATTCCAGGATGTCTGGCTCTAGGTGAGTGATCACCATCGTGATTATCTTGGTCATGATCTTTTTTTGTACAGTTTTTCTGTGTATTCTTGCCACCTCTTAATATCTTCTGCTTCTGTTAGGTCCATACCGTTTCTGCTCTTTATCGAGCCCACCTTTGCATGAATGTTCCCTTGGTATCTCTCATTTTCTTGAAGTGATCTCTAGTCTTCCCCATTCTATTGTTTTCCTCTCTTTCTTTGCATTGATCGTTGAGGAAGACTTTATCTCTTCCAGCTATTCTTTGGAACTCTGCATTCAGATGCTTATATCTTTCCTTTTCTCCTTTGCTCTTCGCTTCTCTTCTCACATCTATTTGTAAGGCTTCCCCAGACAGCCATTTTGCATTTCTTTTCCATGGGGATGGTCTTGATTCCTGTCTCCTGTACAATGTCATGAACCTCCAGTCCATAATTCATCAGGCACTCTATCTATCAGATCTAGCCCCTTAAATCTATTTCTCACTTCCACTGTATAATCGTAAGGGATTTGATTTAGGTCATACCTGAATGGTCTAGTGGTTTTCCCTACTTTGTTCAATTTAAGTCTGAATTTGGTAATAAGGAGCTCATGATCTGAGCCACAGTCAGCTCCTGGTCTTGTTTTCGCTAACTGTATAGAGCGTCTCCATCTTTGGCTGCAAAGAATATAATCAATCTGATTTTGGTGTTGACCATCTGGTGATGTCCATGTGTAGAGTCTTCTCTTGTGTTGTTGGAAGAGGGTGCTTGCTATGACCAGTGCGTTCTCTTGGCAAAACTCTTATTAGCCTTTGTCCTGCTTCATTCCATATTCCAAGGCCAAATTTGCCTGTTACTCCAGGTGTTTTTTGACTTCTGCTTTTACTTTGATTTAATTTGGAAATAACTGGTTCTTTAGTCTGTTTTGTAAAAACAGCTTCGTGGTGAAGCACAAATGTTAGACTAAATGAAATCTGAAGATATGTTCTCCCTGCCTCCCACTCACAGTTTTAAATGTATTAAATTTTCCAAAGTTCTGCTGCCTTTTTTTTAGACTAGTATTAATTTAGTGTCAGTTCTCCACTTTATATAAGAAGAGTTCCTTTGACATGTTAATTATTTTAATCTCTTGTCCCTTGAAAATAATTTTCGATTATTAATTCCAAATAAAAAACAGGCAGTGACGAAAACCTAAATTGCCTCTAGGCGTCTGATTAGGTACCAGCATGGGGCTGACACCTGCTGGAAAGGTCCTCTGGGGGCTTCTCTGACCCTGGGCCCAGCAGGGGCTCCCCTTGCCTCTGCTCCAGGCAGAGGCCCGTCTCAACAGGCTTCCCTCAGCACTCGGCAGAGTGGTCCCAGGCGTCACTCAAGAGTCCTCAGAGAAGGCGCATTAGAGTTCATGGTGATGATCAGGGTTGGGCCCTGTGACCCAAACGCACACCCGGGCAATGCAAGGGGTTTCGGAAGTTTTGAGCAGGCCGTGACCTGCCGGACCCTCCAGGGGTCTCGGCTCGCTGGCAGGTGCAGACGCCCTCGTTCGCGGGCGGCTTGGCCTGTGACCCACCACGGCAGGACGCCTTGGTGAACCGCAGCTCTCGGCCCTGACCCAGACTCGCCCAGCGGGCAGCGGGCGCGGCTAGGCGCGGGGAGCTGGAGGGCCTCCGCGGAGGGGTCGCAGGGCAGCCCTGAGGCGCCGCCAGCCTCCCTGCCGTCGCTGTCACTGCCTCGGGCGCGTCCTTCACGGACGAGCCTCGTTCCCCGCGCCCCGCTCGCCACCGCAGCACCGCCTCGCCCCAACGCCGCCGCGGGACGCCCACCCGCAGGGCCCGCAGGCTCCCCGGGCCGCACGGCCTGCGCTCCACTCCGCCCCGCTTCCTGCCTGGGCGCCCTCGGGAGGCACCCTGCCCTCGAGGGGACACGGGCGGGACAGCCGCCGCCGCAGGCTTGACCGCGCGGCGCTGGCGCCCGGCTGCGCCGATCCACTTCCGCGACCGGGCCTCCGAGGCGACGAAGAGAAAGCCGCGGGAAGAGACTGCCCCGCCCACAGCGGGCTCGGTCCCGCCCACCGCGAGTTTCGGGCCCCGCCCCCCGGCTGTTATTGGCTGCCAACCCGGATGTCCCGTTCACTGGCGCATCTCAAGGAGGTGGGGGAGGGGCTACTGGCAAAGTCTCGGCGCTCACTGGTCCCTCTGCCCGTCAGTCACGTGGCGGCGGCGGCGGCCTCAGGCGGCGGGCCCGGCGGTTCGGAACATGGCGGAAGGTGCAGGCTGGCGGGTAAGCTCCGTGGGCGCTGGGGTCCCGGGCAGCCGAGTCAGCCGGTCGGGGCGAGCGCCCGGTCCCCGCTCACGCCCCCGTGCCCGCCCCCGCAGCCGCCGCGCCCGTGCGAGGCCTACCGCGCGGAGTGGGAGCTCTGCCGCAGCGCCGGGCACTTCCTGCGCCACTACTACGCCCACGGCGAGCGGCCGGCCTGCGGGCAGTGGCGGCGCGACCTGGCCAGCTGCCGCGAGTGGGAGGAGCGCCGCAGCGCCGACGCCCAGGTGAGGCCAGCTGGCCCGAGCCGGCCCGCCGAGCCCCCACGGCCGGGAACCGGGGGCGCTGGGCGCGCGGGCGGGCCCCGAGCCGGGGGGCGGGCGCGGCCCTCCGCGTGTGCTTGGTTTTGTGTCATTCAAAGGTCAGTCTGACGGCCAGGCTGGAGAGGGCGGTCCGGGAGACCAGGCTGGAGGGGCTCTTGGTCCGTTCAGCAGACGCTTCCCGCCTGGACGCTCTTGGACGTACAGGAGCGGTTAGAGCTCGATCTCTGCCCTCCTGGCTCCTGCATCCTAGTTTGGGATACAGTGGTGCCCTGGAGCGGAGCTGTGAGGGTGCGGAGCTCGTGGGGTGTGCCAGCAGGACTGGCGAGTGTGAATGTCCAGTCCCTGAGCAGCGGAAGAGAAAGTTGGAGGGTCTGTGTGGCAAGAAATCAATAACTTTTATACACAGCTTGTAAAGATAGTTCTTCTATATCAGTAAGAGAAATGAATTTCACAGTGAAGTGGACAAAAGGCATAGAGAAGGGATCCACCCTGAAAGGACGTCAAATGGCCTGATACACCCTTAAGATGGCAGTAAGTGGTTTCTGCCCAGCAAAACACCCACTAGGGTTTGGAGCGTCTGAGCACCTTGTCACTGCTCGTGGAATGTGGGGTGTTTTGATTGTCTAAATGTCAAATACATGCCTTTGATCTCAGAGGGCTGCCCGTGACCCGGTCTCCTTTGCAGCGGTCCCTGTGTGAAAGCGAGCAGGCCAGAGTTCGGGCTGCACGGAAGCACGGCCTGGTGTGGGCACCCAGGCAGAGCCCCCCAGAAGACTGGCACCTCCCTCTGCCTGAGGACAAGGACGGGTGACTGACCCAAACAGTCCAGAGGGCCCCTGGGAGCTTCTGCCCAGCGTGGGACATGGAGCCCTCCAGCCTCACCTGCCCTGCGTCACCACCAGGCTTGGAGCCGGTCCACCCAGCATGCAGTGTCCCTGTGGGCAGCCGGCAGGCCTGGGGACAGCGGCCTGGGGAGGCTGTCCCAAGGGCTGAGCTCCTCAGACGAACCCTCCAGGGGCAGCTCTGACCCGTGGGGACACTTGGGGGGGGATGAGGCGGCCCCCCCNGCGCCGCAGCGCCGACGCCCAGGTGAGGCCAGCTGGCCCGAGCCGGCCCGCCGAGCCCCCACGGCCGGGAACCGGGGGCGCTGGGCGCGCGGGCGGGCCCCGAGCCGGGGGGCGGGCGCGGCCCTCCGCGTGTGCTTGGTTTTGTGTCATTCAAAGGTCAGTCTGACGGCCAGGCTGGAGAGGGCGGTCCGGGAGACCAGGCTGGAGGGGCTCTTGGTCCGTTCAGCAGACGCTTCCCGCCTGGACGCTCTTGGACGTACAGGAGCGGTTAGAGCTCGATCTCTGCCCTCCTGGCTCCTGCATCCTAGTTTGGGATACAGTGGTGCCCTGGAGCGGAGCTGTGAGGGTGCGGAGCTCGTGGGGTGTGCCAGCAGGACTGGCGAGTGTGAATGTCCAGTCCCTGAGCAGCGGAAGAGAAAGTTGGAGGGTCTGTGTGGCAAGAAATCAATAACTTTTATACACAGCTTGTAAAGATAGTTCTTCTATATCAGTAAGAGAAATGAATTTCACAGTGAAGTGGACAAAAGGCATAGAGAAGGGATCCACCCTGAAAGGACGTCAAATGGCCTGATACACCCTTAAGATGGCAGTAAGTGGTTTCTGCCCAGCAAAACACCCACTAGGGTTTGGAGCGTCTGAGCACCTTGTCACTGCTCGTGGAATGTGGGGTGTTTTGATTGTCTAAATGTCAAATACATGCCTTTGATCTCAGAGGGCTGCCCGTGACCCGGTCTCCTTTGCAGCGGTCCCTGTGTGAAAGCGAGCAGGCCAGAGTTCGGGCTGCACGGAAGCACGGCCTGGTGTGGGCACCCAGGCAGAGCCCCCCAGAAGACTGGCACCTCCCTCTGCCTGAGGACAAGGACGGGTGACTGACCCAAACAGTCCAGAGGGCCCCTGTGAGCTTCTGCCCAGCGTGGGACATGGAGCCCTCCAGCCTCACCTGCCCTGCGTCACCACCAGGCTTGGAGCCGGTCCACCCAGCATGCAGTGTCCCTGTGGGCAGCCGGCAGGCCTGGGGACAGCGGCCTGGGGAGGCTGTCCCAAGGGCTGAGCTCCTCAGACGAACCCTCCAGGGGCAGCTCTGACCCGTGGGGACACTTGGGGGGGGATGAGGCGGCCCCCCCGGCCCTGCTCTCATGACCCCCACGCACCTCGGCCACGGTTCTCTCCCGCCACGGCCACTCATCGCTTCTTCCCTCGGAATTTCACCCAGTCGTTTTTAGAAAACATGGATTATATCAAAAGACATTTCACAGGTTTGATTCCAAATAGAAACTGTAAATTACATCCAGGCTTTAATATTGAAAGAGTTAGATGCGGGCAGTGTTAGAATTTTGTACACTCTTGTAGATGCTTTTAAAATACATGTCCTTGAACCAAGAAGAACCCTCCTTTAGAGTTCTCTTTCTTCTGCTGAAATGATGTAGTCTCCGGGGCCATGCAGCCGCCCCGCCACTGGGAGCTGTTCACCCGGCCTGCAGCATCTCGGTGGCTCCCCCTGGGCCCCAGCCAGGGCACAGGTGTGGCTCCGCATGATGGAACCCATTCTTGGGAGCAGAATAACCCACCCCTTCAGAAGGACGTTCATTATTGGGTGCCCCCGTGTGCCCCAGGAGTCCTCTGTGACTGTGAGCAGTGGGGGTGCATCCGCGGGACCCCCGAAGCGGAGGTGAGTATGAAGGAGCCGCAGGGTGCCCCTCTGGCACCAGCTGGGCCCATCAGCCGTGGCTGCAGCTCTGTCCATGGCATTTCTGTGCCAGGAGAGGGTGGCATGACTGGGTCCTCCCGGGTCTGAGGCGGGGAGCTGTGTGCTGGGAACGGCGGCCACCCGGTGGTTCCCGGGATCCTGCAGCAGGGCGCCGGCACCATGAGGAGCCCCACACATGCTCGGATGCTGAGCATGCCTCCAGTGCAGGGGAATGTGCCTGTCAGGCATGTCCATCCCCTGGGACCGCACACCCGAGACGGACACGTCACCTCCATCCCGTTGAGTTCAGGGGACGGACATGGACGTTCAGGCGTCAGCCCTGAAGATTGAAACAGGCAGCGTCTTTCAAGCTCGGGACAGCCCATGGTGACGAGCCGTTTGGGTGGTGACCCGGTGCAGCGTGGTCTCAGGGACGCTGGCAGCCCTAGGGCCAGGGTCAGAGCGCCATCCTGGGGAGCCTGTGCTACGAGGCTGGTGGCGGCACAGCCGGGCGGGGAGCTGGGACCCGCTCGGGCAGCACTGTTGTCTCTGGGGCAGGGGAGACTGGCCAGCCTCAGCCTCCCGTGACCTCCAAGTAAAAGGTTGAGACGAAACAGCTGGCCATGACCTACTGACCTGCTGTCCAGCCTCCCCTAGGAAAGCTACAGGCTTGAAAAGCACCTGTGAGGGCTGGGGCGGCAGGGAAGCTCTGAGTGTAGCCCTGTCCGAGGAGGAGTCTGGAGGCTTGCAGGGTGGATAAGGAGCCACGGGCTGACAAGGCCAGGCGGGCAGCCAGGGTCCTCTGGGCCTGCACAAGCTGAGTGCTCACTCACGTGAAACGGGCCTTGGCGTGCCTGTCCTGAGCTAGGCCCCCGCCTGCGCGGACCCTCACTGCTGGGCTGCCTCAGCCCCACCCCCTTCCTCTGGAGGAGGCCCACCCCCTGCTGCTCTGCAAGCGTCACTCCAGTCGTGTCCGACTGTGACCCCAGGGACTGCAGCCCGCCAGGCTCCTCCGTCCGTGGGCTTCTCGGGGCAGGAGTACTGGAGTGGGCTGCCATGCCCTCCAGGGGCTCTTCCTGACCCAGGGGTCAAAACTGCATCTCCGCAGCTCCTGCATTGCAGGCCGCTTCCTTGCTGCTGAGCCACCAGGGGAAGCCCCAACCCCTGCTACTGAGCATGACTGTACCTGGAGATTGGTCTTTAAAGGGCTGATTAAGGTGAAATAGGATCACTTGATTCAGAGTCACTCCGTTGTGTCTGAATCTTTGCAATCCCATAGACTGTACAGCCCATGGAATTCTCCAGGCCAGAATACTGGAGTGGGTAGCCATTCTGTTCTCCAGGGGATCTTCCCAACCCAGGTCTCCTACATTGCAGGCAGATTCTTTAGCACCTGGGCCAGAAGGGAAGCCCAGGGTCGCGTGGGCAGGCCCTAATGCAATGACCAGCACCCTTATGAGAAGTGAGGGCACGGAACGGCTGCACAGGGACACAAGATGATGATGGCCTTCTGCACGCCAAGGAGAGCAGCCTTGGCAGGCATTGGCCCTGCCCACACCTGGACCTGGGGCGTCCAGCCCCAGAGCTGAGAGGAATAAACGTCCACCATTTCAGCCCCGCGGTCTGTGGTGCCTGTTCTGGCGCTGACCTTACTCACGCCTCCCCTGCCCCACACTGAGTGGCCTCAGCCAGATCAGGTGTCAGCCGTCCTGGAGGACACATTGCCTTACCATTGAGTCCCTGTCCTTGACTCCCTTCTTGGCGCCCTCGGATCCCCAGCGTAAAGCCAGAGCTGGCCCTGCCTCTCCTCAGGGTGCACGCCCTCACCTCCACCCCTGCGGCCATGGCCTCTCACCAGCGGCCTCCGCCCCTTCCTGACCACTGGAGGGCAGCAGTCAGCGGGGGGGCCGCCTTCTCCCCAGGCCAGGCAAGCAAGGGCAGCCCCTCACCCCCGGCAGCCTCAACAGGTTAACAGAAGACAGACACGAGGTTCAACACGTTTATTCACGGCAGGCTTGACCGGTCAGCAGCAGGCCGGAGCCCAGTGGGCTGGGCTCTGCCGAGTGGTGTGTCCTGAGGCTGGCTAGCCACATCGCTACCTCTTGAACTCNTTACATCCAGGCTTTAATATTGAAAGAGTTAGATGCGGGCAGTGTTAGAATTTTGTACACTCTTGTAGATGCTTTTAAAATACATGTCCTTGAACCAAGAAGAACCCTCCTTTAGAGTTCTCTTTCTTCTGCTGAAATGATGTAGTCTCCGGGGCCATGCAGCCGCCCCGCCACTGGGAGCTGTTCACCCGGCCTGCAGCATCTCGGTGGCTCCCCCTGGGCCCCAGCCAGGGCACAGGTGTGGCTCCGCATGATGGAACCCATTCTTGGGAGCAGAATAACCCACCCCTTCAGAAGGACGTTCATTATTGGGTGCCCCCGTGTGCCCCAGGAGTCCTCTGTGACTGTGAGCAGTGGGGGTGCATCCGCGGGACCCCCGAAGCGGAGGTGAGTATGAAGGAGCCGCAGGGTGCCCCTCTGGCACCAGCTGGGCCCATCAGCCGTGGCTGCAGCTCTGTCCATGGCATTTCTGTGCCAGGAGAGGGTGGCATGACTGGGTCCTCCCGGGTCTGAGGCGGGGAGCTGTGTGCTGGGAACGGCGGCCACCCGGTGGTTCCCGGGATCCTGCAGCAGGGCGCCGGCACCATGAGGAGCCCCACACATGCTCGGATGCTGAGCATGCCTCCAGTGCAGGGGAATGTGCCTGTCAGGCATGTCCATCCCCTGGGACCGCACACCCGAGACGGACACGTCACCTCCATCCCGTTGAGTTCAGGGGACGGACATGGACGTTCAGGCGTCAGCCCTGAAGATTGAAACAGGCAGCGTCTTTCAAGCTCGGGACAGCCCATGGTGACGAGCCGTTTGGGTGGTGACCCGGTGCAGCGTGGTCTCAGGGACGCTGGCAGCCCTAGGGCCAGGGTCAGAGCGCCATCCTGGGGAGCCTGTGCTACGAGGCTGGTGGCGGCACAGCCGGGCGGGGAGCTGGGACCCGCTCGGGCAGCACTGTTGTCTCTGGGGCAGGGGAGACTGGCCAGCCTCAGCCTCCCGTGACCTCCAAGTAAAAGGTTGAGACGAAACAGCTGGCCATGACCTACTGACCTGCTGTCCAGCCTCCCCTAGGAAAGCTACAGGCTTGAAAAGCACCTGTGAGGGCTGGGGCGGCAGGGAAGCTCTGAGTGTAGCCCTGTCCGAGGAGGAGTCTGGAGGCTTGCAGGGTGGATAAGGAGCCACGGGCTGACAAGGCCAGGCGGGCAGCCAGGGTCCTCTGGGCCTGCACAAGCTGAGTGCTCACTCACGTGAAACGGGCCTTGGCGTGCCTGTCCTGAGCTAGGCCCCCGCCTGCGCGGACCCTCACTGCTGGGCTGCCTCAGCCCCACCCCCTTCCTCTGGAGGAGGCCCACCCCCTGCTGCTCTGCAAGCGTCACTCCAGTCGTGTCCGACTGTGACCCCAGGGACTGCAGCCCGCCAGGCTCCTCCGTCCGTGGGCTTCTCGGGGCAGGAGTACTGGAGTGGGCTGCCATGCCCTCCAGGGGCTCTTCCTGACCCAGGGGTCAAAACTGCATCTCCGCAGCTCCTGCATTGCAGGCCGCTTCCTTGCTGCTGAGCCACCAGGGGAAGCCCCAACCCCTGCTACTGAGCATGACTGTACCTGGAGATTGGTCTTTAAAGGGCTGATTAAGGTGAAATAGGATCACTTGATTCAGAGTCACTCCGTTGTGTCTGAATCTTTGCAATCCCATAGACTGTACAGCCCATGGAATTCTCCAGGCCAGAATACTGGAGTGGGTAGCCATTCTGTTCTCCAGGGGATCTTCCCAACCCAGGTCTCCTACATTGCAGGCAGATTCTTTAGCACCTGGGCCAGAAGGGAAGCCCAGGGTCGCGTGGGCAGGCCCTAATGCAATGACCAGCACCCTTATGAGAAATGAGGGCACGGAACGGCTGCACAGGGACACAAGATGATGATGGCCTTCTGCACGCCAAGGAGAGCAGCCTTGGCAGGCATTGGCCCTGCCCACACCTGGACCTGGGGCGTCCAGCCCCAGAGCTGAGAGGAATAAACGTCCACCATTTCAGCCCCGCGGTCTGTGGTGCCTGTTCTGGCGCTGACCTTACTCACGCCTCCCCTGCCCCACACTGAGTGGCCTCAGCCAGATCAGGTGTCAGCCGTCCTGGAGGACACATTGCCTTACCATTGAGTCCCTGTCCTTGACTCCCTTCTTGGCGCCCTCGGATCCCCAGCGTAAAGCCAGAGCTGGCCCTGCCTCTCAGGGTGCACGCCCTCACCTCCACCCCTGCGGCCATGGCCTCTCACCAGCGGCCTCCGCCCCTTCCTGACCACTGGAGGGCAGCAGTCAGCGGGGGGGCCGCCTTCTCCCCAGGCCAGGCAAGCAAGGGCAGCCCCTCACCCCCGGCAGCCTCAACAGGTTAACAGAAGACAGACACGAGGTTCAACACGTTTATTCACGGCAGGCTTGACCGGTCAGCAGCAGGCCGGAGCCCAGTGGGCTGGGCTCTGCTGGGCGGTGTGTCCTGAGGCTGGCTAGCCACATCGCTACCTCTTGAACTCCACCTGTGTATACACCTTGGTGATGTCTTGGTACCTGCCTTCTGGGGGCTGGTAGTTGGCGATGGGCGGCGTGTAGTCTGGCCCTTGTCTCTCGAAAGGAAACAGGCTGGGGTCCCGCTTGGTGGCCTCGGCATGGAGCTCCGGGGCCGTGAGCTCCAGCTCCTGCAGAGCTTCCCGCTGGGCCTCGAGCAGGGATGCGATGGCGGCCCTCTCCAGCTCATGCTCCCGCTGCTTGTACAGCGACCACTTCTTCAGGAGCAGGGCTCTCCGCTCACTCTCCTCAAAGGGGAGCTCCACCGGCGGCCGCTGCCTGGGGACACGCAGAACCAAGGGTGTGGCCTGGAGGCCCCGAGTGTCCCCGCGGGAGACGCGCGTGGAGCACAGGGCAAACTGAGGGGTGGGGGTGGATGCGGCAGCAACAACACTGGGAACCGGGCGTTCGCTTTACGTGGAGACGAGAAACAGCGACCCGGCCCCCAGCCGACCGTGGTGAAAGGCAGCTTTGGAGAAAAGTCAAATGGCGTCGGGAAAACAGACCAATATCCCAGGCAGTCAAGAGCCTGTTAGCCCCAGAGACCCCAAAGGGCGGGGTCCCCCCTGTATCAGTGGGCTCTGATGGGGCAGCGATCCTGGCCACCCCATTCCACCACCGGCTTCGAGCGTGTGTCCCGGAGCAGGAGGCCGAAGGTTCCCTGCCATCCGGCGGGCGGGGCTGTGGGCCACACTCGAGCCTGCGCAGGCAAGCCCTGCCCGGTGTCTCCCGCCCACACTCGGCCGCTCAGGAGCAGCGCCCGGCCCTGCCTCCAGGGGGACTCGGCACGGGGCCTGGCCACCCCGGCCTGTGACTGCCCACGACAGCTGTGAGGCTGCCATGACGCCACTTCCCAAAGGTGGCACAACTGCTTTGCCCGAAGACCTCGAGCCGAGCCCAGAGGCCCTTACCTCGCCTGATTCAAGAACTTGACGGGGGTGATAAAGTCCTCAATGGGAATCAGCTCCTGGGCCGCCCTCTCCAGTCGCCGGATCCTCTTTCTCAGGCGCTCCTTCGCCGCCTGGTCTTTCTTGGGGTCCACCTTCTTCTTCTTCCGCAGAGGCTCTGCCCTAAAGCACAAGGCAGACGCTGCACGGCCTCCTCCGTGGTCGCGGGAGCGCGCAGAGGCACGGCGCGGGAGCGCGCCCGCACACCGGAACTGTACTCTCCGCTAGGGAAGAACCCTGGGGGAAAACTCCACGGGGTGTCAGGGCACAGAGACGTGCTCATCTCTAGTGCAAGGGTTCAGGGAGGCCTCGAGATAAACTGAAATATGAAAATACCAAACTGATGAATTACACGCTCATCCCTCATATTTTCATGTATTTTTAAGCTGAAGTATAGCTATTTAACGCCCTTGCGTTAATTTCTGCTGTACTGCAAACTCATTCTTTGATGCATACATACATCTTTTTTTTTATTCTTTTCCATCACAGATTATCTGAGGATATTGAATCTACTTCCCTGTGCTATACAGTTAGACCTTGCTGTTTATCCATTAAAAACTTGTTACTCACATTTTAAATAGATGTGTGATTTATAAACATGAGTAAGACTAACAGAGACAGTATAAGAACAATGACCAGCAAGTTCCTATTTATACCGTTTGATATTTTAACAAATTTCCTCATCCTCCAGCACCAAGTCTGGTTGACCCTGACGAACACATCTGCTGTGCCAAGAAGTTACTATTAAGGACAATCGAATCCTCTGGCATCAAGACTGAGTCTCAGGAACGACGCCCGTAGAAGGTGTCCAGGGTCCCNTCTCAGGGTGCACGCCCTCACCTCCACCCCTGCGGCCATGGCCTCTCACCAGCGGCCTCCGCCCCTTCCTGACCACTGGAGGGCAGCAGTCAGCGGGGGGGCCGCCTTCTCCCCAGGCCAGGCAAGCAAGGGCAGCCCCTCACCCCCGGCAGCCTCAACAGGTTAACAGAAGACAGACACGAGGTTCAACACGTTTATTCACGGCAGGCTTGACCGGTCAGCAGCAGGCCGGAGCCCAGTGGGCTGGGCTCTGCTGGGCGGTGTGTCCTGAGGCTGGCTAGCCACATCGCTACCTCTTGAACTCCACCTGTGTATACACCTTGGTGATGTCTTGGTACCTGCCTTCTGGGGGCTGGTAGTTGGCGATGGGCGGCGTGTAGTCTGGCCCTTGTCTCTCGAAAGGAAACAGGCTGGGGTCCCGCTTGGTGGCCTCGGCATGGAGCTCCGGGGCCGTGAGCTCCAGCTCCTGCAGAGCTTCCCGCTGGGCCTCGAGCAGGGATGCGATGGCGGCCCTCTCCAGCTCATGCTCCCGCTGCTTGTACAGCGACCACTTCTTCAGGAGCAGGGCTCTCCGCTCACTCTCCTCAAAGGGGAGCTCCACCGGCGGCCGCTGCCTGGGGACACGCAGAACCAAGGGTGTGGCCTGGAGGCCCCGAGTGTCCCCGCGGGAGACGCGCGTGGAGCACAGGGCAAACTGAGGGGTGGGGGTGGATGCGGCAGCAACAACACTGGGAACCGGGCGTTCGCTTTACGTGGAGACGAGAAACAGCGACCCGGCCCCCAGCCGACCGTGGTGAAAGGCAGCTTTGGAGAAAAGTCAAATGGCGTCGGGAAAACAGACCAATATCCCAGGCAGTCAAGAGCCTGTTAGCCCCAGAGACCCCAAAGGGCGGGGTCCCCCCTGTATCAGTGGGCTCTGATGGGGCAGCGATCCTGGCCACCCCATTCCACCACCGGCTTCGAGCGTGTGTCCCGGAGCAGGAGGCCGAAGGTTCCCTGCCATCCGGCGGGCGGGGCTGTGGGCCACACTCGAGCCTGCGCAGGCAAGCCCTGCCCGGTGTCTCCCGCCCACACTCGGCCGCTCAGGAGCAGCGCCCGGCCCTGCCTCCAGGGGGACTCGGCACGGGGCCTGGCCACCCCGGCCTGTGACTGCCCACGACAGCTGTGAGGCTGCCATGACGCCACTTCCCAAAGGTGGCACAACTGCTTTGCCCGAAGACCTCGAGCCGAGCCCAGAGGCCCTTACCTCGCCTGATTCAAGAACTTGACGGGGGTGATAAAGTCCTCAATGGGAATCAGCTCCTGGGCCGCCCTCTCCAGTCGCCGGATCCTCTTTCTCAGGCGCTCCTTCGCCGCCTGGTCTTTCTTGGGGTCCACCTTCTTCTTCTTCCGCAGAGGCTCTGCCCTAAAGCACAAGGCAGACGCTGCACGGCCTCCTCCGTGGTCGCGGGAGCGCGCCCGCACACCGGAACTGTACTCTCCGCTAGGGAAGAAGCCTGGGGGAAAACTCCACGGGGTGTCAGGGCACAAATCAGAGACGTGCTCATCTCTAGTGCAAGGGTTCAGGGAGGCCTCGAGATAAACTGAAATATGAAAATACCAAACTGATGAATTACACGCTCATCCCTCATATTTTCATGTATTTTTAAGCTGAAGTATAGCTGTTTAACGCCCTTGCGTTAATTTCTGCTGTACTGCAAACTCATTCTTTGATGCATACATACATCTTTTTTTTTATTCTTTTCCATCACAGATTATCTGAGGATATTGAATCTACTTCCCTGTGCTATACAGTTAGACCTTGCTGTTTATCCATTAAAAACTTGTTACTCACATTTTAAATAGATGTGTGATTTATAAACATGAGTAAGACTAACAGAGACAGTATAAGAACAATGACCAGCAAGTTCCTATTTATACCGTTTGATATTTTAACAAATTTCCTCATCCTCCAGCACCAAGTCTGGTTGACCCTGACGAACACATCTGCTGTGCCAAGAAGTTACTATTAAGGACAATCGAATCCTCTGGCATCAAGACTGAGTCTCAGGAACGACGCCCGTAGAAGGTGTCCAGGGTCCCAGGGGGAAACAAGGGCGCTCCGGGCTCCCCGCCTGCGCTCTTTCAACCTTTTACAGAAGAATGCCTTCAAAACGAACTAACTTTTCTTCAAACCCTCCTGGTCACTTTTTGGCCTGGTTAGACATAAACCGACCGTCGCGCACGCTCGCTCCCCGGGCGCGCCCCCCAGGCGGGGCCGGCGGCCGGCTCACCTCGCGGGCACGAGTCCCCAGAAGCCCAGCAGCGAGGCCCGCCGCCGCGCGTCCCCCGTCTGCGTCGGCCGCGCCCCCAGGAGCCTGCAAGAGACCGGCCGCGCGTCACCGCCCGCGTCCCCGGGAGGCCGCGCGGGACCCCGGTGACCGCCCCGCGCCCCGCGCCC
>SJYW01035317.1:372666-392368 GCA_006410735.1 Raphicerus campestris | reverse complement strand
CCCGCTTGTGTGCAGACACATCAGGTTCAGGTTCAGGTCTGGTTGGCGTTTGTTCAGGTTGTGAGAAAATGAACGTAGGGTTTACCGTGTTACCGTCCGGTACGTGTGCTGTGTGGTCGCGTCCTGCGTGTTCACGCTGTGGGGCAGCCAGTCTCCACGTGTTTTCATCTTGCAGAACTGAAGCCACCCCCGCCCTCGGCAGCGCCATTCTGCTCCGTGTCTCTGAGCCTGCCTCCTCTCGGACCTTTATGCCAGTGAAGCCGTGCGGCGCCTGCCTTTGTGGCTGGCCGATGTGGGTTAGCAGAAGGCCTTCGGGGCTCTTCCCTGTAGCGCCTGTTGGGATTTCCTTGCTTTTTGTTGCTGAATGATGCTCCACTGCGCAGGCACACCACGTTTCCTCAGCCGTCATCTGCCGCTAGGCCCTGGGGCTGCGTCCCCCTCTTGCCTCTTGTGGATGAAGCTGCTGGGAACATGGAGTACAAATGCCTCCTTGAGACCCTGCTTCCAGTCCTTTGGGGCATAAACCTAGATGTGGAGTTGCTGGATTGCGGGTAGTTCTGGGCTTCCCTCGTGAGTCAGATGCTAAAGGATCTGCCTGCAGTGCGGGAGATCTGGATTCGATGCCTGGCTCAGGAAGACCCCCTGGAAGAGGGCATGGCAACCCGCTCCAGTGTTCCTGCCTGAGAATCCCCATGGACAGAGGAGCCTGGCGGGCTGCAGTCCACGGGGTCGCAAAGAGTCGGACGTGGCTGAGCTCCTAATCGCAGCCCAGTGCGGGTCACTCCGTTTGCGCTCCCCTGAGAGCTGCCGTGGACGCTGCCCCGGTTTTTGTTCCCACCAGCCCACGGGGCGTGTTTCTCTACCTCCTCCCCACCAGCCCTGGTCTTTACGTCTCTTCTTCTTCTTATGGGGGCTGTCCTTTGGAGAACATCTGTCTGAGTCCTTTGCCCATTGTTTACAGGTTTCCGTGGTCTTCTCGCCCGCTAGCGTTTGTCTGTCCCTGGCTGTGGCTGCGGGCCTCGGTGCTGCGGGGTCTCTGTTGCAGGGAGAGGTCTTGGCTGCCCTGCCCGTGCCATGTGGGATCTTAATTCCTGGGCCAGGGATCAAGCCCCCCTCCGCTGCACCGCAAGGGGCATTCTTATTCTGGACCACCAGCGAGGTCCCCCTTGGCCCACTGTGAATCAGTGTTTTGGAGGGGGTTTTTTGGCATTAAGTTTTAGGAGTTTTCTGTATATTCTGGACATCTGATGTTACCAGCATTTCCTCACATTCCATGGGTGGCCTTTTTCCTCTATTGATAATATCCTTTGATGAGGGACAGTTTTCAAGGAATCCAGGTTGTCCCATTTTTCTAATGCCCATGCTTTTGATGTCACGTCTTAACAAATTGTCGCCCAATCCAGTGTCACGAAGCTTTTCCCTCCCTCTGCTTTCTTCTAAGAGCTTTTATGATGTCACGTTCAACATCTGGCCTTTGTTCCATCTCAGGTTGGTTTTTGTAGGTGGTGTTAGGTGAAGGTCAGGACTCGGGGGCCTCCTAAGGCCCGGGAGGAGAGTTCTGTCTGAGCGCCCCAGTCGGAACCGGCTTCGGTAGCTGACTCTCTCCCTGCCCAGCAGGGAGCCGCGTGCTGCAGCCCTCGGATCAGCACCCCCAGACAGCACGGGAGTGGGGTGTTCGGGGTGAGGGTCAGGGCCATCTGGGAGCAGAGTCTGAGGATGGGCTGCCGGCTGCGGCGGCTCCCAGGGTCTCCCTCGCTTGTGTTGCCGTCTCTGCAGAGGCCGTCGGGGGCACGTGTCTGGCTCCACGGCAGGCTCTCACGCTGCAGCCACAGCGCCACCGCCAGAGCCCCTCAGAGGCCCCTCTGCGTGTCCTCTGACCTGAGGCGCGCCCCTGCAGAGGAGACGGGTGCCAGCCTCACTGAGCGCGGCGCACCCTGCGCTGAGAGACTCCAGACTGAGGCGCAGACCGCAGAGGCCCCATGACGGGGAGCCCTCGTCTACCTCCTCGGACCGGCCGGCTGGCCTGTAGACTGGGGACCGGCTGCCCGGCCGTGGACGAGGGTTCCCGCCGCCCGTCTAGATGAGGGCTCCGCTGCCTGTCGGGTGGATGAGGGTTCCAGCCGCTCGCCCTGGGGACTGGCCGCCCATCTAGACGAGGGCTCCGCTGCCCATCGGGTGGATGAGGGGCTGCAGAGCCGAAGCGCCTTCCTCGAGGCTCTGCAGCTGGTGAGCAGCAGGGCCTGGGCCCACCCCCCGTTTCTGCCGTCCCCACGTCCTCCAGCTCAACAACTCCTTCTCCGTGAGAACTGCTACTGCCCCTGCCCTTGGGTGGCAGCCTGCTCCCAGGTCTGCACTCCTGGGTGGTGCCCTGTCTTCGGGCTGAGCCTCCGCCTTGGGGGCTCAGGGCGCCTGTGGTTTCTGCAGGAAGCCCCGGGCTGAGTTCAGTGGCTCCGCCCCTGGCTCCGCGCTGAGGCTCGCAGCGTGTGCATCCTGCCTCCCTGGGGTTGTGCGTGTGCCGGGTGGGCTCTGGGTGCTCCGGGTGGGTCTACAGGCAGGTGAGTGTGCTGTGCTCCAGCTGGGCACCTGGGTGCTCCTCGCTGCACCAGTTAGGACTGATGGCAGCTCGGCTGGGACTTGATCCGCCCCGACGGCAGCTGCCCGGGCGAGCTGGCCTACGCAGAACATGAAGGAACAGGCTTCTTGGGCTACCTTGCCCCCGTGTGTCCTTTCTCTTCCCCACGGTGCCGATGGCAGGAGACCACCCTCGCAGTGGCTTCCCTGCAGCCCCTCTGCCTGCGGGGACGGGCGGCACGCCCCCATGCTGCCCATGCCTGCCTTCCCGGGGTCGCTGTGGACGGTATCTGGGCTCTCCTGAGGGTGGAGGGGGCCTGTGCGGGTCTGTGCCCCGGGATGAGCTCTGGCGGCCGCTGCACGCGGTGGGTGCCATTGGGTCAGGGCTGACAGCTGCCAGGCAGAGCTGGCGTGTCACAACAGAGCTGTGGCTCAGGGCCCGCAGTGACTGCTGCCTCCAGAGCGCAGAGCAGGAGCGTTTGGCGCCTGTGCCCAGCCGCTCCCCGCCACCGTGTCATGACCAGGCGGAGGCCTTCCTTGGCCTCGTGGAAGCTTGCACTTGGCTTCACCATGGCCGTGCCCTCTCGGAGACGGTGTGCAGGGAGCCGCACTGCCATTCGGCTCCCGCTTGCTGTCACGTGACGCCAGAGCCTGACCCGCATGCCCGCGTCCCCCGTGCCCCTGTTGTGATGGAGACAGAGTGTCCTCAGCTGAGAGACCCCTGGCGACCGCCCCACATCTGTGTTGGTGACCGCCGATGTCCAGCTCACTGTCAGGCTGCTCATGTGTCCCTGAGCCCCCTCCCTGGGCCGGGTCCAGGGCTGAAGGAGGCCGAGAGCTGGGAGACGCCCATGGGCACGGTCAGTCTGCCCAACTGGCTCCAGGCTCGCGGGCCCCAGGGGGCCTGGCCTTCCCCGCGGGAAGTGCTGTCTGATTGACCGCACCCCGTGGGGCTGTGCTCGCAGAGACGACTCCGTGACACTGATGGCGCCCAGCTGTACCGGAGNAGAAGAACCGGACGACAACGTGTGCTGGCCCTCGGAGGCTACCGCCTCAGTCCCACATGTGGCCTGGGCCTGGGGGCACAGCCTGGCCCAGGCTGCGAGGGTCCCACTCGGGCAGCACTGTTGGCCGCCAACCGGAGGCCCAGCGGACTCACCACAACGGTCACAGCTTTCCGGTGCCCAACAAAGTCCATGTTGGTCTTCCAGCCCTCCCGCTCGATGATCTGGGCGGTGGGGCCGGAGTTGTTCATGGCATGGGCAGAAACCAGGTAGTGCCCGTCCGGAGACCAGCTGAGCCGCAGCACGTGGGTCGTCCCTCCACACTGCAAGGAGCACCTGTGCTTGAGTGGAGCCCAAGGCCGACGCCTGCACCAAGATCCGCCCCAGGACTCAGGCTGAGCGGCGCCACGTGGCTCTGCTGCTGCCCCACTGCTCAGCACACAGGCTCTGAGGGCCGGCCAGACGGCACCCCGGCCACTGCTTCTCACCACAGACTCTCCCCTGCCCAGCACCGCGGAGCTCCCGGGGGTCTGCAGGGCAGGCGCTGTGGCCGCTGCGGAGCCCTGCTGACCCTCGGGGGTCTGGCTGCGAGCCTGCCCTGGCACGGCAGCAGGAACTACGAGGGCACAGCTGCTCTCCTGAGCCCTCTCCTCCCTGCAGCCTGGAGATGCCCCCAGCCAAGGAGAGGTTGGCGAAGTCCCTACAAACTGCCAAGGGCACAGCAGAGAGGCCCTGCTCCCCGCCGCAGGCAGCCCTGACACCAGGCCCCTGCAGGGTGAGGCGGTGCTGCTGAAAGCAGCTGCTGAAGCTCAGGGCGGGCCCCGGGCAGCCCGCAGGCCGAGGGGGCTAGCACCCAGGCTGTGCAGGCACGGAGGAAGGCCCACAAGGCAGAGCCCGAGAGCGGGTGGGGACACACCTGCACCAGGACAGCCGGGCACGGGAGCGCGAACATGTGGAGGAGCTGGGGAGTGTCTCCCGGCCCACGGCCGCCACCAGCTCCAACCCCACGGGAAGGCAGAACTCGAATGAGGGAAGGGAAGACAGCATGTGAGCCCCTGCGGTCACCCACCTGGACGCTGCACATGGCGCCAAGGCCCCGCAGAGGCCGCCTGCCCGCAGGACAGAGGTCGGCAATCGCATCCTTGCGCACAGGCGTTGCCTCCAGCCTGCCTAGGGGCGGCGTGCTGCACACGCTTTAGCGCCAAGCCACACAGGCCTCTCCACGGCAAAGGCGGCTGTTTAACAGCTCCCGGGAAGCGAACAACTCTGGGCTCCGCAGCTCGGCCCCATGCCAGAGGCAGTGTGGGTGCGGGTGGGCGGGGGGCTATGGGCCCTCACCTCGTCGAAAGGCTTGGTGATGCTGGTCTCCAACTGCCAGTCCAGCGTCCTCCACACCTTCAGGCTGCGGTCGTCAGCTTGAGAGGCAATGTATTTACCGACAGGGTCCCAGGTCAGGCCCTTCACCAGGCCAGAATGGCCTCTCAGAGTGGCTAGGATTTCTGTGAGGACAAGTAAGAAGCGCTGGAAAGACTTCACCAGGGGAAAACTCTGTCTACAAACACGGGCGGGGGGCCGGCCGGCCAAGAGAGGGGCTTCAGGAGCTGTCCCAGCCGGCCCCCGGGCCCGGCCCGCGCAGGAGAGCCCGCAATCTGCTCTCACTCGGGAGCTGGGCCCCAGCGCCGTCTCTCAGCCGCAGCTAACGCACACTCGAGGCTGCGTGCGCCCCTGGGGCAGGGGCCGGAGCCGCACCCCTCGTCCTGCTGGGAGCGCAGCCCTGCCGCTCGTCTCCCTTCTGGACAGGAGTCCACCCGCCAGAGCCGCCTGACGCGCGGGGCGGGCCCTGCACCATGGGGTCCCTGTTTGTCCTCGCTGAGGGCGAGGGTATGCAAGACGGGACCTGCCGCGACAGCAGGGACAGGAAGCACCTCGTGGGCTGGAAACACGGGGCTGGCGGGGGCTCTGCCGCTGGAAGGGATTCCAGCCCGTCAGCAGGGAAATCAGCTTTCTGCAGCGGGAACGTTCGCCTGCTCAAGCCCAAGAGCGTCACGGAGAGACGCTGGGGGCAGAGGCTGAGCCTGCGGGGGGGCATACCAGCTGGCACATGGCCACTTGGCTACTGCTGTCTCTAAAGTCAACTTTCAAACCGTAAACACAGTCAACAGAGACCTGAGTTACTGGCAAGACCCTGAGAGGCCAGCCAAGGGGACCCTGACCGCCCGCTGCAGCCACCACCAGGGGGCGCCGTGGCGAGACGTCGGGGCAGAGGGCGCAGACCTGGGAACTTCACGGCGTTCCAGATGACCACGGTGTTGTCCACGCTGCACGAGGCCAGCCAGGCGTCATGGGGGGACCACGCAACGTCCATCACATCTGGAAGACAAGGGCGGGTGGTCAGTCTCTCGCTGTGGCGTGGGCGTACACACACAGCTCCACCCCGCCCGGCAGCCGGTCAGTCAGTCAGGGGCCCCAGGCTTCTCACGGCTGGGCAGCCTTGACCTGGGACCACCATCACTAGACTTTCCAAACCACCCTGAAGCACTTTCCACTCAGGCCCTGCAACTGGACAGGAGACCTGGAGCGCCCAGCGGCCCCGCCCATCCTCAGACGAAGTGTGGCAGCCCCGGCAGAGTGGGCAAGATGGCCGAGGGCGCTCTGGTTCCTCCGAGCGCAGCACCTGGCTGGGCACCGGGTGTGTGGAGTAAGGGCTGGGGGCGAAGACAGAAAGAGCCGCAGCTCAAGAGCCGTCGGGCCCTCTCCTCCAGGCCGTGAGCTCCTCCGTGGGAGTACAGGCTCTCCCGCTGCCCCACTCCGCGCTAGGGCGCGGGCTGGGAGCAGGTTCTGGCACCCACGGCACTCTGCACGCCCCGCGTGCGGAGCGCGTGCGGGCGGGGGCTCCTCACGTGCTGTGAGCACGATGTCCACTTCAAAGCCCCCTTTCAGCTTCAGGACGGCTCCCTTCCAGCCTGCTGAGCCTATCTTTGTTTACTTGGCACGGCAAGACTGCCCGTCAGCCTGACACTGTCTGCGGCCTCCCCTGGTGCCCCCGTGTGCTGGGAGGAGGCTGCTGGGGGGGGGGTCTAAGGCGAAGGCAGGTCTGTAGTGGGCGGCACAGGAACCTTTGGAGGCTGGGTGGGTGCGGGGGGCTCCACGCACACCTCAGACCCCTGTGCTTCCAAGGCCTAGAGCAGAGGCCTGCTCAAGTAGGACTCCAGAGGGAGTTGAGTTTCTTAGTGATTTCCTGAACTGTGGGTGACACAGACAGCCACCAACCCCATCAGTTCTCCTTCCCGTCGGAGGTTACTGTCATCAAGTCTGTTATCCTTCCTTGTGGTGCTTTTAAACATTATTACTTTTATATTTTATCTTGTTAACTGTGAACAAACATCCGCTCTGCTGGTGGTCTGGTGGGCGAACGTTCCTTCCGTCTCCTCTGCCGCGCGCCTCTCATGGAGCACACCATGCAGTCTGTAGCTGAGCTCACGCAGCCTCCTTGGCCCCGCCAGCTGCTGCGTGGCTGCTGACCCATCACCTGAGGACGACGCTTTCCTCCGGTTCTGGGGCCTTGGTGCTGCCTTGAACTCACAGCCCTGCGTTCTCAGGAGCCTGTGGCCTCCTCGACGTCCGTCCCTCTGTGTGAGTTTCCCCGGCGTCCCGACTCACCCTACCAGAGGCCCTCCGGAGCCACCGCCGAGCCTGTGGTCAATATCCGCAAGGGACACAAGCTCCCTGCACACCAGCTCGGAGCACCTGCCTTCAGACTAAGCAACGGAGGCGGCCCCCCGACCACTGTCACGCTCCCCAGCGCCATTCCATCCTGCGACTCCCAGAGAGTGACTTTCCCAACATCCTCAGAGTCTTCCACCCGTACCAATGACCTAGGCCTCCGGACCTCGGCCACCGTCCCCACAGCCACGCCCATGAGCCCTCCCTGGTCTCACTCCTACCACTCCCCCAGGCTTGCCGATGGCCCTTCCAGCCGTGATGGCCCTGCCCGTCCAGCCTCAAGGGCCCGGTGCCCACCCCCGCCCATGATGGCTCTCGCCCTGTCTCTGCAGGAGACCAGCCAGGCTCCATCCAGCTCCAGGCCCAGGTCTCTCCTAAGCCCCGCCAACTGGGCCTGAACCGGACCACACCTGCCAGGGCCACGGCCTTCACGAGCTGCCCCGTGGCCGATGCGAGCCCTGGTGCCCAGGCAGCTGTGGAGCGGGGGTGGGGGGCTCACCCTGAGGCTCTCGGCATCTTCTCTTGGCCCCTCCCACTACTCAGCCACGCCCCAGCCCTGGCCCCGCCTGTTAGGCCCTGCTCGCAGGTCTGCCCCCATGCCCCCCTTCGCTCTGCTCCCCAGATCCGCCCAAGCACCCACCCCGAGTTTACCGCCATGACCCCCGCAGCCCAACAGGCCCTCACCCCAACACGGCCACGAGTCCCCCTGCCCCACAGCCCAGGTCCCTGCGCTGTTCTGCCTCACTCAGCCGAGTGCCCTGGCCCCAAGCCCACGGCCATACCCTGGGGGACTGCCCTGCAGGCCCCTGGGCCTGGTCGGGCACTACTCGTCCCCTCCCCGCTGGACAGCGCCTCCGGAGGCCTCGTCAGGGCCTAAGCGAAACTGCGCGGGCCTCTCTCTATCACTGGATGCTCCAATTGCTACTCTGGCTACTGCTAACCTTTGGCTATTGCTAGAGAAAGCCACAAGCTTTCTTGTGTGAGGCCGACTGGTGATTTCTTTGTCTACAGCGCTTTTCAATGCTTTATAAGCTCTAAGAGCTTCATTCCTCACGTCATCTCATTTTTGTATTATTTTCCAGCTTATCTACTTTCTCTCTTTTTTTTGGTACACCACACAGCTTGAGATGGCTGGATGGCATCACTGACTCGATGGACAGAAGTTTGAGTGAACTCTGCAAGTTGGTGATGGACAGGGAGGCCTGGCGTGCTGCAGTCCATGGGGTTGCAAAGAGTCGGACCCGACTGAGTGACTGAACTGAACAGCTGGTGGGGTCTTTGTCCCCAGACCAGGGACAGAGCTCGGCACCCCGGAGGCAGAGGGCTGCGTCCTCCCTGCTGGACCTCCATGGCACCCCTGCGCACCTTCTGACTCTTTAACTGCAGTGCAGGGATCCCACAGGAGCGACGTGGTGACACCACCCACGCGTCTCTCCGAACCAATGGGGCGAGGCTCAGCTGCGGCCTCTGCCCTTGCTCCCAAAGACCCAGGGAAGACCTTATCACAGTAAGGGAGCAGTTATTTATGGCAATTAAAAAACAAAAGATTTTTATTAGGAATTGATGCCGAATAACCTAATATTCATTTCAGAATGCCCTAGGATAACCTGGCTTTGCTAACCTAACTTCCTAGTACGTTAACATATGTGAACAGAGCCCCACAACACAAAATTCTTCTGTTATAAACCACACTTAGTGAAAATGAATCACTGCTATCAAATATTATTAAACTCACAAGTATTCTGGTGTTACTGATTTTTCCAGCTTTGTTCATATTTGTTGGAAAGGCAGGGTTGTAGCTTCCTTTGAAGAGTAAGTATTTCTATGTTTCAGAATAATTCTTAATAGTCAGAAACCTGCCTCAGCAGATAAAGTGGGCTCAGGAGCCATTTCTGAAGGTGACTCCCAGCCTCCCCCATGGCTACCATCTGCTCAGGTTTTCCTAACCCTGTGCTACCAACTGTGGAAACCAGAACTTTCTAGCAAAGCCTCCTTCCTCCGGGGTTCTATCCTCAGCCCCACATCACACACCGCACTGTACTCTGGCGATTCCCACCGAGGCGAAACGCGCTCCTAGACCTGCCAGTCTTATCGAGGTGTCCCTCCCCGTCCTGGTTAGACACGCCCAGTACACGGTGTTCACACGCTGCTTTCAAGACCCAACGCTTTCTCCCCATCTGCCTCTGCTTTCTCACGGATCCTTTTTCTTTCATGGTTTTACTCACACCTGCTGCCGGAGGTGCCCTCATGGAAGGTGAGCAGCTCTGCCTGCCTGTCAGAAGCCCTGGGGGTGGGCTAGACCCAGTCTCCAGTGAGGGCCCATGAAGTCCTCTCTGAGCCCCCAACCTGGGTAGCCTCACGGGCAGCTTGCTGGGTTCCAGAGACTCAGCTGACTCCGTCAGGGTGACCCAGTGGACCTCCCTCAGCCCCTGCTCACCCTTCCAGCACGGTCTGCAGCGTGCCTCCCTGACCCCCTCCAGCTGCAGGCTCCTCCCCAAGGGCTCGGGACACCCCCTACTGCTGGCTCTGCGGGCACGGCAAGGGGCCCGCTCCCCCGCTGCTCTGCCTTGGAAGCTCCCCAGTCTGTCTCCTCTTAATGCGCACAGGCCCTGTGGGGCCCTGGCCCTTTCTGCCTGCGCCCGAGTCCACCTCCTCTGCCACAGCATGGCTGGAGGGTCCCTCTTGGGCCTCAGGGCTGTAAGGGTCCCCATCAGCAGGGCCACAAGCCCTCCAGGACCGGCCCTGTACATGTGGCCGGCACCCCCAGATGCAGCGGGTGAGATGTGGCCAGCTCACTGCCGGCCCCCAGCCCCCAGCCCCCTGGCACGCCCGCCCGGCCCTTCCCGGGCAGACTGCAGGCTTTCCGGAGGAAGAGTGAGCTGCACTGACTCTGGGGTCCCTGGCCTCTGACCGAGTGCTGTCCACCTCAGCCCAGACCTGAAAGTGCCCACTGAAGACACTAAACCCACTCAAAGTCAAGTAAGGAGCTTCCAGTGGGCCCCGTGCGCGGGTTTCTGCGGAAGAAAGAAAGTGCGCTTACGGACTTAGCGATCCACTGATGAGGCAGTGACTCAGTTCCCAGGATAAACAGCGGGACGTGGGGAGTTCTACATTGAAGATATAAACACACAGCCCATGAGGGCAGGAGTGGGCACACTGACGCCGCTGGAGCAGGCGGGGGTCGGGGCGGCCAGACGCAGGGCTGCGCCGGGGCCCGCGCTCCACGGCCGCCGCGGCGCCCCCCGGGCAGCCCACTCACCGCCTGAGTGACTCCGCAGGATGGAGACGCAGCGCCACTGCTCCACGTTGGCGAGCTTGCCACCGGAGCCGAACACGGTGCTGGGCCCGATGTACCTGCGCGAGAGAGGAGTCAGCGGGGCCGGGCCGGCAAACGGAGACAGACAGACAGCGGCCGGCTGCGCAGCGCGGGCTGGGTGGGCAAGGCCGCGTCTGTGCACTGGGTGGACGCTTACAGCCCGACCAGCCTTGGCAACGTGTCCAAGAGACAGAATGACGTGACGGCCACAGGCCCGGACGTTGCTCCGAACGCGCTCCCTCACGGCATCTACGCTGGAGCACAGCCCAGGACACATGGGAACACAGACACAGCCTGCGGCGCCCTTTAACTGGTAGGACTGTGATTTGCTTCTGTTTCTCAAATTGGGCACCACGTCTGTTATTCTACGTTGGCTAAAGCCACAGACGCCGAGGCCCTCCTGCAGGGCCGTGAGCTCCCTGCTTGGACGCCAGGGCCGGAACAGCACTTGGGGGGGCCCGGGCCCTGCAGGCGGGCCCCGCTAACACCCTCCGTCCAGCAGAACCCAGCCAGGCTACAGGCGGGCTCCGCAGCCCAGGGGACACTCTGGCTAAGCGGGAGGCCTCTGGTCCTTAGCCTGCCTGGCCCAGAGGCCCAGGCCCAACCTGGGGGGCCCCGGAGACGGTGTGCTGCAGCTGTAGGCGCTCAGGGCCGGGGGGGGGGGGCCATGGAGCCCCGGGCAAGATGGGGCGGGCCAACGCCAAGGAGGGCGGGCTCTGGACCCCATGTGCGAGGAGGTCTCACTCGCAGGACAAAACCAGAGAGGCCACGAGCGCCAGCCCTGGGGGGCGCTGAGCCTGCCTGCAGGCAGGTGGGTGGCTGCCCCAAGCACATGTGCTTCCTGCCAGCCCTGCAGCTGGGGCTCTGGGGGCCTCAGTGCCAGGGTGGGATAAAGACCAGCAAAGGAGCTTCCAGGAACAAGACGGAAGAAAAGAAAACAGTGCTTACGTAGCCCGCTTCCACACCATGATCAGTTTGTCGTCTCCCCCGGAAGCTAAGTACATCCCACCGTTTGACCACCGCACACAGTTCACGCACGCTGGGGAGAGAAACAGAGAGATCAGGCGTCTGCGGGGCTGGGCGGCAGGCACAGCTCAGGAAGGCTGCTCTTTTGGGGCAGGAGCGGGCGAGTGGGGCGCTGACCGCGTGCACAAGCGCCCGCCCAGGGCAGGGTCTGTGGGGACGCTCGTCTCTGGGAGGTCAGTGCTGAACGCGTGGTCCGGGAACTGGGAACTCAGACCCCTCACATCAGCAGGGTGCAGCCTGCTGAGACGCGACCAAGGACGACCCTCCATAGGAGGGCTTGTGAGAAAAGGCTGAGACGCCCTCTCCAGGGCATCTAGGGAAGCGGCTTGGTAGAGCGTCAAACTGGCTTCAAGCCACCTACCAGCTCCTTCCCAACTGCAGGCAGACTGCCCTGCGCGCGCCAACTAAGCGGGCAGAGACCCTGGCCCTGCTGGTCGGAGTCCCCCGACACAGGACACTGTCCAGGCTGTGGCCCTCACGTGGATGGCAGGAGGGGCACAGTGCCCATGGGGGTGCGCGTAACTGGGAGGGAGCGTCTCCGGGGCAGCTGGGCGGGCCTCAGAGCCGGGTACGGCCCCCAGACACTCCAGGGCAGGGAACTACGGCACTATTGCGGGAGAGGACACCGCGACCCTGCTGGGGAGCCCCAAGGGCCTGGCAGAGGCCCCAAGCGCCATAGCGGCCGTCCCGGCATCTGCTTAGCTGTCTTGTGGGCACGTTTCCCCGGAACCCTACTGCCTCCAGGCCACTGGTCCCAAAGCCCCGTGGAATCAGGCAGGAATGACTCGTGAGCAGGAAATCACCGGAGGTACCTGCAGACTGTCCAAAGGTGGTTCTGTGGGCGGGCCGGGTCTTCTGCTGAATAACTCACCCAGGTGTGCAGCCAAGATCTGCGCGTCAGACAGCAGGCCACGGGAGCTAGCGCCGCACGGCCTGATCTCGCTGATCATAAACACACGTGCTAACCTTGGGCACTGTGCCAACACGCAAAGCCTGCAAAGGGCCACCCTGTAATACCTAAGTGATTGTCCATCTGGCAAAGCATCTTGGGGACATTCTCATCCTTCTCGTCATCCTCCTGGAGGACTGGAGACATATTCCAGATTACAACCTTCCCAGAATCCTGTCCTGGAACGGAGAAGCAGAAACGACGATGAGTCTGGAGTGGGCACAGGACACCAGGCAGCGGGCACTCTGCTGGCACACACACCTGAGCATCTCAGGAGGGATTCCACTGCTGGGAACTCCCAAAAGGGCAGCCCCTCACTAACTCTCTAGCACAGAAGGGAAAACCAATAAGGGCCTGGACATGGATAGGTCAAAATCTCCACACAGTGCCCCCAAGATGGCCTCTTGGCCAGGATATCAGGACTCTTCCTCATCAACCCCGGACTTCAGGGTGCCAGCCCGGCAGGCAGGCACACCCGCGTAGATGAGGACGGAGCCCCGGCTCCGGGAAGTGCATGGAGCTCTCCTGAGCCCTGGGAGATGCACAGTGATGACAGGCTGAAGCCTGTGCCCAGCCCCCTCCAGTTCTGTCGTGGGACCACCAGCCTCTCGGCGCTCAGGAAGCCGGGGTGCCGGCTGCCTTCACCAGGAGCCCACTCAGCAGGGCTCAGAACATAAACCCACTGCCAGAACACTCAGAGCGTGCGCTGAGCCCCGGCTCGGCCGTGAGCTGCCACGGGTGCACTGCAGAGCGGGGGGCGGGCGAGGGTGGGCACAGCGCCCTGCTGCTCCCCAGAACCTACCTTGCCCTCCAGTTGCGAACTTGGTCCCGTCCGGGTGAATATCAACTGAAAAAATTGGTTTGCCTGGGAACAGAGGAAAGAAATACACAGTAACACACCGACACGTTCAAAACACCAGTGACCCAAGCACCGCCCCGACCACCGCCCAAGGGGAGCGCAGGCTGCCAAAAGACGCTGCGAGCCAGTTGCCCGCAGCCGCCCGGGCACGGAGCAGCCGCAGGCCACCAGGGGCACCGTCCTGCGCCCACGGGCTGGGCCTGCAGACCCCGCACTTACCCAGGTCACCACCAGGGGGGCGTGTCTGGGAGGCAGCTCAGCCCGCCCCAGTCTCAGGGGCGGCAGTGATGGGCAACCCCCCCGCCCCTCTCCGGTACAGCTAGGCGCCATCAGTGTCACGGAGTCGTCTCCGCGAGCACAGCCCCACGGGGTGCGGTCAATCAGACAGCACTTCCCGCGGGGAAGGCCAGGCCCCCTGGGGCCCGCGAGCCTGGAGCCAGTTGGGCAGACTGACCGTGCCCATGGGCGTCTCCCAGCTCTCGGCCTCCTTCAGCCCTGGACCCGGCCCAGGGAGGGGGCTCAGGGACACATGAGCAGCCTGACAGTGAGCTGGACATCGGCGGTCACCAACACAGATGTGGGGCGGTCGCCAGGGGTCTCTCAGCTGAGGACACTCTGTCTCCATCACAACAGGGGCACGGGGGACGCGGGCATGTGGGTCAGGCTCTGGCGTCACGTGACAGCAAGCGGGAGCCGAATGGCAGTGCGGCTCCCTGCACACCGTCTCCGAGAGGGCACGGCCATGGTGAAGCCAAGTGCAAGCTTCCACGAGGCCAAGGAAGGCCTCCGCCTGGTCATGACACGGTGGCGGGGAGCGGCTGGGCACAGGCGCCAAACGCTCCTGCTCTGCGCTCTGGAGGCAGCAGTCACTGCGGGCCCCGAGCCACAGCTCTGTCGTGACACGCCAGCTCTGCCTGGCAGCTGTCAGCCCTGACCCAACGGCACCCACCGCGTGCAGCGGCCGCCAGAGCTCATCCCGGGGCACAGACCCGCACAGGCCCCCTCCACCCTCAGGAGAGCCCAGACACCGTCCACAGCGGCCCCGGGAAGGCAGGCATGGGCAGCATGGGGGCGTGCCGCCCGTCCCCGCAGGCAGAGGGGCTGCAGGGAAGCCACCGCGAGGGTGGTCTCCTGCCATCGGCACCGTGGGGAAGAGAAAGGACACACGGGGGCAAGGTAGCCCAAGAAGCCTGCTCCTTCATGTTCTGCGTAGGCCAGCTCGCCCGGGCAGCTGCCGTCGGGGCGGATCAAGTCCCAGCCGAGCTGGCATCAGTCCTAACTGGTGCAGCGAGGAGCACCCAGGTGCCCAGCTGGAGCACAGCACACTCACCTGCCTGTAGACCCACCCGGAGCACCCAGAGCCCGCCCGGCACACGCACAACCCCAGGGAGGCAGGACGCACACGCTNGTTGGTGGCTGTCTGTGTCACCCACAGTTCAGGAAATCGCTAAGAAACTCAACTCCCTCTGGAGTCCTACTTGAGCAGGCCTCTGCTCTAGGCCTTGGAAGCACAGGGGTCTGAGGTGTGCGTGGAGCCCCCAGCACCCACCCAGCCTCCAAAGGTTCCTGTGCCGCCCACTACAGACCTGCCTTCGCCTTAGACCCCCCCCCCAGCAGCCTCCTCCCAGCACACGGGGGCACCAGGGGAGGCCGCAGACAGTGTCAGGCTGACGGGCAGTCTTGCCGTGCCAAGTAAACAAAGATAGGCTCAGCAGGCTGGAAGGGAGCCGTCCTGAAGCTGAAAGGGGGCTTTGAAGTGGACATCGTGCTCACAGCACGTGAGGAGCCCCCGCCCGCACGCGCTCCGCACGCGGGGCGTGCAGAGTGCCGTGGGTGCCAGAACCTGCTCCCAGCCCGCGCCCTAGCGCGGAGTGGGGCAGCGGGAGAGCCTGTACTCCCGCCGAGGAGCTCACGGCCTGGAGGAGAGGGCCCGACGGCTCTTGAGCTGCGGCTCTTTCTGTCTTCGCCCCCAGCCCTTACTCCACACACCCGGTGCCCAGCCAGGTGCTGCGCTCGGAGGAACCAGAGCGCCCTCGGCCATCTTGCCCACTCTGCCGGGGCTGCCACACTTCGTCTGAGGATGGGCGGGGCCGCTGGGCGCTCCAGGTCTCCTGTCCAGTTGCAGGGCCTGAGAGGAAAGTGCTTCAGGGTGGTTTGGAAAGTCTAGTGATGGTGGTCCCAGGTCAAGGCTGCCCAGCCGTGAGAAGCCTGGGGCCCCTGACTGACTGACCGGCTGCCGGGCGGGGTGGAGCTGTGTGTGTACGCCCACGCCACAGTGAGAGACTGACCACCCGCCCTTGTCTTCCAGATGTGATGGACGTTGCGTGGTCCCCCCATGACGCCTGGCTGGCCTCGTGCAGCGTGGACAACACCGTGGTCATCTGGAACGCCGTGAAGTTCCCAGGTCTGCGCCCTCTGCCCCGACGTCTCGCCACGGCGCCCCCTGGTGGTGGCTGCAGCGGGCGGTCAGGGTCCCCTTGGCTGGCCTCTCAGGGTCTTGCCAGTAACTCAGGTCTCTGTTGACTGTGTTTACGGTTTGAAAGTTGACTTTAGAGACAGCAGTAGCCAAGTGGCCATGTGCCAGCTGGTATGCCCCCCCGCAGGCTCAGCCTCTGCCCCCAGCGTCTCTCCGTGACGCTCTTGGGCTTGAGCAGGCGAACGTTCCCGCTGCAGAAAGCTGATTTCCCTGCTGACGGGCTGGAATCCCTTCCAGCGGCAGAGCCCCCGCCAGCCCCGTGTTTCCAGCCCACGAGGTGCTTCCTGTCCCTGCTGTCGCGGCAGGTCCCGTCTTGCATACCCTCGCCCTCAGCGAGGACAAACAGGGACCCCACGGTGCAGGGCCCGCCCCGCGCGTCAGGCGGCTCTGGCGGGTGGACTCCTGTCCAGAAGGGAGACGAGCGGCAGGGCTGCGCTCCCAGCAGGACGAGGGGTGCGGCTCCGGCCCCTGCCCCAGGGGCGCACGCAGCCTCGAGTGTGCGTTAGCTGCGGCTGAGAGACGGCGCTGGGGCCCAGCTCCCGAGTGAGAGCAGATTGCGGGCTCTCCTGCGCGGGCCGGGCCCGGGGGCCGGCTGGGACAGCTCCTGAAGCCCCTCTCTTGGCCGGCCGGCCCCCCGCCCGTGTTTGTAGACAGAGTTTTCCCCTGGTGAAGTCTTTCCAGCGCTTCTTACTTGTCCTCACAGAAATCCTAGCCACTCTGAGAGGCCATTCTGGCCTGGTGAAGGGCCTGACCTGGGACCCTGTCGGTAAATACATTGCCTCTCAAGCTGACGACCGCAGCCTGAAGGTGTGGAGGACGCTGGACTGGCAGTTGGAGACCAGCATCACCAAGCCTTTCGACGAGGTGAGGGCCCATAGCCCCCCGCCCACCCGCACCCACACTGCCTCTGGCATGGGGCCGAGCTGCGGAGCCCAGAGTTGTTCGCTTCCCGGGAGCTGTTAAACAGCCGCCTTTGCCGTGGAGAGGCCTGTGTGGCTTGGCGCTAAAGCGTGTGCAGCACGCCGCCCCTAGGCAGGCTGGAGGCAACGCCTGTGCGCAAGGATGCGATTGCCGACCTCTGTCCTGCGGGCAGGCGGCCTCTGCGGGGCCTTGGCGCCATGTGCAGCGTCCAGGTGGGTGACCGCAGGGGCTCACATGCTGTCTTCCCTTCCCTCATTCGAGTTCTGCCTTCCCGTGGGGTTGGAGCTGGTGGCGGCCGTGGGCCGGGAGACACTCCCCAGCTCCTCCACATGTTCGCGCTCCCGTGCCCGGCTGTCCTGGTGCAGGTGTGTCCCCACCCGCTCTCGGGCTCTGCCTTGTGGGCCTTCCTCCGTGCCTGCACAGCCTGGGTGCTAGCCCCCTCGGCCTGCGGGCTGCCCGGGGCCCGCCCTGAGCTTCAGCAGCTGCTTTCAGCAGCACCGCCTCACCCTGCAGGGGCCTGGTGTCAGGGCTGCCTGCGGCGGGGAGCAGGGCCTCTCTGCTGTGCCCTTGGCAGTTTGTAGGGACTTCGCCAACCTCTCCTTGGCTGGGGGCATCTCCAGGCTGCAGGGAGGAGAGGGCTCAGGAGAGCAGCTGTGCCCTCGTAGTTCCTGCTGCCGTGCCAGGGCAGGCTCGCAGCCAGACCCCCGAGGGTCAGCAGGGCTCCGCAGCGGCCACAGCGCCTGCCCTGCAGACCCCCGGGAGCTCCGCGGTGCTGGGCAGGGGAGAGTCTGTGGTGAGAAGCAGTGGCCGGGGTGCCGTCTGGCCGGCCCTCAGAGCCTGTGTGCTGAGCAGTGGGGCAGCAGCAGAGCCACGTGGCGCCGCTCAGCCTGAGTCCTGGGGCGGATCTTGGTGCAGGCGTCGGCCTTGGGCTCCACTCAAGCACAGGTGCTCCTTGCAGTGTGGAGGGACGACCCACGTGCTGCGGCTCAGCTGGTCTCCGGACGGGCACTACCTGGTTTCTGCCCATGCCATGAACAACTCCGGCCCCACCGCCCAGATCATCGAGCGGGAGGGCTGGAAGACCAACATGGACTTTGTTGGGCACCGGAAAGCTGTGACCGTTGTGGTGAGTCCGCTGGGCCTCCGGTTGGCGGCCAACAGTGCTGCCCGAGTGGGACCCTCGCAGCCTGGGCCAGGCTGTGCCCCCAGGCCCAGGCCACATGTGGGACTGAGGCGGTAGCCTCCGAGGGCCAGCACACGTTGTCGTCCGGTTCTTCTTTCCTTTAAACTAATCACAGAACACATCCCGTGTATCTTACGGGCAAATGGACGTGATGATGTGTATCAGTGGAGTCAGGCTTTGTTAGGATTACCGAGTGCCCAACCTGGCCCTTTTGCGTGTGTGGGCCTGCCCGAGGGCACTCAGGCTGGCAGCCCTGACAAGTGGCCCACTCCCCAGTCTGTCTGAGACCCATCTGCGGCCAGCGTGGCACCAAGACCGCGCTGTGAGTCAGCTGACCCGCCTGGGGGTGGCAATCAGACTCCTGGGGAGCGTCCTCACGGCCTGAGCAGCCTGTGTGAGCCTGACCTGGTCAGCTGTGGGCCAGCGAGCAGAGGACGCAGAGGGCGTCTGAGGCTGACAGGGCAGGGGGTCGTCCAGAAGCCTGCTCTCAGGCCTCTGTCCATCAGACGGTCTCGTCCTTCCCACGCTTGGTGATGAGCAGTAGAGGTTCTGGCCTGAACTCTGTGACACCGGCTTCAGGTGGGGTTTTGTTAGGGCTGGGGCCCAGGGCTCGCTCCTTTGCAGGGCTCGCTCCTTTGCAGGGCTCGCCACGTGGCTGGCCCGGTGCTTCCGCGGGACAGTCGCCCCAAGGCTTCCCAGCCGCCAGGCCCGGGCCCCACGCCTCTGGTGTAGCTCTCCCGTCTCCCCACACCGGCCATCTGCCTGCCTCTGGGACGAGACCCCGCTGGGCCACCTGTGTGCATCTCAAATTTGGTGTAGGGCAGGCGTCCCCAGCCCCTGAGGACCACCGTGTGGCAGGTTAGGAAGGGGACCACGAGCGAGTGAAGCATCATCATCTGTTCACAGCCGCCCCGCTTCCACGCACCCCGCCTGCCCTCTGCCTCCTGCAGATTCTCAGGAGTGTGAGCCACCCCACCCGCCCCAGTCTGTGGAAGACCGTCTTCCGGCGCCAGAAAGGTTGGCACCGCCACTGCAGGGCACCTGCCTGATGCCCGATTACTGATTCGCCTTTGTCATTTGGCTTCAGAAATTCAACCCTAAAATCTTCAAGAAGAAGCAGAAGAATGGCAGCTCCACGAAGCCCAGCTGCCCGTACTGCTGCTGTGCCGTGGGCAGCAAGGACCGCTCGCTGTCCGTCTGGGTGAGTCCCCTGGGGCCGGGGCAGGGGCTGTCCATCTGGGTGAGCACCCCCTGAGCTCGCTGCCGAGGGCGGGGGGCGGCAGGGAGAGGAGAGACCCCACTCTGGTGGCAGGCAGACGGCTCCGCCCTGCGCGGGGCCTGGCCAGGAGAGGCTGGCCCACTGCTGCCAGCAGCCAGGCTGCAGTTGACACGTGGCGCTGGCCTTCCTTTCCTTTAAGAGACGCTTTGTATTGACACGGAGCCCCCGGGGGCAGCCGCCTGCAGCGTGCAGATCGCCACGTGTGGCTCCTGTGTAGCCCGGGCCGCCCCGGCCCTGCCCCGGCGCCTCTCACAGCGTCTGCCCCAGCGCCGCCCCGGCGCCTCTCGCAGCGTCTGCCGTGGGCCTGGGCCTTCCTGCTGGGGCGTCACACGCGCGGTTGCCGGCGCTGGTGTCGGCCGCATCCAGCTGTCACCGGGCGCGCCGGGGCTGGCGCT
>SJYW01035317.1:357004-372344 GCA_006410735.1 Raphicerus campestris | reverse complement strand
CCCGCCCCGCGCGTCAGGCGGCTCTGGCGGGTGGACTCCTGTCCAGAAGGGAGACGAGCGGCAGGGCTGCGCTCCCAGCAGGACGAGGGGTGCGGCTCCGGCCCCTGCCCCAGGGTCGCACGCAGCCTCGAGTGTGCGTTAGCTGCGGCTGAGAGACGGCGCTGGGGCCCAGCTCCCGAGTGAGAGCAGATTGCGGGCTCTCCTGCGCGGGCCGGGCCCGGGGGCCGGCTGGGACAGCTCCTGAAGCCCCTCTCTTGGCCGGCCGGCCCCCCGCCCGTGTTTGTAGACAGAGTTTTCCCCTGGTGAAGTCTTTCCAGCGCTTCTTACTTGTCCTCACAGAAATCCTAGCCACTCTGAGAGGCCATTCTGGCCTGGTGAAGGGCCTGACCTGGGACCCTGTCGGTAAATACATTGCCTCTCAAGCTGACGACCGCAGCCTGAAGGTGTGGAGGACGCTGGACTGGCAGTTGGAGACCAGCATCACCAAGCCTTTCGACGAGGTGAGGGCCCATAGCCCCCCGCCCACCCGCACCCACACTGCCTCTGGCATGGGGCCGAGCTGCGGAGCCCAGAGTTGTTCGCTTCCCGGGAGCTGTTAAACAGCCGCCTTTGCCGTGGAGAGGCCTGTGTGGCTTGGCGCTAAAGCGTGTGCAGCACGCCGCCCCTAGGCAGGGTGGAGGCAACGCCTGTGCGCAAGGATGCGATTGCCGACCTCTGTCCTGCGGGCAGGCGGCCTCTGCGGGGCCTTGGCGCCATGTGCAGCGTCCAGGTGGGTGACCGCAGGGGCTCACATGCTGTCTTCCCTTCCCTCATTCGAGTTCTGCCTTCCCGTGGGGTCGGAGCTGGTGGCGGCCGTGGGCCGGGAGACACTCCCCAGCTCCTCCACATGTTCGCGCTCCCGTGCCCGGCTGTCCTGGTGCAGGTGTGTCCCCACCCGCTCTCGGGCTCTGCCTTGTGGGCCTTCCTCCGTGCCTGCACAGCCTGGGTGCTAGCCCCCTCGGCCTGCGGGCTGCCCGGGGCCCGCCCTGAGCTTCAGCAGCTGCTTTCAGCAGCACCGCCTCACCCTGCAGGGGCCTGGTGTCAGGGCTGCCTGCGGCGGGGAGCAGGGCCTCTCTGCTGTGCCCTTGGCAGTTTGTAGGGACTTCGCCAACCTCTCCTTGGCTGGGGGCATCTCCAGGCTGCAGGGAGGAGAGGGCTCAGGAGAGCAGCTGTGCCCTCGTAGTTCCTGCTGCCGTGCCAGGGCAGGCTCGCAGCCAGACCCCCGAGGGTCAGCAGGGCTCCGCAGCGGCCACAGCGCCTGCCCTGCAGACCCCCGGGAGCTCCGCGGTGCTGGGCAGGGGAGAGTCTGTGGTGAGAAGCAGTGGCCGGGGTGCCGTCTGGCCGGCCCTCAGAGCCTGTGTGCTGAGCAGTGGGGCAGCAGCAGAGCCACGTGGCGCCGCTCAGCCTGAGTCCTGGGGCGGATCTTGGTGCAGGCGTCGGCCTTGGGCTCCACTCAAGCACAGGTGCTCCTTGCAGTGTGGAGGGACGACCCACGTGCTGCGGCTCAGCTGGTCTCCGGACGGGCACTACCTGGTTTCTGCCCATGCCATGAACAACTCCGGCCCCACCGCCCAGATCATCGAGCGGGAGGGCTGGAAGACCAACATGGACTTTGTTGGGCACCGGAAAGCTGTGACCGTTGTGGTGAGTCCGCTGGGCCTCCGGTTGGCGGCCAACAGTGCTGCCCGAGTGGGACCCTCGCAGCCTGGGCCAGGCTGTGCCCCCAGGCCCAGGCCACATGTGGGACTGAGGCGGTAGCCTCCGAGGGCCAGCACACGTTGTCGTCCGGTTCTTCTTTCCTTTAAACTAATCACAGAACACATCCCGTGTATCTTACGGGCAAATGGACGTGATGATGTGTATCAGTGGAGTCAGGCTTTGTTAGGATTACCGAGTGCCCAACCTGGCCCTTTTGCGTGTGTGGGCCTGCCCGAGGGCACTCAGGCTGGCAGCCCTGACAAGTGGCCCACTCCCCAGTCTGTCTGAGACCCATCTGCGGCCAGCGTGGCACCAAGACCGCGCTGTGAGTCAGCTGACCCGCCTGGGGGTGGCAATCAGACTCCTGGGGAGCGTCCTCACGGCCTGAGCAGCCTGTGTGAGCCTGACCTGGTCAGCTGTGGGCCAGCGAGCAGAGGACGCAGAGGGCGTCTGAGGCTGACAGGGCAGGGGGTCGTCCAGAAGCCTGCTCTCAGGCCTCTGTCCATCAGACGGTCTCGTCCTTCCCACGCTTGGTGATGAGCAGTAGAGGTTCTGGCCTGAACTCTGTGACACCGGCTTCAGGTGGGGTTTTGTTAGGGCTGGGGCCCAGGGCTCGCTCCTTTGCAGGGCTCGCCACGTGGCTGGCCCGGTGCTTCCGCGGGACAGTCGCCCCAAGGCTTCCCAGCCGCCAGGCCCGGGCCCCACGCCTCTGGTGTAGCTCTCCCGTCTCCCCACACCGGCCATCTGCCTGGCTCTGGGACGAGACCCCGCTGGGCCACCTGTGTGCATCTCAAATTTGGTGTAGGGCAGGCGTCCCCAGCCCCTGAGGACCACCGTGTGGCAGGTTAGGAAGGGGACCACGAGCGAGCGAAGCATCATCATCTGTTCACAGCCGCCCCGCTTCCACGCACCCCGCCTGCCCTCTGCCTCCTGCAGATTCTCAGGAGTGTGAGCCACCCCACCCGCCCCAGTCTATGGAAGACCGTCTTCCGGCGCCAGAAAGGTTGGCACCGCCACTGCAGGGCACCTGCCTGATGCCCAATTACTGATTCGCCTTTGTCATTTGGCTTCAGAAATTCAACCCTAAAATCTTCAAGAAGAAGCAGAAGAATGGCAGCTCCACGAAGCCCAGCTGCCCGTACTGCTGCTGTGCCGTGGGCAGCAAGGACCGCTCGCTGTCCGTCTGGGTGAGTCCCCTGGGGCCGGGGCAGGGGCTGTCCATCTGGGTGAGCACCCCCTGAGCTCGCTGCCGAGGGCGGGGGGCGGCAGGGAGAGGAGAGACCCCACTCTGGTGGCAGGCAGACGGCTCCGCCCTGCGCGGGGCCTGGCCAGGAGAGGCTGGCCCACTGCTGCCAGCAGCCAGGCTGCAGTTGACACGTGGCGCTGGCCTTCCTTTCCTTTAAGAGACGCTTTGTATTGACACGGAGCCCCGGGGGCAGCCGCCTGCAGCGTGCAGATCGCCACGTGTGGCTCCTGTGTAGCCCGGGCCGCCCCGGCCCTGCCCCGGCGCCTCTCGCAGCGTCTGCCCCAGCGCCGCCCCGGCGCCTCTCGCAGCGTCTGCCCCAGCGCCGCCCCGGCGCCTCTCGCAGCGTCTGCCGTGGGCCTGGGCCTTCCTGCTGGGGCGTCACACGCGCGGTTGCCGGCGCTGGTGTCGGCCGCATCCAGCTGTCACCGGGCGCGCCGGGGCTGGCGCTCGTGTGACGCTGCTTTAGCGGTAGTTGCTCCTCACGGTCGACTCCTGCAGACACTGGGTCTGGAGTTGCAGGACTGGAGGTTATCCCCGGCTGAATTTGGGACAGTTGTTGATGGCAGAGCAATCCCTGCTCCTGCCCCAGACCTGGGCCTGGTGTGTTGTGGGTGGTCCAGCCGTGTGCTCCCTGAGCCCCATCCCTGGTGCTCTGAGCAAAGTCTCGCTGCCAGAGCTCAGGTCGACAGGTCCCCCGTTTCCGAGGGCCTGCAGGCGGTACTGTGGGCAGAGGGCCAGGCTGGGTCTCTCTGGAGAGAGGACTCAGAGGGCGAGGTTCCCATGGGCTCCAGGCTCAGGGTCCAGCCCCATCCTCAGGACCAGGCTGGCCGCAGGGCCTCCTGCCCGCGAGGTGGGTTCCCGGGCCCTGGAGCAGGCAGGCCAGCCCGTGTGTGGGAGCCTGATCTGCTGGATGTGGGGCCCTGTGCTCGGCCACGTGGGGCCCCTGGGGCGTGAGCATGCAGGTCAGGTGGGAGCGCGGCCTCAGACGCAGGCTTGCACGGGTGTGTGCGTCACGTCCTCAGTGGGCAGTCCGGTGCCTGGCTTTAAGAGAGTACGCTGCGTGTCCCAACGTAGACGTAAGAAAGCGGTTAGTAGCGGCGACCCGGGGCCTGGTCCAGGGCAGCGTGAGCCTGTGAGGTGCGCGGCGCCCTCTCCCTCCCCCCCCCAGCGGAGCCTGGGTACGCCCCGGGGGCTGGTACTCCGTGAGGCTGTGCTGTCCCAGAACCTGCCTTGGCCACCTCGTCCCCTGCGGCCCTGGCACCATCCCTGCTCGAGAGGCCTTCCGGAACCCCCGGACGTCGCTGGTCGTGTGGCATGTGTGCAGCCGTCTCCCCAGCCCGGCTGCGTGTGTCCGGCGGGCTGGGGCCCACCGCTGGGGTCTTGGTGGTGGGCGGAGCGGACTTGGAGGCACCCTGTGTGTCAGCGCGGCTGGACCGAGGCTCTTTGTCTGGTGGTGGTTCTGAGCCAAGTGAACGGGGAGGTCTCACTCACTCCCTTGCCTTCCAGCTCACGTGCCTGAAACGGCCTTTGGTGGTCATCCACGAGCTGTTTGACAAATCCATCATGGACATCTCCTGGTAAGCTGGTCTCTCGGCTCGAGGCGTGGTCTGGCAGAGGGGAGGCACCCGCTAGAGCCCGAGGCCTCGTGTTGTGATCAGGGCTGAGTGGCTGGGCCCAGGGTCCCAGCCAGAGCAGACCCCCAGTGTACGTGTTAGGAGAACTGTAGGGCCTAGAGCCCTCTGGGATGGGCGCAGGGGCCTCTCCCCAGGGCTTGCTCCTGGCTGCTGACGGCCGTCTCTCCTAGGACCCTGAATGGGCTGGGCATCCTGGTATGCTCCATGGACGGCTCCGTGGCCTTTCTGGACTTCTCCCAGGACGAGCTGGGAGACCCCCTGAGTGAGGAGGAAAAGGTATGGGCCTTGTGGCTCTGGGGCCCCTGCAGCCTGCACAGACTCCCTGCTTCCTAAAGCGCCCCTGGGCTCAGCCTCTTAGAGCCTGTCGCCCTCACAGATGAAGCTCTGTTCATCCAGAATCCGTCTCAGTCATGAGCGGGCCTGGGCATCTTTCCTTGAGCCGACAGCCGCCCCAGGAGCGCCGAGGGGCTGCCGGGCACCCGTCTGTCCCATGTCCTGGGCTGATGCGGCCTTGGGTCAGCCATCAGGACAGGGAGGGCCCCTTTCCTGGCACCCACACCTGCCAGGTCCAGAGCCATGTGCTCCACCCCTCCAGTCAGGGCTGCTCCAGCTTGCTAGCCCGTGAGCAAGCCCCTCCTTAGTTAGCCTGAGGTCTGGGGGCAGAAGTGTGAGCCACCTGTGGCCGGGCCGGGCCTCCTCCATGCGTGGTTTGCCCAGGACTCATGCCAGCGTGTCCTTGGGGCCCTACGCAGGCCAGCGCAGCTTTCCCTGCCTCGGCTCGGAGCTCACTTCCCTCGAGCAGGCCCACGCCAGCTCTCCTCTCTAGGGGGCCACTGTTGCTGGGAGCCCCTCGGGGGCCTCTTTGGGGACCCCACTACGACATCGTCTTTTGGGCGTTGGGATCTGCCTGGCTTAGGGCCCTGGGCTGGCCTGGCACCCATAGTCGTGACCCATGAGGGCGGGTGAGCCCGCCACCCCAGCCCTTCCCCCGCTGCTCGGCCTCTCCGGGTGGCCTCCCTTTGCCCTTGAGAGCCGTGACTGGCCTGGGTGCGGGCAGGGCCCCTGCGTTGGCGGCATGCGAAGGCTGAGCTCCGAATGCTGAGACTCCAGGGCTGAGGGAGGGGCTCGTGGCCCCGGGCTACCCTGCCCGGGTTGTCCTGCCGGCAGGTCCCCCGCAGCCTCTGTGCTGCTCTCTGGCACACCCCAGCGTGCACCTTCTGCCTGTGCCTCCAGCCACACCCGCGTGCTGAGGCCGCTGTCCCCAGTCCCAGGCGTGGCTTGTGGCCCAGGACTGCTGGGGTCTGGGAAGGTGGGCAGGCCCCACTCGCAACGGTTGGGATGTACTAGGAGCCGTGCAGGCAGAGAAGGGTTCCCCTGGCCCACATGCCAGGCCTTCCCTCGCTCTCAGGTGGGGACCTCCAGCCTCACGGGGCTTCTCTGGCTGTGAGAGGAGGTTCTGGGTCTGAGATCTGGTTCCTAAGAAGCCTTTGGGTCCTTGCAGTGGTTTAAGAGCCTCGTGTTACAACCCGAGGGTCTCGATTTCAGTTCAGCAAGAGTTTCTTGCTATTGTTCTGCATCAGACCTGCCATAGGGTCAGGCATTCACTCGCATCCCCAGGTGTGGATGCCTTGAAGGCTGTGAGTGCCCAGGGAGGGTGCAGGGCCGCTCCTGACACATAGTCAGCAGCAGCCAGACAGCGGGAGGGCTCAGGGACCCTGCCCAGGGCCCTGTCTCTCTGAGTGGGGAGCTACTCACAACTCGCCCACGGGTGGGCAGCGTCACACCCCTCACTCGGCCTTCCTCAGAGCCGCATCCACCAGTCCACCTACGGCAAGAGCCTGGCCATCATGACCGAGGCCCAGCTGTCCACCGCTGTCATCGAGAACCCCGAGATGCTGCAGTACCAGCACAGGCAGCAGCAGCTGGACCACAAGGGCCCCGCGGCCAGGGACGCCGGCCCCGCAGCCAGGGACACAGGCTCCGCTAGCTCAGTCGCCGGCGTTGTCAACGGGGAGAGCCTGGAGGACATCAGGAAGGTGAGGGCTGGGCCTGGCGCCCCGAGGACACTGCCCGCAGCCTCCCAGAGGGTTGGGCACAGGGCGGTGGGCCTCGGGCCCTGCCCTCCGGAGACTGTCAGCTCCGCATCTCTCCCTGGGCGCCGTGCCCCCCTGGGGTGCGGGTGAGGGGGATGGGAAGGGCAGAGGCGGAGCTGGGGGTAAAGCCATCCCCAGGTGCTCGTGCACACGGTACGACAGGAGCCCTCGGTGGGAAGCTTTCACAAACTGTGGTTTAGAGACAGGAGGTCAGGTCCCGCCCAGTAGGTGACTCCGTGTGGAGCCTGTCCTTGCGGCTGCACGGCTGGCCCGGCATGTATTCCCTGCCTGGAGGCCCAGTCAGGTGGGCACTGGAGGTGGAGGCAAGGGGCTGCTGGACCCACTGCCCCTCAGCGTGAGGTCGAGTACACATCCTGAGCCAGAGGTTCCGTCTGGTTGTGTCCGAAAGGCCGTAGTGTGGGGAGCTGGGGCTCGCATCCTTGCAGCTCTTGCCTGCTCAGAGGCACTGACGCATCTCCTCTCGTTTGTCTCTCCTTTGCCAGAACCTTTTAAAGAAGCAGGTTGAGACACGGACTGCAGACGGTCGGAGGAGAATCACACCGCTCTGCATAGCACAGCTGGACACCGGGTACTCGCTCTCCCCCCGCCTTCTCTGGGCACTCTTCCTCTCTCCTTCCGCGGCAGCTCTGTCACCGCCCAGCCAGCACAGGCTCGTGGGCGGACAGGGGTGAGCTGAGCCCGGCTTCTCAGAGCCCTGCCCCCTGGTGGCACTGCAGGTGGCCTTGTGGAGGCGCCTCCATGGCTCTGCCGTGTCCACGCAGCTGGCCCCGCTTTGTTGAGGATGCCAGGGCAAGAAAAGTCAGGCCGGCTTTCCTGGGTCTCTTTACGCTTTCGTAGCGCCCTCTTTCTCAGTAGGAAAGAAGCGCGTGCACGGTACTGAAAGCAGCATCGCCCACGGCCCAGTCTCAGATTCAATCACTGCTGGCACCGTGCGGCCCGCATCCTCCGCTTGCTCCTGGTTCTTGACCTCGTGTCCACTTTAATAGCTGGTCCTTTGAAGCACTGGCTTGCAGAGGGTCCAGGTGCCAGCCTGTGAACGCGCCGTGCCTTACCTGGCAAGCCCCGTGACTGTGGACGTGCGGTGTGTGCGGAGGGCTGCACTGCTCTGACTGTTCCCTCGGTGCACTTCCCAGAGCTGGGCGTGCAGGGCGGGCCCCAGACTGGCAATGGGCTCGGTGGGCGTCCGCTGCTGTGGTGGCATCTGTAGTCGGGCTGGCTTTTGTGTTGGTCATTCTCCCCACAGTGAGGACTCAGAGGGCGAGTGAGGAGAACAGGCCGTGGGTGCAGGTGACCCGCGCTCCTTGCCCATCTGCACGGGCATCGTGCACAGCAGCGCTCTGCCCTCCGCTCGCTCTCCTCCCGGGGCTGTTCTGAACCTCCCCTGAGGGCCACTGAGACCCTCAGTCACCGAAGCACAGAGCCCCTGCTGGGGTCATGCCTCCAGACTCCTCACCCAGGGAGGCTCCTCGCCCAGCGTGCCTCCTCTTGCAGGAGCCTTTCCCCTGAACCTAACCGGGCCCCGCCCCGCCCACCTTTCTCAGGACCAGGTGAAACCCAGCTTGTGCGGAGCTGGACCTCAGAGCCCTGGGAGGGAGGGCTGTGTGGGGGGAGGCGAGGCTGGGGCTCCTGTCCTGAGTCCTGCTGAGGAGGCAGGGTGCCACCTGCGCCAGCTTTCTGCCCTGGGGCACGTGTTTCTTACACCAGACTTGGTGCTTTTGATCCTAATGACTTCTCTTGATGGGCATGTCGAAACAAGTAACAGCAGGCTGGGTAATTATCAGCTTAGCCAATCAAGAGAAAAGTGAAAGTGCCAACATTTAAAATGGAGAAGTGGGAAGCAGCCACANTTTGATCCTAATGACTTCTCTTGATGGGCATGTCGAAACAAGTAACAGCAGGCTGGGTAATTATCAGCTTAGCCAATCAAGAGAAAAGTGAAAGTGCCAACATTTAAAATGGAAAAGTGGGAAGCAGCCACAGATGAAGAGTAAGCCAGAAGGATGAGAGATACTCTGTCGGACGCTGCAAATGAATCTGAAAATGGATTACTTTAGGAAACAAAAATCGACGCAGATGAAGTCTCAGAAGAAATGGAGGACAGCTGTCACAGAGGTAGCCTACCAAAAGCCATGAGACTAAGACAGCTTCACGGAAAAATTCTAACAAACTTCAAAGAACAAATCATTCTAACATCAGGTTGGTGCAAATATGATTAGTTTTGGATTGTGAATTTTAAATCCTTATAACTAGGCTCAAACACATCTTTATCAATCAAAATAGGAACCATTACAATCAACAATTACATTTTTGCCGACAAGAAATTCCTATAACATAAAAACCCAACGAACTTAAACTTTGGGATCCAACAAACTTGGGAAGCATTTTCTGCACCCTGCTGGCTATGGAAGTGATTTCCCTGCACAGGTGTCGTCAGGGAGCTTGAAGAAGCGCTCCTCACCGGGCAGGGCCCAGGTGGCTGTCGGATGAGGCAAAGCTTCGTGACGTTGCTTGTGCGCCGTGCAGTCGAGCGCTGACGTGGAGAGGACCTCGGCCTTTTCTGTTGGCCAGTACCACTTGCAGGCACTGCAGTTTTCAGCACATCCCATTGACTTGCTGGACATACTTCTCAGTTGCAGTGGTTTGCTGAAATCCGGAAAGCTGTAGTGGCTCGGACCAACAGCAGGCTGTCTCACGGTGCCATGGCCTTTTGGGGGCGAGTTTGGTTTGGGGAGCGCTTTGGAGCTTCCCCTCGGTCCAGCAGCTGAACGGGTCATCACCAGCTGTTGGATACAGCCCGCTTTTTTGTCCTGTGTCACAGTCCAGTCGAGCAATGGTTTTTGTTTTGTAGAATAAGTGAAGATGACACTTGGAAATGACGGTTTTTTGATTTCTGGTCTGCTCATGAGGCACCACTCATCAACCTTTTTCACCTTCCCAGTTTGCGTCAAATGTGGAGCAACTGTAAAATGGTTGCCGCTGAGTTCTTGGGCAGCTTCTCACGTGGTTGCAGTAGGATCAGCCTCAGTGGCGCTCTCCGCTGTCCTTGTCAGCTTCCGGCGGCCGCCCCTTCACTCCCCTCCAAGGCGCTCGTCCCCTTTGCAGACCTTCCACACTGCACGCTCGTTTGCAGGTACTGCGTCAAACGTGTTGTTGATGTTGTGAGTTGTCTCCACTGCTTCTACAACTCATTTTGAACTCAGATAAGAAAATCTCTCAAATTTGTTTTGTGTCTAACATCGTTTCCATAGTCTAAAGTAAATATAAAATGCACAGCAAATAATAAGTCATTAGCAAAAAGATAAAGTGAGAAATGCACGTTAAAATGATATATAACATAATCACGTTTTGTTTAGAATATATTCTAGTATCAAAGCACAAATTTCAACAGTACAAAACCGCAATTATTTTTGCATCAACCGGATAATATTGAAAATACCCCTAGTGCTTACAAAAATAAGGAAAACTTGCAAAGTCGTTTTTTCTAATGAATACTGTATTGAAATTTCACAATCAAAATGTGACAGAGATACAGTAGTAAATTTCTGATCAATCTCATTTCCAAATGCCAATGTAAAATCCTAAATAAACTAACAAACTGAACCTCACAATGTGTTAAAATGCTGATACACTGTAAATAAGCAAAATTTATTTCAGGAAAGTGAGATGGTTCAGACGATTTGGGGAAACTTATTTTACTCCTGCTTTTCAGTAGATCAAAGTAAATTATTTGGTCATCTCTGTAGATGCTTAAGAGGCATTTTTATTAAGCCCAATATCATTCTTATTTTAAAATTAAATAGGAGTAGATAGGTGTTTATTAAACTTGATAAACTTATTTCAAATTAAATTTGAAAACTGAACAAATGTCTGCTACTGCTAAGTCGCTTCAGTCGTGTCCGACTCTGTGTGACCCCATAGACGGCAGCCCAGCAGGCTCCCCCGCCCCTGGGCTTCTCCAGGCAAGAACGCTGCAGCGGGTGCCATTTCCTTCTCCAAGAACAACTGTCTGCTCTTGCGATAGTAGTTTAACCTTGTTCTAGCAGTGCCAGCTCATACGGTTAGACAAGAGAAAAAAGAAACTAGAAAGGAGGGGGCAAGCGTGTTGTTAGTCAGGGGTGATGTGATCCACAAGAGAGTCAACTGGAAAGGCTGCAGTCAGTAAAAGACCAGGGCCTGGGTATGACCGCCGCGCGCCACCCCGTAGCGCCAGTCCCCGTGGAAGGTGAGGAGAGCAGCCATGTTCAGCAGTGCAGCACCTAGAATGTCCCACGCCCAGGAGACCCTCATGAAGAAAAAAGTTTAAACTCGACTGCAAGCCCTAAAAGACAATTCACAGAAACAGCTAGACGTGCACACCGCTCCCCAGACAGGATGGCTCGGGATCGTGACGGTGACAGCTCTCTCGCAGCCTGTGAGCATAGCAGGTCACCACCGGAACTGTCAGCCAAAGAGAAACTGACCGAAGTTGTGTAGAAAAGCACACGGGAGCGGCTGAAGTGTTCTGGGAAAGAGTCATCAGAGAGACCAGCCCCGCTAGGAGTGAGAACGTTACAGTAGTGACGCACTTAGGCGTAAATAGAAGGGTGGACACAGTGCGGAGTCAGGACGTGACACTCCCGGGAACAGTCAGCGCAAGACTGCGTGCAGTCAGTGGGCGAGAGACATCTCTTCAGTAAGTGGTGCTGGGAAGGCTGGACGGTGTGTGTAGATCAGTGAAGCCAGAGCTTGAGCACATGAACTGGTTCAGAGTGGCTTAAAGACTCAGACACGGACACACAACCAAAAAAGAAAGAAATGAGATCTCATCAAACCTACAAGCTTTCGCACCTCAAAGGAAACCGTGCACAAAGGGAAAGACGGTCTGTGGGCTGGGAGGAGACCCACGCAGGGGACGCAGCCAACGAGGGCTTCACCTCCAGACACACAGAGCGCGCGGCACAGCTCTCTAGAAGCTCCAGACGTGGGCAGAAGACCCGAGCAGACGTGTCTCCAAGAGACACAGATGGCCAGCGGGCACGTGGAAAGATGCGCAGCATCACTCATGGTTAGAGAAACGCAAATCTGAACCACAGTGAGTTATCACTTCACTCTGGTCCAAATGGCCATCATTAAAATGTCTGCAGGGAACAAACGTTGGAGAAGGTGTGGAGAAAAGGGGACCCTCCCACACCATTGGTGAGAAGGTCAGTTGGTGCAGCCACTACGAAAAGCAGCGAGGCGGTTCCTCAAAAACTGAGAGTGAGGCCCAGCGAGCTCACTGGGCACACACCCGGAGAAGGCTGCCGTAGAGAAAGACAGCGCCCCAGTGTTGACTGCAGCACTGTTTACAGCAACCAAGCCGTGGGGAGAAGCTGAACGTCCATCAGCAGATGGGCGGGTGAAGATGCAGGGCATTCATACGACGGAATGCTGCTCAGCCGCATAAACACGAACCGAGGGCCTCGGCAGCAGCGTGGACTGACCTAGAGATTGCCGCGGTGTGCGAAGGGCGCCCCTCGTGTGGAATCTGCAGCATGACACAAACAAGTGTCTCTGTGAAGTAGAAGCAGGTTCAGGGTGGAGCCAGGGGTGAGGTTGCTACGCAGAAGGGCACGGGGAGGGGCGTCGTGGGGGTCTGGTCAGCAGGAGCAGTGGTTCTACCTGGGACGGGCACCCTTCCCAGGAGGCGGCACCCAGTGCCCTGCGATGAAGCCTAATGGGAAAGAGTATATGCGTGTGTACCTGAGTCACTTCGCTGTGTAGCAGAGATGAACACAACGGTTTAAGTCAGTTACACTTCAGCAAGATGAATTTTTTAAAAATTGGAGCCCTGTCTTATAACTTAAAATTCTGCACAGCTCAGAAATTTTTCAGAGAATAACATTCTGAACATTTCAGGGTTTTTAATAACCTCAGACATAAAAAAAAAATCTCTCCTACAAATTAAACAGAAGTTAAACCGCACAGATACAATGTGTTTTGCAAGAAAAATTACATGGTAAGCAGTCAGAACAACATCCTGGGGAAAATATTTCTTGTCCATATAGGAATTGTTAAAAATATGGTAAGTAGGTCTTAAATAATACAGACCAGTAACCAGATAGAATAAGGTCTTCCTGTGGGTCAAGACCTGCTGGTACACATCTTAGCATGCGCGATCTGAGCACCGATTACAGTGATCGTGTTGAAACTGCAGGTCCAGTTGGTTGGCTGGTCTCGAGCTTCACACTCACGTGGGCCGAGGCCAGGGTCGCCGCCGCCGCCGCCAACGCTGCATTCCCTGCGTGGGCACACAGTCGCTGCTCAGTGCACACCGATGGGATGAAAGAGGGAGAAATGGGCAACAGACGAGCAAGCAGGGCACAGAAAAAGATATTTCGAGAAGAAAATTTTCAACCCTGCATCAAAATAATTGTAAATTAAACCCTAATGCTGGGAAAGATTGAAGGCAGGAGGAGAGGGGATGACAGGATAAGATGGTTGGATGGCATTGCCGATTCGACGGACATGCGTTTGAGCAAACTCCTGGAGACAGTGAAGGACAGGGAAGCCTGGCGTGCTGCAGTCCGTGGGGAGAGCTGGACAGGACTGAGCGGCTGAACAATAAGAAACCTGTAGTAACACACCGCTTTGATCTCTCAGATAGTCAGAGGTGAAGAAATTGATAAAGCCGGTGGTGAGCGTGTGGGAAAATGGGCAGCCACACACAGCTTGTGAGGTGGTGGACCTCAAAGCATGGCCCCGAGAACGGTCTGTCCAGAGCCGTCTGGACGCCCCACTGCTTACTGTAGCTCATTCTGGGACTTTATCCCCTGTAGCATGCGAAGTCAGGTTGGGGTGCGCAGCAGGCGAGCCTGTGATTTCCCTGTGCTGTCCTCGGCACGTGCATGGGGTGCGTCAGTCCAGACGGCAGCCCCGTGGGGAGGGCGGCCGAGGCACCCCGGGGCCCTGCCGTGTGCCACAGCAATGCCAGGAGACTGTCGGCTGTTCCTCAGGCCGCCGCAACAGCAGGGAGGCCCTGTGCCGTTTCCCAGCCCCGGGACATGCTTGCCTGGTTAGCCCTCAGGTCGGGGTGCGTCTTAAAATCAGAGGCGTCGGACGGCTAACCGTTGGGCGCGATGTTTCTCTTTCTTGGCGGCCATAACGCACCAGTTCATCTTGGGCCCGAACGGATGTAGTGCACGGAGTGGTTTCCCTCTCTCACTCCTTTGTCACTTGCACGAAAACCGCCCTGAAAGTGCCTTTCCCCTGGACCAGAAACCGGGGTGTTGAGGATATGTGAGTACTCGGCACAGCACCCGCGGCCTGGGCTGACTCTCCCCTTCTCGGCGACAGGGACTTCTCCACGGCCTTCTTCAACAGCATCCCGCTCTCGGGCTCCCTGGCGGGCCCCATGCTCAGCTCCCACAGCGGCCCGCCACTGCTGCCGCTGGACCCCAGCACGCCCGTCCCCTTCAGCTCCTCGAAGCCTTCCACTGAGCTGGCGGCCGGCACCCGGCCTGTGGGTGATGCTGCCAGTAAGGACGGGTGAGTCCACGGGGCCAGGGGCAGGTTCTGGGAACGCTGGGCGGCCTCAGGTGAAGACAGGAACGGGCTGGGTTTCAGATAAGGGGCCTGCTCAGAAGAGGAGTCCGTGCTCAGGGTCTACGGGCTCCTTGTCACCAGACCCAGGGCCGGGCCTGCTTCAGCCAGCCTGCTCGTGCCCCCAGCCCCGGCTCCTGCCACACTCGGGATGCGTCTGCCGGGGGCGCCCACGGCCCACTGCTTGGACGCCACACTGGCCGTGGGGAAGGAGGAGAGGGTTGTGGCTGAGGAGCTGCCCCCTGAGGGCCTTGCCAGGCAGGTCTCCAGAAGTGTCTCTTCTAGGCTGAGCCAGGCCCCAGGGTCGCGGCTGCAAGAGCAGAGCCGTAAACCCCTGAGGAGGGGCGGGGGCGGGGGGTGGAAGCCTGGCTTCTCCCTGGTGCGGACACAGTCCAGGACTCCCGCCCCAGAGTGCCCAGACCCAGCTGCTGCCCTGGTCTATGTCCGGCAGTTGTGACTCCAGGGCCTGCGTTACCACAGCCCTGCAACGGTCGCGGCCGGGAGGCCTGCACCAGGGGAGGAGGGAGCGCGCGGTGGGTCCACCAGGCAACTCAGGAAGCCGGGCGTCAGGGCGAGGAGCCTGGGGAAGGTCAGGGTGCCAGGCTGGCACGGGTCCTGGGAGACTGCAGGTCTGGTCCGGGTCAGCCCAGAGGAGGCCCCGCGGCCTTGGACCAGCATGTGGCACGTGCCTGGACCTGGGGTGGCGAGGGCGCCTGACCGTCCCCCCTGAGGCACGTGGAGCCGCCAAGGTGCCGCGCTTGGCCAGGGAAGCGGCAGGAGGGGACAGTGGCTTCAGGATCCCATGCGCGTCTGGTTAGACCTGTGGGCAGAGCGGGCTGGGCTGGAGACGGGCACGAGGTGAGGACGGGCCTGTGGAGTGGCCGTCCCGGCCTTGTGCCCCCAGCAGCTTTCGGAACACGCAGAGGGGCACGCCAGGCCTTCGCTCACAGCCTCGCAAATGGCAGGTGCTGGAGAGGCCGCCTTCCAGAAGGCGGTGTGTGGGGAGGGTGTTGAAGTCAGGGAAGCCGCTTATCGAAGTCTGCTGCTCG
>SJYW01035317.1:310752-343745 GCA_006410735.1 Raphicerus campestris | reverse complement strand
GCTCCTGGTCTTGTTTTTGTTGACAGTATAGAGCTTCTCCATCTTTGGGTGCAAAGAATATAATCAATCTGATTTTGGTGTTGACCATCTGGTGATGTCCATGTGTAGAGTCTTCTCTTGTGTTGTTGGAAGAGGGTGTTTGCTATGAACAGTGAGTTCTCTTGGCAAAAGTCTTTGCCCTGCTTCATTCCGCATTCCAAGGCCAAATTTGCCTGTTACTCCAGGTGTTTCTTGACTTCCTACTTTTGCATTCTAGTCCCCTATAATGAAAAGGACATCTTTTTTGGGTGTTAGTTCTAAAAGGTCTTGTAGGTCTTCATAGAACTTTTCAACTTCAGCATTCTCAGTGTTACTTTTTGGGACACAGACCTGGATAACTGTGATATTGAATGGTTTGCCTTGGAAACGAAGAGATCATACTGTCATTTTTGAGACTGCATCCAAGTACTGCATTTCAGACTCTTGACCATGATGGCTACTCCATTTCTTCTGAGGGATTCCTGCCCACAGTAGTAGATATAATGGTCTTCTGAGTTAAATTCACCCATTCCAGTCCATTTTAGTTCGCTGATTCTTAGAATGTTGACGCTCACTCTTGACAACTCCTGTCTGATCACTTCCAATTTGCCTTGATTCATGGACCTAACATTCCAGGCCCCTGTGCAATATTGCTCTTTACAGCATCGGACCTTGCTTCTGTCACCAGTCACATCCACTCCTGGGGACTGTTTCTGCTTTGGCTCCATCCCTTCACTCTTTTTGGAGCTATTTCTCCACTGACATCCAGCAGCATATTGGGCGCCTACCGACCTGAGGGTTCATTTTTCCGTGTCCTGTCTTTGCCTTTTAATCTCTTTCCAGGAGGACAGTGACCTGCAAAGCCCACGAGGCAGCAGCATCCTCTTCGGACCCTGTGGACTCTTGCTGTGGGCTGTACCGCATTTCCCAAGGCTGCACGGCAGTCATGCCTGTGACCACGAACACCCGCCACCCTGAGTGTTGCCAGGGCCCGCCAGGACTCGTGCTATGTCCCCAGCAGCAGCATCTCCCTGTCCCGCCCCGGCACCATCCCAAGGTTTCTGGAGGTCGAAAGTACAAATTCACACCCTAAAAGTAAAGGAGTTAGGAAAATTTTAGTTAGGCAAAATGTCAGGATATTTAAAAAGTTAGGACCTTGCCCAGATGCGTGAAGGAACTAAATGTCTGATTTGAAAAGGATTCTAATATTCTTACTGCTGGTAACTTGCCAAGTAATCCTGGAAAAAAAAAAAAAATCTGTCAATCTTATCAAGAGAAGTGACGGGCTTCTACTCAGCTCAGTAAGACCAACAACCAAACAGAAACGTGGGCAAAAGTGTTTGAACAAACAATACATGGAAAAGAAATGCGACTGCTTCTCAAACATCGGAAACAAAAACCCAACTTCACTTATGAGCAAAAGACAAACTCCAGCTGGTCTACAGTCACCCCTGCAGACCCGCTTCCTACGAATAGAACTCCCAAGGCCAATGTGCAGCTCACGGGCGCAGAAGGCGCGCTCCGCAGGAGCCTGGACGGCCAGCCCCCGTCTTCACCCCGGGGTGGCGCCCTCGCCCATCCTCGCCGTGGCTGTGTGATGAGCTGGGCTCCCTCACCCCTGGGGCCCAGGCGCGGCTGCAGGACCTGATGCGCTGGGCGCTGCAGGACGAGCGCAGCAGGGGCGGGAATCCTGCGCTGCCTCTGCCCGCCACCGTGGCGCTTCCGCTGTGTTCGTGGCTGCCTGTCGCCAGTAGCCGCTGCCACGCTAGCCTGGAGCTCAGACCGGACCATGTGAAGCCTGGGAGCATGGACGGAGCCAAGTCCATCCAAACCCCTACCAACCCACAAGCCTGTGTGTGAGGGGAGAAGGCAGCTGTGGTCATAAGCAGAGATGACAAGGCTGGGCTTTAGGCAGCGTCTGTTGCCCTTCAGTCACTAGGTCACGTCGGACTCTTTGTGACCCCATGAACTGCGGCACGCCAGGATCCCGTGTCCTTCACTACCTCCTGGAGTGTGTTCAAGCTCATGTCTCCGGAGTCTTCCTACATATATATCCCTATGTGAGAAATGTAAACAGGTCCACACAACTCGATCACAGATGCTTAAAGCAGCACTGTGCGTAATCACCAAAAGTTGGAAGCACCCCGCGTGTGTATAGACGGCTGACTGAGGAATGCCCCCGCGATGAAACGTTCGTCCGTAAGAAAGAGTGACGGGGCACGTGAGCGAGTCTCATCAGCATCACACTGTATGAGAAGCCAGTCACAAATTACTACGTCTATTTACAGGAAGCATTTAGAAGCAATATAGGAAATATTTATATTATGATTAGCAAACATTCAGAAGAGCTAAGTCTATGGAGACAGAGCAGACAGGTGGTTACTTTGGGGTGGGGGGTGAAAAAAGGGCGTGGGGTCTCTTTGAGGTGATGGAAATGTTCTCATAGAGATGACAGTGACAGCTGCGTACGCATGGCTATTCTGAAAACCCCAGAATCGTACATTTTAAATAGGTGAGCTATGTGAGAATTTTATCTCAGTAAAGCTCCTTTCTAGTTAAGGCAAACATGAGATATCCTCATATGATGAGAAATGTTCTGTATCTTTAAAACAAAACAAAACCCTAACTCAAGAACAGAACACCCAGGTCCTCTCACGTGCTCAGCCGTGTCCGACGTTGTGGGCCCATGGCCCACAGCCAGCAGGATCCTCTGTCCGTGGGGCGGGCGGCCACGCCCTCCTCCAGGGGGTCTGCCTGCCCGGAGGCAGAACCAGAGTCTGCCGCGCCCGCCTGCAGGCAGATTCTTCGCCTCCTGAGCCAGGCCCCCTGGTGAGCGTGCGTTCCACTGTGCCAGGAGCCGCCCAGCATTCTCAACCGACTGCCCCGTGCCCGCCTGTCGGCGGCGTGTGACGCTCCGGCTGCACTGCAGCTGGGGTGTTTCGACTATTTTCTCACATTTATGCTCTAAGAGGGGTGTGTTATTGTGGTTTTAACTTGCATTTTGCAAATGACTGATGCCACTGACCATCTTCTTTTTGTGCTTATTTTAATTGCCATCCATGTATCTGGTGAAGTGTCCTATAAAATAAGTTACTGAAGGACAAAAATTAAACTTCACAAAAATCAGACGCTTAAATTAACACAAAAATAAGATTCAGAGAGGAAGAACAACTGAGAAATAGCTTGCTGCACACGAGAGGGCGGGCGACAGAGCCACGCGGAGAGTGGACGCGGAGCGTCGCAGGGCAGAGCTGACAGAGCCGACGGGGAGCACCGCACGAGAGGACAGCGCTGGCGGAGCCACGTGGAGCGCCGCCGGGCAGAGCTGGCAGAGCCACGTGGAGCGCCCCACAAGAGGACAGGGCTGACAGAGCCGACGGGGAGCGCCACCAGGCCGTAGCGCTCCCCTCGGCCCCAAAAGCTGAGTGTGGAGTGTGCTCACGCCACCCGGAGGCTGAGGCCAGGAGGCACCCAGGGCTGTCGGGTCAGCACAGGCAGGGGGTCCCTGCCCGGGAAGACACAGGCCCTGTGCTTTGCCTGCAAGCGGAGGGGAGCTGAGGAACATCAGTGGGCAGGTCAGGGTGGGAGGTCCGAGGCACGGCGTGAGGGGTGGGGCGGGGAGACGGACAGAGGCAGGAGGCCGCCTGGGGGCGCAGGGCACGGGGGTGGGGCGAGCTTCTGGCCTTCATGCCCTCATGTGTCTGTCCTGCCCGTCACCCCCTCCTCTGGAGACCACTGCAAGTGCAGGAGGCTGTCTGACACTGTCCCCTGGCTCCCGACGCCCTTTCCCTTCTTGCTTTGGATTTCCTGTTTTGGGGCATTTTTACTGCTGTGCCTTGAAGGTCACAAACCCCTTCTCCTGCAGTGTCTGTCCTGTCATCAATCCGATCCTGCGCCTTTTCTGTCTCCACGTCACCATTCTTCACCTGTATTAGTTTGACTGCAGCTTTCTTGGCTACAGACTTGTCACTTTTCAAAAGAAGGAACAGTGTTAGAGTGACTGTTTTAATGTCCTTTTCTGCTGGTTCTGACATCCATGGAACGGCCGGGCCAGTCTTGCCTGAGCAGTCAGACTTGAGTCTCCTCGCTTTGCCCTGAGCTCCTGCTTTGCATGCCTGGTGATCTTCCTGTGGACCGGACCTCGTCAACTGTCCCGTGGCACGTCGGGCCCTTCTGTATTCTTACAGACCCTCTTGAACTCTGCAAGGTAACTAACTTCTTCCAAACAATTTAGCCCTTTGGGGTCGTTTGTTGTTAGATGGATCTGGAAGTGCTAGTTGCTCAGTTATATCTGACTCTTTGCAACCCCACGGACTACAGTCCACCAGGCTCCTCTGTCCATGGAATTCTCCAGGCAAGAATGCTGGAGTGCACTGCCATCTCCTGCTTCAGGGATCTTCCCAAGCCAGGGATTGAACCCGGGTCTCCTGCATTGACCAACAGGTTCTTTACTGTCTGAGCCACATGGGAATCCCGGATGGATCTGGAGCAGATGGATCTAATTATTCTCCAAAACGGAGGAAGACTTCCCGAGTCCTCTTCTGCCCCAAGCCTGTGAGCTGAGTTATAGTCCAGTGGATAGGAAGATGCCACACGCAGCTCTGGGTGTCTACCCTTTTGGGTGGTTCTGTGGCCATTTCCTCATTGCAGGATCACCGATCCACACGTGGCTGGACGCGCAGAGGCTAGGCTCTGGGGTTCCGTCCTCGGAGACCCCTCCTCTCCAGGGCCTGGAGCTTCCTGGGCTCTTGGTGCCACGTCAGGACTCCAGGGTCCTGCTGGGCCCTGCCTCGGCTTCCCCTCCTGGTGCGCGGCTGGCGGGAGCTGGGCAGTCCTGGGCTCGTCTATTTCCCGCTTCCCAGGGACCGCTGTCCACTCTGCATCCGCTGCCTCGTGTACTCCAACTGCCTCCTTTTGTCCTAGGCAGAAGGGTCAGGGTGGCCCCTGTCCATCTGCCTTGGCTGGAAGCGCACGCGTCTGGCCGGTCTCCCGCTCCCAGTGCCCTCTCGTCTGAGCAGTGGCTGTCAACGCTGACTGTCGAGGATTCTCCGAGGGAATGTGTGTGAAGCGCCGTGATGCCGCCACGACCCTGGCCGGTCCTCACAAGCACGTGCGTCCTCTTAGCCTCATCTCCCTTTGGCAGGCTGGAGCATGAGGCCTGGTCTCTGCTGGTTTGGGCCCCGGGCAGGCGTTCTCAGGCCGTGGGCTGTGGCTCCTGTAGCCTGGCTTCTGGGGCAACCGAGCCCGAGTGCAGCACGTGTGCTGTCGGGCACACACGCGCGCGTGCTTCTCTTCAGCCACGTGACTTCCCAGTGAAACAGGCGACCGGACGACCACCTGGCGGGGAAGCAGCCAGATGGCATGTCAGTGGCCAGAACCATCAGGCCTGCTTTGCTGANTAGACTCTTCCCCTACATTCCTCTAAACTGTACTTGATTTTCTGCCATCTCCCCCTCCAGGCCCAATCCTTCTCCCCTGAGACTGTATTACAGCACTTGGGAGATAACACGATAACTATAAGACAAGGCGGGGCAGGAGGGATCCAGGGACCTGGATATTAAAATCAGGGACAGATAAACAGCAAGAAAAAGTTAGAAGGACAAATTTAAGACATTCACTTCTCTACTTTAGGTAGAATCTACATATATATGGTCAGGTTTATCTTTTCTAGGAAAATTCCATAATAGAGTTAGGACTCAAATGAGGTTAGAGCAGTTTCCTAAGGAAGACCAAGACCAGCCAACTAGCCTGGGATACTTCTGAAGCTAACTAAAAGTTGCTTATAAATGTCTTAAATAAGGAAAACAGTGCTAAACAATGTGTTTATTCTTTTCAGATGGGCATAGATATAGATATATAGCTATATACCTCTATCTCCTGCCAGGGAAGTGAAAATGGTAGAATAAACTAAACCTTTCTTAAAGATTTTAAACTGTACATCATAAAGTAGAATTTGGGGAACTCAAATTTCTGTATCATGACCCAAATCTGAAAATATTAAATACAGTAAACAAAAAAAAAATATTAGCTCCTCATTCTAAATTAATAAATTCTTTTTCTGGTACAGATGCCTTGAGTCTGAATAGCTTCATAAGTAGGTTTTCTGAGTTGGCTTCCTACTCATGAGGCAGTCTTTAAAGAGCTGGCTAATTATAATTCCTAGACCCAGAGTGGCTCCACCAACCTGCAAGTTCTAGAGTCTGATCAGCCTTCTCAATNCCCGCGTTCCCCGCCCCGCGCCGCCGAGCCTTCGGTTTCTGCCCCGGCGACGACCTCGGGGTGAGGGTCCCCCCCTCCGCGCCCGCGGCCTGGGGGCTTCCCTGAGGACGCCCCTTCCCGTGCCGGGGTCACCGCGAGCCCGGGACGCTGCGGCCGGGGCGGAGCAGGCCCTCAGATGGGGACGGAGGGACGGGGCTCTCCCGGAGGCCGGGCGCGGGGTCCGGGCGCGGGTCCGCCTGCGCGCCGCCGCCGCCGTCCCTTCCCACCCGCGCTGTGTCCGCCTGATCCTCCGCCTGAACCCCGCGGGGGACGGGCCGTGCGTTCTCCAGATGGACAGCACTCGGACGCGGAAGACAAGAAACCCCAGTCTGTTTAAACTGATTTTCCTCTAGATCTTGGTTTCTGTGCCACGTATAAAAAACTAATTCCAGACGCTTTACGAATGACCTGATTGTTAGAATATTGGTCTTTTTCTGTTTTTAAAGTTCCTCAGAGGAAAAACAATACTGTGTTATAGAGGCCACTGGGGACACACGTGTCCGCGAGCAGGAACCGCGGCTTCTCGGGCGCCGCAAGCAGAGGCCGCGTGAGACGCGGCTCCTGCGCGGTGATGAGGCGTCGCCTCCGCTTTGGCTGCAGGCGGTGGCGAGTCCTCACGTCTCTGGGCTTCGTCAGCGCCGCTCCGATCATTGGGACTCATCAGCACCGCAAGGGGCCACCTCGGGTGGGGATCAGAATCTGTGCTCAGCAGTGCTGGTTTCCAGACAAAGCTGTGAACCTCTGCAAGAGGTTTATCTAGCAGAGAATGTAGACGCTTGGTTTACATTCCCGAGCGAGCATCCTGTCCACGCTAAACCCCTTCTAGCAGGTAATGTAGACGCTTGGTTTACATTCCCCAGCGAGCATCCTGTCCACACTAAACCCCTTCTAGCAGGTAATGTAGACGCTTGGTTTACATTGCCTCTGACTTAGCAGACGCTAAGGCCCACAGCAGCTCCTTGCCGAGTCCCAGAGTTGCCTCTCCACGTGTCTCTGGAGCTTTTGCTGAGGTCTTCTGTGACCTGTGGAATCTCACCTGGTGGCAAATGGATGGATGGTCCTTGTGCTGGAGGTGGATCCCGGGCCGGTCACTTATACTGACAAAGTGTGTGTGTGGCGGGTGTGACCAAGCAGCAGATGGGTCCGAGTCAGGCCTCTTTGGGAAGCCAGGCGTCCCTGCAGAGCACACAGGCTCAGAACTGCAGCGGCGTCCCTCTCCTCTGAGTTAATTGGGTCGACGGAGATATCATGTCCTACGTAACCGTAGCCAGGTTCCCCAGGCTCCTTGGCATCCTGTTGCCGGGGCAGAAGTGTCTGGAAGGAGCTTTAGGTAAAGTAGCTCGTGTGCCTGGAAGAATCGCGCCAGGTAGAAGGTGTGGGTGAAAACCACGCTGTGTGGCCACGGGTCGCTCACCCGTGAAACCACTGAGGTCGTCAGGGCGGTGATGCCCCACCGCTGGGGCCTGTGGACGGCAGCCCAGCAGGCGCCTCTGTCCACGCGGTTTCCCAGGCAAGGACACCGGCTGCTGTCTCCACTCCAGGGGACCTTCCCGACCCAGGGGTCAATCTGCAGAGCCGCTTGCGTTGCAGGCAGATTCTTTACTGATTCACCGGGAAAGCCTGAGGTAAGCATTATATTTTTCAAAACCTGATTTAAAGAATCGCAGTAAAAATACTCTCCTGGCCTTTGCTTTTGTAACTGAACACGGTTTGACGCTTTTTGTTTTAAAGGGCCACACAGGTCCCAGCATGTGCTTGACAGAGTCGCTTGCCAGCCTCGGCAGGCCGGCAGTTGCTGATCCCCGCCACCCCGTCGGAGCGTGTTCCCACTGCCCTCAGGCTGTTCTGCGTTTTCTTGAGCCACCTTCTGCCGGAGGCCTGCCGGACGCTCCAGGCTGGGGAGATACCGGCAACCTGGGCTGGCTGAGGAAGGGTGCCCCAGAGCTGGGTGGCAAAGTTCTCGGGCAAAATTAGAATCCAGGCAGATCCCAACAGCCTGGGATCCAAGGAGCTGACATTTAATCTGGATAAATATAGGCTCTGAGGTGCTGGTGTTAAAATAGAGAACATGTGGCGAGGTGTCCTCTGAGAGGCCCATGAGGCGCTTAGAGACGCAGCTTTCTCGCTCGTCCCCGGATCCCCGGTGAGTCCGGGAGAGGCCTCAGGATGCCCGCTCTCCACGGGCCCTTGTGTGCAGCTCTGCCTCTGGCCTCGGAGGAGCCTTGCCGACGAGTGTGGCCCATGGCCCGTGATCCTGAGCCCACGTGGTGTTGCCGCCAGAAGGAGGGCCTCCCCGCTGTTCCCTGTTTCATACCGAGGGCGGGCCCTGGGTCCTCGGGGCAGGCCTGAGCCCTGGGGCGCCTCTCTCCCGGCGCCGCCAGCGGGGCGGGGTGCGGAGATGCTGGGAATGCCGGCTGCTGCGCTGGTTCCCGGGCTCCTCACTCCTGGGCCCAGGGTTCTCGGGTGACGAGGCGCCGGCCTGAACCGGGAAGGCCTCTGCCCGGTTCCGTGAGTGTGTGTGTGAGCTCCTGCCGGAGGAGCTGGGACTCGCAGCCGCGGGTGCCTGGGACCCTCTGGGTCGCCGGAGGTGTAGACATTCCTGATGGTGTCTGGAGCCGAAATCACAGTNGGCCGCGTGAGACGCGGCTCCTGCGCGGTGATGAGGCGTCGCCTCCGCTTTGGCTGCAGGCGGTGGCGAGTCCTCACGTCTCTGGGCTTCGTCAGCGCCGCTCCGATCATTGGGACTCATCAGCACCGCAAGGGGCCACCTCGGGTGGGGATCAGAATCTGTGCTCAGCAGTGCTGGTTTCCAGACAAAGCTGTGAACCTCTGCAAGAGGTTTATCTAGCAGAGAATGTAGACGCTTGGTTTACATTCCCGAGCGAGCATCCTGTCCACGCTAAACCCCTTCTAGCAGGTAATGTAGACGCTTGGTTTACATTCCCCAGCGAGCATCCTGTCCACACTAAACCCCTTCTAGCAGGTAATGTAGACGCTTGGTTTACATTGCCTCTGACTTAGCAGACGCTAAGGCCCACAGCAGCTCCTTGCCGAGTCCCAGAGTTGCCTCTCCACGTGTCTCTGGAGCTTTTGCTGAGGTCTTCTGTGACCTGTGGAATCTCACCTGGTGGCAAATGGATGGATGGTCCTTGTGCTGGAGGTGGATCCCGGGCCGGTCACTTATACTGACAAAGTGTGTGTGTGGCGGGTGTGACCAAGCAGCAGATGGGTCCGAGTCAGGCCTCTTTGGGAAGCCAGGCGTCCCTGCAGAGCACACAGGCTCAGAACTGCAGCGGCGTCCCTCTCCTCTGAGTTAATTGGGTCGACGGAGATATCATGTCCTACGTAACCGTAGCCAGGTTCCCCAGGCTCCTTGGCATCCTGTTGCCGGGGCAGAAGTGTCTGGAAGGAGCTTTAGGTAAAGTAGCTCGTGTGCCTGGAAGAATCGCGCCAGGTAGAAGGTGTGGGTGAAAACCACGCTGTGTGGCCACGGGTCGCTCACCCGTGAAACCACTGAGGTCGTCAGGGCGGTGATGCCCCACCGCTGGGGCCTGTGGACGGCAGCCCAGCAGGCGCCTCTGTCCACGCGGTTTCCCAGGCAAGGACACCGGCTGCTGTCTCCACTCCAGGGGACCTTCCCGACCCAGGGGTCAATCTGCAGAGCCGCTTGCGTTGCAGGCAGATTCTTTACTGATTCACCGGGAAAGCCTGAGGTAAGCATTATATTTTTCAAAACCTGATTTAAAGAATCGCAGTAAAAATACTCTCCTGGCCTTTGCTTTTGTAACTGAACACGGTTTGACGCTTTTTGTTTTAAAGGGCCACACAGGTCCCAGCATGTGCTTGACAGAGTCGCTTGCCAGCCTCGGCAGGCCGGCAGTTGCTGATCCCCGCCACCCCGTCGGAGCGTGTCCCCACTGCCCTCAGGCTGTTCTGCGTTTTCTTGAGCCACCTTCTGCCGGAGGCCTGCCGGACGCTCCAGGCTGGGGAGATACCGGCAACCTGGGCTGGCTGAGGAAGGGTGCCCCAGAGCTGGGTGGCAAAGTTCTCGGGCAAAATTAGAATCCAGGCAGATCCCAACAGCCTGGGATCCAAGGAGCTGACATTTAATCTGGATAAATATAGGCTCTGAGGTGCTGGTGTTAAAATAGAGAACATGTGGCGAGGTGTCCTCTGAGAGGCCCATGAGGCGCTTAGAGACGCAGCTTTCTCGCTCGTCCCCGGATCCCCGGTGAGTCCGGGAGAGGCCTCAGGATGCCCGCTCTCCACGGGCCCTTGTGTGCAGTGCTGCCTCTGGCCTCGGAGGAGCCTTGCCGACGAGTGTGGCCCATGGCCCGTGATCCTGAGCCCACGTGGTGTTGCCGCCAGAAGGAGGGCCTCCCCGCTGTTCCCTGTTTCATGCCGAGGGCGGGCCCTGGGTCCTCGGGGCAGGCCTGAGCCCTGGGGCGCCTCTCTCCCGGCGCCGCCAGCGGGGCGGGGTGCGGAGATGCTGGGAATGCCGGCTGCTGCGCTGGTTCCCGGGCTCCTCACTCCTGGGCCCAGGGTTCTCGGGTGACGAGGCGCCGGCCTGAACCGGGAAGGCCTCTGCCCGGTTCCGTGAGTGTGTGTGTGAGCTCCTGCCGGAGGAGCTGGGACTCGCAGCCGCGGGTGCCTGGGACCCTCTGGGTCGCCGGAGGTGTAGACATTCCTGATGGTGTCTGGAGCCGAAATCACAGTTTCATCGTCTTAACCAAACACTGATCCCCAAACCACGAAAAAGCGATCGTTTAGAACCCCAGGCCGCTCGGCGCGGTGTCCGCCTGTCCTCACGCGCTTGTGCAGAGCCGGTGACCCGCAGCCCAGGCGTTCCTGCTGTCCAAGGAGGCCCTCGCCTCTGTCTCCGCAGGCGCGGCGCCCCCCGGTGGCCACTTAGGGGACCTAGGCCTCCCCTGAGGTGGGCCCTCCTTTTTGCAGCGAGGTATTCTGCGCCACGAGTGTAAGGCAGGTTATTTTTAGCCTGTCCTCTAACCGGGATTCCAGCGGGATGACGCTTCCCGCTGGAGAGGGTGGGGGTGGAGGTGCCGGAGCGCTGCCCCGTGCTGGACTCGCTCCTGCAGCCCGACCTCTGGCCACGTCGCTCAGGTAGACCTTGCCGGCCCCCGAGCTCCCTTCCGCTCAGCGGAGAGCTGAGCGCTCGCCGGTCAGTTTAGCGACTGGTGGGGCCTGGCTGCCCCGGGGGCCCCTCTGTGCCTGTGTGGGTCACCCCTGCTCCCCGCCCGCCAGCCCCAGCAGCTCTCTGCCCCTGCAGAGCTGCCTTTTCTGGGCGTTTCAGACAAACGCACTCATGTCATCTCCGCCTTTTATGTCTGGCCCCCGTTGCTGGGCACGGGCGTCTGAGGCCCAGGAGTGGGTTCCTTTCTGTCGCTGGATGAGTTTACAGTGCGGGCCATGTCTTCTGCACTCGCCCGTGGGTGGCCGTCTGGGCTGGCTCCAGTTTGGGGATGTTAGGGATACTGCAGCTGTGGCCCCTTGCCTCTTGCGAACCTTATTGCATCTTTCTTGGGTGAGCACCTGGGAGTGGAAGTGCTGGGCCCGTGGCAATGTCGCTCCACTTTCGAGGAGACTGCCGGGCTGCCCTCCGGCGTGGCCGTGCCTTTTTATGTTCCCCCAGCGGTGTGTGAGGGTCACTGCTTGATGTTGCCTTTTCATTACATGCAGCAGCTACGGTGATCGTGAGCTGGTGCCTTATCACGGCTTCACGTGCAGCTTTCTGATGCCCTGGCTTTGCCTGCTGGCTCAGCAGTCAAGAATCTGTCTGCCAAGCAGAAGTGAATTCAGTCCCTGGTCAGGAAGATCCCCTGAAGGAGGAAATGGCAGCCCACTCCAGGCTTCTTACCTGGAGAATCCTGGACAGAGGAGCCTGGTGGGCTACAGGCCACGGGTCACGAAGACTCGGAAATGGCTGAGCAACTCCCGCCAGCGAGCGGTGCTCGGCGTCTGTGCACACGCTTATTGCTGCCGTGCTCGCGTGTCTTCCTGGAGGAGAGTCTGTTCCCGCTTTTGCCCGTTCCTTGCTTGTCTCACTGCGCGTTATGCGTTCTTCGTATATTCTGGAGATGAGCTGTCTGTCAACCGTGTGATTTACGTATATTTTCTCTCAGTCTGTGGCTTCTCTTTCCATTGTCCCAATGGTGCCTTTTTAAGGGCTGAAGTCTTAATTCTGATAAAATCCATCCTACCAGTTTTTTCTTTTAACGGGCCACGTTTCTGGAGTCCTGTCTGAGACCTAGCCTGACAGCGCCAGCCTGACCCCAGCTCGTCGTGACTTTCTGTGCTTTCCTCTCCTGGTTCTGGAGCTCTGACTCCTGCATTCAGGTGTGTGGCCCATTTCGAGGTAACTTTTGTGTGTGGGGCAAGGTAAGGGTGTCAGGGTTCTCCTTCTTTCCTCTTCCCCCCAAAGAGCCGCACGCAGACGCTGAGCTGTCCCAGCACCATTTGCTGGGACGACTGTCCTTCCGCATTGAGTTGTCTCGGCACCAGTGGCGAAGATGAATTGGCAGTGAGCGCGAGCACCGATGTCTGGACTTTCAGCTCTGCTCCTTTCAGCGGTGTGCTCAGCCTCACGCCGATGACTGACTGGCTGTATAGCAGGTTTGAAATCAGATGGTGCTGCCATTCCAACTGCGGTTTTCAAAACAGTCTTTGAAACTAGATCCTTGAATTTCCACATACAATTTAGAATCAATTTGTCGCCTTAATGAAGAGCCTACTGGGAGGTTGATACGGACTGAGCTGAATTTGTCAATCAGGTTAGCGAGCATTGTCATCTTGGCGATACTGAGTTCCTGATATTCTGGACACGCGACACGGAACGTCTTTCTATTTATTTTCTGTGATGTCTTGCAACTTCAGCGCACAGTCAGGAAGCTCTTCTGCTAACTTTGCTTTCTGCTGTCTTCTTACGGGATTGTGTCCTGGGTTATTTTAACAATTCCATGTTAGACTGTTTGCTGCTGGTGTACTGGAATATAATTTGTGCCTATTTATTTGTGTCCCGTGAACTTGCTGGCCTCATGTATTAGTTCTCAGAGCATTTGGTGGGTTTGTTTCGAGCTTTGATACACGGTCTCATGGTTACCTGCATGTAGACAGGTTTCCTGCAGTTTCTAATCTGGATTCATTCGGTGCAGTTTCTATCTCTGTTTCAACACTGCGTCAACTGGAAAACCCAGCACAGTGTTGAACAGACATGGCGAGGACCAGGGTGCACAGCCTTGACTTGTTTCTGCTCTTCGGGGAGGGATTTCATCTTCACCATCAAATATGATGTTGGCTATGCATTTGGGTAGATGAGCTCTTAATGTGGCCAAGAAGTTCCCGTGTTTTGTTTAGAGTTTTTATCACGAAGAAGTGTCGGGCTCTGTCAGATTCCTTTCCTGCGTCTGTTGAGATGGCCGCCTGGGTTTTGTCCTTCATCACTCTAATATATTCTGTGACTTTATTTCTGTACTCTTTATTTGGGCTGCCTCGGGCTGTCGTCTCGGCTCAGGCGCAGGGGCTGTGGGGCTGGATCAGCTGCAGCACGTGCGATCTTAGTTCCCCAACCCGGGGTCACGCCCACGTGCCCTGCGATAGGAGGCAGACCCCCGCGAGTCCCGCGCGCGGGTGTGGTGTGAGGCGCTCCTGCGTTCCTGTGCTGAACCCCTCTAGGTCCTGGCCCTTGTTCTGTGCGTTGCGGGACTTGCTCAGCACTAGTGTGGGGACGTCGCCTGTCTGTATCGATGGCAGCTGGTTTGTAGTCTCTTTCCTTGTGCTGTCTTTGTCTGACTTTGTAATTAGGTTAGTGTTGCCCTTACAGAATGACGTAGGTGGCTCCTCCTAGTCTCTGAAGCTGTCTGGGAGGTTTGCTGCTCACCACGGAACGCGCAGCCGCCTGGACCGCCCGGCCGGGCCCTGCACTGAGAGCCTTCTGGGCTTGGGCTGGTCTTTGTGTCGGGTTGGCCAAAAAGCTCCTTTGGTTTTTGAGTAAAAATGAAACACACATGTTTCATACTCACCAACAACCTTATTGAACAGCGTGTTCACCACTTTGTTCCACTACCTTCTGCCGTTCTTCAGGCCACTTCATGATTCCGTATTCCCAAAACTTTTTAATTTTTNGGTGCTCGGCGTCTGTGCACACGCTTATTGCTGCCGTGCTCGCGTGTCTTCCTGGAGGAGAGTCTGTTCCCGCTTTTGCCCGTTCCTTGCTTGTCTCACTGCGCGTTATGCGTTCTTCGTATATTCTGGAGATGAGCTGTCTGTCAACCGTGTGATTTACGTATATTTTCTCTCAGTCTGTGGCTTCTCTTTCCATTGTCCCAATGGTGCCTTTTTAAGGGCTGAAGTCTTAATTCTGATAAAATCCATCCTACCAGTTTTTTCTTTTAACGGGCCACGTTTCTGGAGTCCTGTCTGAGACCTAGCCTGACAGCGCCAGCCTGACCCCAGCTCGTCGTGACTTTCTGTGCTTTCCTCTCCTGGTTCTGGAGCTCTGACTCCTGCATTCAGGTGTGTGGCCCATTTCGAGGTAACTTTTGTGTGTGGGGCAAGGTAAGGGTGTCAGGGTTCTCCTTCTTTCCTCTTCCCCCCAAAGAGCCGCACGCAGACGCTGAGCTGTCCCAGCACCATTTGCTGGGACGACTGTCCTTCCGCATTGAGTTGTCTCGGCACCAGTGGCGAAGATGAATTGGCAGTGAGCGCGAGCACCGATGTCTGGACTTTCAGCTCTGCTCCTTTCAGCGGTGTGCTCAGCCTCACGCCGATGACTGACTGGCTGTATAGCAGGTTTGAAATCAGATGGTGCTGCCATTCCAACTGCGGTTTTCAAAACAGTCTTTGAAACTAGATCCTTGAATTTCCACATACAATTTAGAATCAATTTGTCGCCTTAATGAAGAGCCTACTGGGAGGTTGATACGGACTGAGCTGAATTTGTCAATCAGGTTAGCGAGCATTGTCATCTTGGCGATACTGAGTTCCTGATATTCTGGACACGCGACACGGAACGTCTTTCTATTTATTTTCTGTGATGTCTTGCAACTTCAGCGCACAGTCAGGAAGCTCTTCTGCTAACTTTGCTTTCTGCTGTCTTCTTACGGGATTGTGTCCTGGGTTATTTTAACAATTCCATGTTAGACTGTTTGCTGCTGGTGTACTGGAATATAATTTGTGCCTATTTATTTGTGTCCCGTGAACTTGCTGGCCTCATGTATTAGTTCTCAGAGCATTTGGTGGGTTTGTTTCGAGCTTTGATACACGGTCTCATGGTTACCTGCATGTAGACAGGTTTCCTGCAGTTTCTAATCTGGATTCATTCGGTGCAGTTTCTATCTCTGTTTCAACACTGCGTCAACTGGAAAACCCAGCACAGTGTTGAACAGACATGGCGAGGACCAGGGTGCACAGCCTTGACTTGTTTCTGCTCTTCGGGGAGGGATTTCATCTTCACCATCAAATATGATGTTGGCTATGCATTTGGGTAGATGAGCTCTTAATGTGGCCAAGAAGTTCCCGTGTTTTGTTTAGAGTTTTTATCACGAAGAAGTGTCGGGCTCTGTCAGATTCCTTTCCTGCGTCTGTTGAGATGGCCGCCTGGGTTTTGTCCTTCATCACTCTAATATATTCTGTGACTTTATTTCTGTACTCTTTATTTGGGCTGCCTCGGGCTGTCGTCTCGGCTCAGGCGCAGGGGCTGTGGGGCTGGATCAGCTGCAGCACGTGCGATCTTAGTTCCCCAACCCGGGGTCACGCCCACGTGCCCTGCGATAGGAGGCAGACCCCCGCGAGTCCCGCGCGCGGGTGTGGTGTGAGGCGCTCCTGCGTTCCTGTGCTGAACCCCTCTAGGTCCTGGCCCTTGTTCTGTGCGTTGCGGGACTTGCTCAGCACTAGTGTGGGGACGTCGCCTGTCTGTATCGATGGCAGCTGGTTTGTAGTCTCTTTCCTTGTGCTGTCTTTGTCTGACTTTGTAATTAGGTTAGTGTTGCCCTTACAGAATGACGTAGGTGGCTCCTCCTAGTCTCTGAAGCTGTTTGGGAGGTTTGCTGCTCACCGTGGAACGCGCAGCCGCCTGGACCGCCCGGCCGGGCCCTGCACTGAGAGCCTTCTGGGCTTGGGCTGGTCTTTGTGTCGGGTTGGCCAAAAAGCTCCTTTGGTTTTTGAGTAAAAATGAAACACACATGTTTCATACTCACCAACAACCTTATTGAACAGCGTGTTCACCACTTTGTTCCACTACCTTCTGCCGTTCTTCAGGCCACTTCATGATTCCGTATTCCCAAAACTTTTTAATTTTTTGAGCAAAGGACTGTTCCATGTGCCTTTAACAGCCCTTTCACAGGGAATTGAAATTTTTTCCAGTAAGAGAATCTTATAGGGACTTCCTGGCGGTCCAGTGGCTAATGCTGCACACTCACAGTACAGGGGGCCTGGGTTCGATCCCTGGTCAGGGAACTTGATGACACAGGCCCCAACTGGAGACCCCACGTGCTGCACCTGAGGCCCGGCCCTGTCAAATCCAGAAAGAAAGAAGGATGTTTTAAAATTGTTTTAAAGAGAGAACTTTGTAAAGACCAAAATAAGTGGAATTCCAAGGCTGCCACGTCTGGCGAGCACGGCAGGTGAGTCGGACCTTCCTACTGAGCCGCGACAGTCTTGCCTGGTCATCGGAGAAACACGCGGTCCTGCGTTTTCCTGACGGAAAATTATGTGTTTTCTGCCGACTGATTCCAGACGCTCTCGTCCAGCGTCCAGTGGTCTGACTGGGAGCAGTACTTGTTGGAATTAATCACTTGGTTTTCCAGAAAGAGCTCAGAAGAGAGGATTGCACTCCCACCACACACACAGCATCACCTTCGTCCCCGGTGGCTCAGTGGTGAGGAACCCACGTGCCGGTGCAGGAGACGCAGAGTCGGTCCCTGGACCAGGAAGAGCCCCTGGAGTAAGAGGGCGCCCTACTCGAGTGCTGTTTGCAAGCCACTCGGACACGCCGGGGCAGTCGCACAACCTTCCCCTACACTGCACGGATCGTGTGTGTGTCGCAGTTATGTCTTTACCTTCCTTGCAATAACAGAGCGTGATATGCCGAAAATGTAGTTTTTTCTTCCAACTTCAGTATTAAAATAGCTACACAGAAAGTCACCGGCTGCGATGCTTTGTTTTTAACGCACGCTGCTGTGACAGGCATCACGGCGCAACGTAACACAGCTGTCGCAAGTTAACGAAAGACAAGCGTTACTAGAGGGATCTTACTGGGAGGTCAAGTGAACTTTTCGGCCAACCAAACAAAAACTTTTTTAGTTAAAGAAATAAATACTTGAAAAGAGAAAAAGGGGAGGTCAGTATATACTTGATTTGGTAAGAGGATACACGCAGCCAAGTGCCCAGCAGGGTGGAAGGCCGTGCTATTCAGGAAAACGCATTATCTCACTTAACGGTGTGCTGGCGCTTTTCTGACTATACGGTGATAATTATTCAGCTGAAGCTGAAACCCCAATACTTTGGCCACGTGATGTGAAGAACTGACTCATTGGAAAAGACCCTGGGCAAGGTTGAAGGCAGGAGGAGAAGGGGATGGCAGAGGATGAGATGGTTAGATGGTATCACTGATGGACACGAGTTTGAGCAAGCTCCAGAAGTTGGTGATGGACAGGGAGGCCCAGCGTGCTGCAGTCCATGGGGCTGCAAAGAGTTGGATACAACTGAGCGACCGAACTGAACTGAACTGAAATTATAGGAAGGGGCTTCCCTGGTGGCTCAGTGGTAGAGACTCCGCCTGCTGAACAGGAGAGACAGGCTCGATTGTGGGTCAGGAAGATCCTCTGGGGAAGGACATGGCAACCCACTCCAGTCTTCTTACCTGGAGAATTCCATGGACAGAGGTGCCCGGGAGGCTACAGTCCATGGACCTGCAGAGTCAGACATGAGTTAACAACGGAACAGCCACAATGTGGGACAAGGTGACAAACATTCATAAAAGCTTTCTCCTGAAAATGTCTAAGTCTCGTGGGGGCCGGTTCTGCCAGTTTTCCCAGGGCATCAAGTGCCTCGTCCAGACGCCTGCCCTGGATTCCATTCAGGCACGCCAGCTGCTTGGGTGATGACTTGAGTCTTGGGTGATGACTTGATTCCTGCGTAGCAGAACTGCTGGTGGGCAGCGTTCTCCGCGTGGCAGCCCTTCCCTTCAGTCTTAATTTCGAGCATGGTTTGGGAGGTGTTTCCTGACCATTTGGTCCCGTGGTGCAGTGAATGCTCATTCCCAGGTGGGGAGGGCGAGGGTTTCCTTGACAGGCCTCTCAAGCTGCTGTCCCTGGACAGGGCCTTGTAACCAGCAGTTGCCCGGGGCAACAAGAGAAGCCATGCAGTGAGAAGCCGAGCACTGCAACTGGAGAAAACCTGAGCATAGCAACAAAGACCCACGCGGCAGGAAAACAGCCACCAGCAGTGGCCTGCCGAGCAGGCAGAGATGCCTGTAGGACACTGGCGCGGCCACCAGGACTCAGGCTGAGGATTCCGCCAGGCGCCCCCCAGCGTCTCCCCGGTCACCTGAGCAGTCTTGAAGGGAGACGCTCTGCTGACTTCGTCCCTGAAGCCCACCAGAGACATGTGCGCGTGCACGGCCCCGGGGCCATTGCAGCCCGTACAGGACCCAGAGAGGAGTGCTGTCTCCTGAGCAGCTCCGGCTGGCGCCAGGAGAGGGAAATGGGTCTTCACGGCTGAGCAGGCAGTTCTGCTTCAGGGAGTCTGGATGGTGCACCGGCCAGAAGCACAGGGCACAGCTGGGGGTGGGTGCGACTGCCTGGTGGGCACCTGCGCTGGGGGTCCCGGGACAGGGTGGGTTCTGGAGCAGGTCTCAGCCTGCAGGCCCCCGCCCTGGCCTGAACAGCTTCACCGGAGTAGCTGTCGCTATCCACAGGGAACGGGCGGGGCGGGGGCCGTGGTCTGCACAGGAGGGCCCTGTGTCCCTCCGTTCTCACCCCCAGCCCCTGCCCTGGCCTGGCACAGGCCCAGAGGGTGGCGGTCCCCCGTCTGTCGGTCCAGCCAGACCCACTGTCCCCCAGGCTCAGCTCCGTCTCCCCCACGGCCCCCCGAGCCCCACGTCGCGTCTCGGACCCTCCGCCTGTGGTTTATCCCATGCGTGCCAGGGACGGCACCTGCCCACGCGACGTCCCGACGGGCACGGGCTGGCCCCGCGTGCCCCGCCCGCCCTTCCTCCAGTCCTCCCGACTGTCGCCTGTGCCCAGCATGGCCTTAAATGGCTCAGGCCTTTGCCACAGGCGACTGTCTCGTGGTCACGGGTCCTGTCTGCCCCCCACCTTGGCAGCCCGAGTGGGACCAGAGGAGCAGAGCTTGGGGGGGGGGGCTGGGCGGGGTGCAGGGCCCCCTGGAGCCCAGAGCGGGGCAGGACCGGCCGTCTCCATGTGGCCTGGCGCAGCATCTTGCTGCTCTTGCTGGGCAGTGAGTCAGCGAGCGCTGAGCCTGCGAGAGACCCCCACGCTATCAGGCGCAGGGCCACCCGCCCGTCAACCGTGGGCCTCGGGCTCACTCAGCTGGGTAGTCTGGGGGCTCACTGCCCTTCCCGCCCCCCTGCAGGCCCCTTCCTCTTCCTCCTCTGTGGCCTCAGCCCAGCCTCGCTGCACCATCCCTCCTCACTTTAAAGTCGTCGTCAGAATTGTTGTTCAGTCGCTCAGTTGTGTCCAGCTCTTTACCACCCCATGGATTATGGCGCGCCAGGCCTCCCTGTCCTTCACCATCTCCCTCAGTTCACTCAAACTCACGTCCATCGGTGATGCCATCCAGCCATCTCATCCTCTGTCGGCCCCCTCTCCTCCTGCCCCCAATCCCTCCCAGCATCAGGGTCTTTCCAAAGAGTCAGCTCTTTGCATCATGTGGCCAAAGTACTGGAGTTTCAGCTTCAGCATCAGTCCTTCCAATGAACACCCAGGACTGATCTCCTTTAGAGTGGACTGGTTGGATCTCCTTGCAGTCCAGGGGACTCGCAAGTCTTCTCCAGCACCACGGCTCAAAAGCACCAGTTCTCCAGCGCTCAGGTTTTTTACGGCTCAGCTCTCACATCTGTGCGTGGCCAGTGGAGGAAACCTAGCTTTTGACTTACATGGAGCTTCGTCGGCAGCGCGGTGTCTCCAGATTCTAGCATGCCATTTGTCACAGCTTTCCTTCCAAGAAGCAAGTGTCATTCAATTTCATGGCTGCAGTCACCATCCACAGAGAGTTTATCCAAGCAAATAAAATCTGCCACTGCTTCCACTTTTTCCACTTATACGTGCTCTGAAATGATGGGAGCGGATGCCATGATTTTAGTTGTTTGGATGTTGAGTTTGAAACCAGCTTTTTCACTCTCCTCCCTCATGCTCATCAGGAGGCTCTTCAGCTCCTCTTCACTTTCTGCCATTAGAGTCACATCATCTGCACATCTGAGCTTATTGATACTTCTCCCTGCAATCTTGATTCCGGCTTGTGATTCTTCCAGCCTGGCATTTTGCATGATGTACTCTGCATGTAAGTTAAATAATTAGGGGGACAATATACAGTTTTATTATACTGTTTTCCCAATTTTGAAACAGTTGTTCCAATGTCGAGTTCTAACTATTGCTTCTTGACCTGTATATAGATTTCTCAGGAGACAAGTAAGGTGGTCTGGTATTCCCATCTCTTGAAGAATGCTCCAGTTTGTTGTGACCCACACAGTCAGAGGTTTTAGCGTAGCCAGTGAAGCAGGTGTTTTTCTGGAATTCTCTTGCTTTTTCCATAATCCAAACCAACGTTGGCAATTTGATCTGCCTTTTCTAAACCCAGCTTATACACCTGGAAGTTACGGTTCATGTAGTATTAAAGCCTGGCTTGGAGAATTTTGAGCATTACCTTGCTAGCATGTGAGATGAGTGCAATTGTGTGGTAGTTTGAGCATTCTTTGGCATTCCCCTTCTTTGGGATTGGAATGAAAACTGACCTTTTCCAGTCCTGNGGGGTCCCGGGACAGGGTGGGTTCTGGAGCAGGTCTCAGCCTGCAGGCCCCCGCCCTGGCCTGAACAGCTTCACCGGAGTAGCTGTCGCTATCCACAGGGAACGGGCGGGGCGGGGGCCGTGGTCTGCACAGGAGGGCCCTGTGTCCCTCCGTTCTCACCCCCAGCCCCTGCCCTGGCCTGGCACAGGCCCAGAGGGTGGCGGTCCCCCGTCTGTCGGTCCAGCCAGACCCACTGTCCCCCAGGCTCAGCTCCGTCTCCCCCACGGCCCCCCGAGCCCCACGTCGCGTCTCGGACCCTCCGCCTGTGGTTTATCCCATGCGTGCCAGGGACGGCACCTGCCCACGCGACGTCCCGACGGGCACGGGCTGGCCCCGCGTGCCCCGCCCGCCCTTCCTCCAGTCCTCCCGACTGTCGCCTGTGCCCAGCATGGCCTTAAATGGCTCAGGCCTTTGCCACAGGCGACTGTCTCGTGGTCACGGGTCCTGTCTGCTCCCCACCTTGGCAGCCCGAGTGGGACCAGAGGAGCAGAGCTTGGGGGGGGGGGCGGGGTGGGGTGCAGGGCCCCCTGGAGCCCAGAGCGGGGCAGGACCGGCCGTCTCCATGTGGCCTGGCGCAGCATCTTGCTGCTCTTGCTGGGCAGTGAGTCAGCGAGCGCTGAGCCTGCGAGAGACCCCCACGCTATCAGGCGCAGGGCCACCCGCCCGTCAACCGTGGGCCTCGGGCTCACTCAGCTGGGTAGTCTGGGGGCTCACTGCCCTTCCCGCCCCCCTGCAGGCCCCTTCCTCTTCCTCCTCTGTGGCCTCAGCCCAGCCTCGCTGCACCATCCCTCCTCACTTTAAAGTCGTCGTCAGAATTGTTGTTCAGTCGCTCAGTTGTGTCCAGCTCTTTACCACCCCATGGATTATGGCGCGCCAGGCCTCCCTGTCCTTCACCATCTCCCTCAGTTCACTCAAACTCACGTCCATCGGTGATGCCATCCAGCCATCTCATCCTCTGTCGGCCCCCTCTCCTCCTGCCCCCAATCCCTCCCAGCATCAGGGTCTTTCCAAAGAGTCAGCTCTTTGCATCATGTGGCCAAAGTACTGGAGTTTCAGCTTCAGCATCAGTCCTTCCAATGAACACCCAGGACTGATCTCCTTTAGAGTGGACTGGTTGGATCTCCTTGCAGTCCAGGGGACTCGCAAGTCTTCTCCAGCACCACGGCTCAAAAGCACCAGTTCTCCAGCGCTCAGGTTTTTTACGGCTCAGCTCTCACATCTGTGCGTGGCCAGTGGAGGAAACCTAGCTTTTGACTTACATGGAGCTTCGTCGGCAGCGCGGTGTCTCCAGATTCTAGCATGCCATTTGTCACAGCTTTCCTTCCAAGAAGCAAGTGTCATTCAATTTCATGGCTGCAGTCACCATCCACAGAGAGTTTATCCAAGCAAATAAAATCTGCCACTGCTTCCACTTTTTCCACTTATACGTGCTCTGAAATGATGGGAGCGGATGCCATGATTTTAGTTGTTTGGATGTTGAGTTTGAAACCAGCTTTTTCACTCTCCTCCCTCATGCTCATCAGGAGGCTCTTCAGCTCCTCTTCACTTTATGCCATTAGAGTCACATCATCTGCACATCTGAGCTTATTGATACTTCTCCCTGCAATCTTGATTCCGGCTTGTGATTCTTCCAGCCTGGCATTTTGCATGATGTACTCTGCATGTAAGTTAAATAATTAGGGGGACAATATACAGTTTTATTATACTGTTTTCCCAATTTTGAAACAGTTGTTCCAATGTCGAGTTCTAACTATTGCTTCTTGACCTGTATATAGATTTCTCAGGAGACAAGTAAGGTGGTCTGGTATTCCCATCTCTTGAAGAATGCTCCAGTTTGTTGTGACCCACACAGTCAGAGGTTTTAGCGTAGCCAGTGAAGCAGGTGTTTTTCTGGAATTCTCTTGCTTTTTCCATAATCCAAACCAACGTTGGCAATTTGATCTACCTTTTCTAAACCCAGCTTATACACCTGGAAGTTACGGTTCATGTAGTATTAAAGCCTGGCTTGGAGAATTTTGAGCATTACCTTGCTAGCATGTGAGATGAGTGCAATTGTGTGGTAGTTTGAGCATTCTTTGGCATTCCCCTTCTTTGGGATTGGAATGAAAACTGACCTTTTCCAGTCCTGTGGCCACTGCTGAGTTTTCCAAATTTGCTGGCATATTGAGTGCAGCACTTTCACAGCATCATCTTTCAGGATTTGAAACAGCTCAACTGGAATTCCATCACCTCCACTAGCTTTGTTCATAGTGATGCTTCCTAAGGCCCACTGGACTTCACATTCCAGGATGTCTGGCTCTAGATGAGTGATCACACCGTCGTGATTATTTGGGTCAAGTATCTGCCTGCTGATGTGGGAGAGGCAGGAGGCTCAGGTTTGGTCGCTGGATTGGGAAGATGCCCTGGAGGAGGAAATGGCAACTCACTGCAGTGTGACTGTGTGAAAAAACTCCATGGACAGAGAAGCCTGGTGGCCTAGCCCATGGTGTCGCCATGGGTGGGACAGGACTGAGCATGCACACGCGCTCAGTATCCAGTGGCTGAGCCTCAGAGACTGTCAGGCAGACGCTGGTCCTTCCCCGCCCTAAATCCTGCTGTGAGGCTTTAGCTGCCAGGCGTGGCTCGTGGGCCAGAGAGGCTCAGAGGCCTGTTCAGCCGTGTTTGGGGCTGTGCGTGTGTCTGAACGCGGAAGTGCTACGCAGTAGATCACGGGCCGTGAGCTTACACTCGAGTGGGCTTGTACATCCGGGTTGGATCCTGCCTGCCGGAGCCGAGGTGCCCAGGGTAGTCTGCCCTGCCTCTGGCTGGCCTCCTTGGTTGGGTGTCGGCCTGTGGACACTTGGCAGGAAGGGCGCTAGAGGTGGGCCTGACCGCGTGCCGCCTCCCTGCACACGCCGGCCCTTCCCGGACCCGAAGGGCCCTGCCCTCCTCGTGACTCTTTCTGTGACCGGCAGCCGCACAGGCGTGGTTTTCTGTGCAGGCAGATGGGATGCTCACAGGCCTGTCACCGGAAAACATGAAATGAAGGTGAAATGTGCGGAGTGCATCAGCGAGCCCTAAGTGAGCAGAGAAGCCTGAGACTAGCAACAACCGCCCGGGAGCAGGAGGGACAGTCCCCGCTGAACAGGGCTGCAGAACAGCAGGGGCCACGGGTGCCCCGGTCAGCCTGGGGAGGAGGAGGGACAGTCCCCGCTGAACCGGGCCTGCAGAACAGAGGGGGCCACGGGTGCCCCGGTCAGCCTGGNACCTTTTCTAAACCCAGCTTATACACCTGGAAGTTACGGTTCATGTAGTATTAAAGCCTGGCTTGGAGAATTTTGAGCATTACCTTGCTAGCATGTGAGATGAGTGCAATTGTGTGGTAGTTTGAGCATTCTTTGGCATTCCCCTTCTTTGGGATTGGAATGAAAACTGACCTTTTCCAGTCCTGTGGCCACTGCTGAGTTTTCCAAATTTGCTGGCATATTGAGTGCAGCACTTTCACAGCATCATCTTTCAGGATTTGAAACAGCTCAACTGGAATTCCATCACCTCCACTAGCTTTGTTCATAGTGATGCTTCCTAAGGCCCACTGGACTTCACATTCCAGGATGTCTGGCTCTAGATGAGTGATCACACCGTCGTGATTATTTGGGTCAAGTATCTGCCTGCTGATGTGGGAGAGGCAGGAGGCTCAGGTTTGGTCGCTGGATTGGGAAGATGCCCTGGAGGAGGAAATGGCAACTCACTGCAGTGTGACTGTGTGAAAAAACTCCATGGACAGAGAAGCCTGGTGGCCTAGCCCATGGTGTCGCCATGGGTGGGACAGGACTGAGCATGCACACGCGCTCAGTATCCAGTGGCTGAGCCTCAGAGACTGTCAGGCAGACGCTGGTCCTTCCCCGCCCTAAATCCTGCTGTGAGGCTTTAGCTGCCAGGCGTGGCTCGTGGGCCAGAGAGGCTCAGAGGCCTGTTCAGCCGTGTTTGGGGCTGTGCGTGTGTCTGAACGCGGAAGTGCTACGCAGTAGATCACGGGCCGTGAGCTTACACTCGAGTGGGCTTGTACATCCGGGTTGGATCCTGCCTGCCGGAGCCGAGGTGCCCAGGGTAGTCTGCCCTGCCTCTGGCTGGCCTCCTTGGTTGGGTGTCGGCCTGTGGACACTTGGCAGGAAGGGCGCTAGAGGTGGGCCTGACCGCGTGCCGCCTCCCTGCACACGCCGGCCCTTCCCGGACCCGAAGGGCCCTGCCCTCCTCGTGACTCTTTCTGTGACCGGCAGCCGCACAGGCGTGGTTTTCTGTGCAGGCAGATGGGATGCTCACAGGCCTGTCACCGGAAAACATGAAATGAAGGTGAAATGTGCGGAGTGCATCAGCGAGCCCTAAGTGAGCAGAGAAGCCTGAGACTAGCAACAACCGCCCGGGAGCAGGAGGGACAGTCCCCGCTGAACAGGGCTGCAGAACAGCAGGGGCCACGGGTGCCCCGGTCAGCCTGGGGAGGAGGAGGGACAGCCCCCGCTGAACCGGGCCTGCAGAACAGAAGGGGCCACGGGTGCCCCGGTCAGCCTGGGGAGCAGGAGGGACAGCCCCCACTGAACCGGGCCTGCAGAACAGAAGGGGCCACGGGTGCCCCGGTCAGCCTGGGGAGCAGGAGGGACAGTCCCTGCTGAACTGGTCAGCCCAGGGGTGAGCATCGCTGTGGTGGCCCCGGCCAGCCCTGTGCCCGAGACCAGGCGGAACGCACACAGCGCTCCGCAACCTGGTGCACGGCGTGGGGATAGAGGCCCTGGCAAGCTTGCCTTTGCGTGGGTTTTTTTTTAGTGAAGTCATGTCTAAAAAATCCTCTAGTTAAGGTTTCAGGTTTTTAATCAGTTGCCTTATCCTCGGCCGCACTGGGTCTTCCTTGCTGGGCGCGGCCTTCCTCTCGCTGCTTCGAGCAGAGAGCACTCTCTGGTCATGGTGAGCGGGGGCTCCTCTCCGGTTGCGGTCCGTGGCCTCATTGCAATGCCTCTCTTTGCGGCCCCCGGCTCTGCACATGGGCTCAGCAGTGGGGGCGCACAGGCTGAGCTCCCCTGTGGCACCAGGGGTCAGGTCAGCATCCTCGGCATTGCAAGGTGGATCCTCAACCACTGGACACCCAGGGACGTCCCAGGACTTTCATTTAAAACGGTTGCTGATAGGCAGTGCCTTCTCTGATTTCTGCGAGAGGTGAACACGCATCCTCTTCGGGAGAACCTACGCACCAAAGGCTCGAGGGAATCTGGTAGAAAACGTTGCAGCAAGCGATGAGCCCGTCGTGAAAACACGACAGAACGTGTAAGGAAGCGAGACCCCCATTCGTAAGGGCTGGACCCGCCCTGGCTGACCGCGGAGTGGGCCAGAGGGCACAAAGCCGAGGACCACAGAGACGGCCACCTCGGCTTCTAAAAGCACGGAAGGAGTTCTTGATAAAGCACTCAGGATGTGTTTGTATAAAGGCTGTTATCCAAGGAAAGCAAAATGGTTCACAGAGAGCTCAGACTCTTATTAGACTTGACCTCTGGGCCCCGCCAGATGTGGCTGCGGGGATTGCGACCGGTTCCTCCTCAGGAGGCGGGAGGCCGGGTCCTTAGCCAGGTCATTGCAGACTGAGGGGTAGGTGTGATGAGACCAGATATAGCTGCTGGCCAGGGAACTCCGTGTTGGTTAAGTGGCTCCAGGCATTGTCTTCAGAGCAGGGAACTCATCAGCGGGCCGAGGCTTCCCAGGGGGTTCACTGGAGAGGACTCCGCCCGCCGATGCTGGAGATGAGGTTTCAATCCCTGGGCCGGGAAGATCCCCTGGAGAAGGAAATGGCACCCCACTCCAGTACTCTTGCCTGGAGAGTCCCATGGACAGAGGAGCCTGGCGGGCCGCAGTCCACAGGGTCACACGGAGTCGGACAGGACAGATCACACACATCCTTGTACACGTGATGCCCACGCATGAAGCAGCGTCTCAGGTGGTGTCACCTCACTGGCATCTGTGCTGAGCACGCAGGCGGGTCGTGGAGCCTTCTGCCAGGGATCCTGCGTGTGGGAAACGGTGGAGAAGTCTTGTGCAGCGACTTTGCGTCAGTGAATGTCTGAAGCCTTGTGTCCTAAAACGTGAAAACCGAGCATCCAGGCAATAGCAAGACTTTAGTTAAAACTGTAGGTGTCCAGAGGCCACCTGCTGTGCCGCCCAGAGTGAACAGAGGAAGGACAGGCGTCGGTGTGGCCCCATCTGTGTGTGGGTGTGTACATGTGCGTGCCCACAAGGGTCCCCGGGGGGCTGGTGACACCTCACACAGAAAACACGAGCAGAGACCAAGCCTTTTCCATGTGTTTCCTGCTTCTGGGGCAGGGAGTGGGGAGGCTGAGCTGGTGGGGGTCCCTCCGGGTCACCCCGAGATGGGCATCCTAGTGGCCCCGTGGGGCCCTTTGGAGCAGAAGCCTCCTCCCGCTCAGGGACAAAGGGCTCCAGGCTCTTGCATCTCCCCATGTGCAGAAAAGTGCCAGCCAAATTCTCTACCTTGGTTATCTGGTTCTGACTCAGCGGCCTTTCGATGTTCCGACTCCCTTCCCTTTGTTACAGACCCTGGCCTGCCCTCGCCTGCCCCCAGAAGCTCTCTCAGGGTCTCTTGGGACGCCGTCTCTGGACGTGAAGTCCTAAGCGTTTCCGCAGAGTAAGACATAGCTCTAAAGAGCATAAGAGGACAAGGGGCTCTTCCTTGGCTTCCTGCTGGTGCACCTGTGGGCAGCCGGGCCGGAGCACAAGCGCGTTCATATCATCGTCAGCGCAGACCCTGCACGTGGCCCTGCCCGCTGACCGGGCCTGAGGCTCAGGGTGCTCCTTGGCCCCATCTCCACCGCCTGCCCCGCCTGTGGGTCAGTGGGGGGCTCTGTCCCCCAACCTCGTTTGGCCCTGACGTTGGCTTGTCCGGGAGCTGCATGGGACAGCGCCAGAGCTGGTGGTCCCTGTGTGGGGCCCAGCCCTCCGCCTCTGGCAGTGCCCTGGGGACGTCTCCACATAGGCATCCAGGGTCCCCCTCTGGCCGGAGCCCATGTTGCTGGCACCTTGGCACTGAAGGCACGGGGGTCGTGTGGCGCATGGGCAGCTGAGCCAGCCTGCGCCCCGTCGCCGGCTAGGACTGGGGTTTCGAGGTGCCCTGCCTTCTCTCGGCTCCTTGGACCTTCAGGAGCCTGGTCGGTGCCCAGGGGGGCCACCCTTGGGACCACCTTTGGGCGATGTGCTGAGACCCCTGGGTCAGCGCTGCTAGATCCACAGCCACTCCCGCGGGGCCCTGGGGATGGGGGCCGTGCCCAAGTCCAGGAGGGGCCCGGGACCTTTAGGGTGGGGCCTTCCTGTGGGTGCCGTGCGTGGACTCAGCCCTGGACAGCTGGCCGGGAGATGCCGTGGTGTGCGTGCCTGGCGCGATGGGCCTCCACGGGGCTGTGGTCACTGGAGCGGCCTGGTCCAGGCAGCCTGGGGAGGGGACTATTGGGCAGCGTTCCCCATGGACCCCGAGCCCCAGCCTCCCCTGCAGCAGTGGGGGCACGAGTCCAGAGGGGCCTTAATGAGCCGCAGGGCTCGGGGCCTGTGCAGGTGGATACCACTGAGACCTGGTGAAACGCGCTTTCCTGCCGTGCAGAAGTCCTAGAAAGAGATGGTAAAGCAAACAGCAAGGGTGTTTGAGCAGCCCTGAGGCTTTTAAGTGAAACACTGACCGTTTGGCAAACGTTCCAGCCCCTACTGCGTGGCAGGAATTATTCCAGACAGTGGTTATCAGTGAGCAAAACAGAAAACCCTCTTGGGTCAGATCTGCATTCTCGCAATGTTGGCTGGTAGGGGGCAGTGTTTGGAGGGGGTGACGTGTGCCGGGTGGGGGCCGGAGTGCTTCACAGGGCAGGACTGTCAAGGCAACTCCAGGAGAAATCCAGGGTCTGAGACCGGGGCACGTTCGAGGGAGGGGCTCACCCCGTGTTCCGAGAGGGGTCACTGCAGCGGGACGCGGAGGTCAGGAGGGCTGGAGGTCAGGGCCTGGTGCTGGTCGTGGCGAACGGGGGCGGCCGTCCTGGCATGCACGTGGGTGGGCCTGGTGCTGGTTGTGGCAGGCGGGGGCGGCCATCCTCGCATGCACATGGACGGGCGGTGGGGTGACCAGAGCCCAGGTGGGCTGTTTGCTCTGGGGCTTGAACGTCAGGAACAGGGTTATCACCGGCGATCGCAGAGACCGAAGGGGGAGCGGCTGGAAAGCAGGACGGGAGCTGCCCTGGGACGAGCTGAGGGGTGGCCAGGCCGAGTGGACAGTGCTGAGGGGCCCCTCCTTTGCCAGCGGCGACCCAGGCCCTGGGCCCCCTGCCTGCTGAGGGCGCACCCTCTGGGAACCCGGGGGACCGTGGGCACAGCTCCCATGGAGCGAAGGCGGGGCTGGCTCTGCTCTGGCTGGCCGGCCAGCTCCCTCCCAGACCTGGGCACATGCCGGACACGAGTCTTCTCACCCGGTGCACGTGTGGGGTCCCAGGCACACAGTTGCTGTTGCCCCGAGAACACGGTGCGTTTCCACCCCCAGCCCAGGTGGCTGGTCTCAGGAGGGGTAGGCGGCCTGGGCTGGCTGAAGTCAGGCAGTGCTGCCCTAGTGACCCCGGGTCAAAGGCCACCACTCCAGTGCCCTGGTGGCCTAGTGCCCGCCTGAAGGCCCAAGACCGCAGCGGAGGCTGGGGTTCATCAGGCTGCCACCCCATCTCTGCCTGGTTACAGACGTCACGGTGGGTAGCCCAGGCGCCCGCCCTCTGCTCTCCCTCTCGCGCGGGCTGCGTGCTCCTGCTTGCCCCTGGCACGCACACAGCCTGTGGTATGGGCACTCAGCACTCCCCCCTCTTCACAGATGGACAGACCGGGCACCCCAGAAAGCCTGAGGCCCCACCCCACTCCTTCGTGGTAGGTGGCAGCTGGCAGCCCCAGGCCCCTGTCCCCGGGGGGAGGGGAGGGGAGGAGAGTGGTGAAGCCTTCGGCTCTGCCCTCCCCGAGCTGGGCTCCAGGTGGGGCAGGCCTCCCGGAGTGGAAGGGTCAGTGCTCCAGGGTCACTGACCCTCGTGCCCGCCAGCTGCCCAGCTGCAAGTGCCAGTGTTCTGGCCCTGGCTGGCCCTCGTGCAGTGAGGCTTCGCTGGCCTTGCTCTGGGCAGCAGCGTGGACGGCGCGCCCTCGAGCAGACAGGGTGGTTGTAGGAGGCTGCAACACAGAGGCTGCAGGAGGGATACCGGCCAGCTGTGTTGGCAGGCAGCCCGCGAGCCTCAGACCTCCCACCGTGTCTCCTCTCTACCCAGCACGAAGGTCAGCCTGTTTCTTACTATTTTGATTGGGCATGCCTGGACCCAGCAGGCTCAGCTAAGTATGTGCCTGGGTGGGGCCCCACAACAAGGCCCGTGTCCCTGCGGCTTCTGTGTGCTCAGGGCTGGCCTGACACCCTGCTCCTTGGGCCCCTGGCCGCTCGGGGCAGCAGGAGCTCTGCTCACCCCCTGGGCCTCTCTCTCGCCGGCCGCCGCTCCGCTGACCGCAGGCCGGCTGCAGGCCCTGGCTCCCGGGCTCAGCTCTGCCCTCTACGGGTCCCTAACCTCCCCAAGGAGCGCCTCACCAGGAAGCAAAGAGAACTCGGGGGTGGGGGTGGGGGGCGGGGAACGCCCGGGCGTAGTTCATTTTGCCGGGGTCCAGTGAGTGGTGGCCCCGCCGGAGCCCGGGGCGGCCACGGACTGCTGGAAGCAACCGCAAGAGGTGGACTCCCATCCCCGGGCCCTCTGGCTGGAGTCCGCCCTCCTGGGAATGGAGCGCGAGGACTCCCGGGCGCAGGGGAAGGGAGCCCTGCCCACTCCACGCCGGGGGAGCTGCCCCTCCGGGTCACGCTGTGGACCCGCTGGGCAGTGCGTGAGCCCCGCACGTTAAATGAAAGTCGGCGTGTCCCCGCTCCCCCGTCGTGGCTGGCGCGAGCGGGCGGGGCCCGAAGCGCTGAGGGGCCTCCCCGGGGCCGGGGCGGCGGTGGCCGGAGGGCAGGGCGTCTCGGGGGCCTGCGCGCCCAGTGCGCGCCGCCCGCAGCCCCGAGTCCCGGGCGGACGCGGCGACCGAGAGGCGCGTCGGGTGAGGGGAGGCCCCGCCCTCCGGGCGAGGGGGGCGGGTCCCCGGGGCGGGGCCGGGCAGGCCGCGCGGCCATTGGCTAGGCCGCAGGACCGCCGGCCGCCCGTTCCCGCGAGCTCGGGGCGGGCCGGAGGCGGGGCCGGACTCGGACCACGCAGGGCGGAGCCCTGGGCCGAANAGCGCCGTCTGGGCCCCGGCCTTTACCCGCAGGCGGCCTGGCGGGCGGCATCGAAATCTGCATCACCTTCCCCACCGAGTACGTGAAGACGCAGCTGCAGCTGGACGAGCGCTCGCACCCGCCGCGCTACCGGGGCATCGGTGAGAGGGGGCGGCAGGCGGGGGCGGGCGGGCCGGCCGGGACCGGCGGGCTCGCTGACCGCCCCCTCCCCCAGGGGACTGCGTGCGGCAGACAGTCCGCAGCCATGGCGTCCTGGGCCTGTACCGCGGCCTCAGCTCCCTGCTCTACGGCTCCATCCCCAAGGCGGCCGTCAGGTGAGGCGGCTCGGCCCCGGGGGTCGCGGGAGGGAGGGAGCGAGCCCCGGCCCCGCGGCGTCCCGTCTCACGTCTCAGCCTCCCGCCCCAGGTTCGGGACGTTCGAATTTCTCAGCAACCACATGCGGGACGCCCAGGGACGGCTGGACAGCACGCGCGGGCTGCTGTGCGGCCTGGGCGCCGGAGTGGCCGAGGCCGTGGTGGTCGTGTGCCCCATGGAGACCATCAAGGTGGGCAGGTCCCCGTAGGAGACAAGACGCGAGACAGTACTGGGGCGGCGGGGTGGTGGCATTGTGCCCCGCGGAGACTGTCGAGGTGGGCAGGGGTCTTGCCCCGCGGAGACTGTCGAGGTGGGCAGGGGTCTGCCCGGGGAGCCTCCTGGGGGCGGACTCTTCTCGAGGCAGTGGGAGGATAACACTGCCTTAAAAAACGTAGCACAAAGCAAGGCAACACGTGTCTGCGGCCTGAGTCGTTGGAAAGCTAGTGAAGGTAGCGGCAGCGGCTCCCTGAGGCGGCCAGGCCCGCCCGCGCCCTGACCCCTGGGAGCCAGCGCCTTGCCGCCTCTTCCTCAGGTGAAATTCATCCATGACCAGACCTCTGGCAGCCCTAAATACCGAGGATTCTTCCATGGGGTCAGGGAGATCGTGCGGGAACAAGGTGAGCCGCTCGGCCTTGCCCTCTGGTGGGGTCAGGGACCGGGGCCAGGCTGCCCAGGGCCTCCACCGGCGCTTTCTGCCTTGGCGCTCCTGCGTCCGTCCGGGAGGCCGTCGATGTGACGGCCGTCCCTGCTTGCCCCAGGGCTGAAGGGGACGTACCAAGGCCTCACAGCCACCGTGCTGAAGCAGGGATCCAACCAGGCCATCCGCTTCTTCGTCATGACCTCCCTGCGCAACTGGTACCGAGGTGTGTTTGCACCCCAAGACCCCCCCTCCAGGCTGGAGCCCTGCCCTCGCCCGCTATCCCCGTCTGACCCCAGCCTTCACCCCCATCCAGGGGACAACCCCAGCAAACCCATGAACCCGCTGATCACTGGTGTGTTCGGAGCCATCGCGGGAGCAGCCAGTGTCTTCGGGAACACTCC
>SJYW01035317.1:282984-297835 GCA_006410735.1 Raphicerus campestris | reverse complement strand
AAGCAGCCTGGTCTGCTCTTCAGTCCGGGAGACGGAAGTGGGGCGGCCAAGAGCCACTGGGACCGTGGAGGGGTTGTGCAGGGGCAGGTGGGGTGAGCAGGGAAGGCCGCTGGACCCGGCCGAGAGAGCTGGGCGGCTGGCGGAGCTGGTCTGCCTCCTGGCCAACGGGAGGGAGGGTCAGCGGGATAGAGGTGTCGGGGTCCAGGGGCCGGAGGAGCACCGCGAAGAAGCGGCTGATCCTCTTATCCTGATCAGGGGAGCGCCGTGATTGGATCTGTGCGCAGAGAGGGGGTCAGGCCGGGAGAGTGGCCCCGAGTGCGTCGGAAGGCCGGTGTTGGAGCCCGGGTGGCCGGGCGTCGCCACCAGCGCTGAGGGCGTTGTTAGGACCGACGAGGTGCAGGCGTGGGTGGTGTAGCGTCCCATATGGAGCCTGGTGCTCAGGCAGCTCTGAGGGCAGGGGGTGTCAGGGAAGCGCATGGGTGGCTAGTGGAATGGTGGGCCATTTATCAAGGGGGATAGTGGGCGCCTGTGGACCAGGGAGTGGTATCCTGGAGGCAGCTGGGGCTCTGTCCCAACCACTTGAGTGCCCAGCTCGCCCATCCTGCGCCTCTGATTAGNCCTCCGGCTCCAGCACAAACAGGGCAAGGTGGGCCCGGACGGCAAGGAGCTCATCCCGCATGAGTCCCCCCGAGTGGGCGGCTTCGGATTCGTCGCCACGCCTTCTCCTGCCCCTGGTGAGAGACACGCCCTCTGCTGGGGTAGGGGGTCGCCTGGCTGGCCGCGGCCTCTCCTGGGCCTGCCCACACCCCGTGGCTCAGGGTCCCATCCGTACAGCGCCGGCCCTGGGCACTCAGACGCCTGGGGCCAGCGGGGCCAGCTGCCCTGCTGGGTGGTCTCTGTGCCTCGCCTGAGCTCGAAGGACAGTCTGGCTTGGTGAGCAGTGGTGCTGGGGGCATCGGGTAGGCACCGTCCAATGTGGCTGCGTGTGTAAGCCAGGTTCAGTCTGCAGGAAGCTGCATGAGGCCCCTGCAGGTGGGCAGGACGGGGCTGAGGGACCCTGGGGGTGTACACGACTCTTACGCCACCCACTTGTGCTCCTGCTGGGTGTCGGCCAGGGGTCCTTGTCAGTCTTGGTTGACCTTTCTCAGCCGTGGGCCTCAGGCCAGCGGGCGTGCGGGGCTGACATACCTAAGTGAGGTCATGAGGCTCGGGGCAGCCTCCTGGGCATATGCTGGCCTCCAGGCCTGGGAAGGCACCACGGTCTGGCCAGGCTCGGGGTGGGGGGGCTTTACCTGGAAGACTCTGGATCTCCTTCCTAGGGGTGGGGTCCTGTGGATGTCACCCAGGGCTCCCTAGTCCTGTGCTAGCCTGAGGGTCCAGCCACCCAGCCCGGCTTCTCTGGAGGCCCCTCTGTCAGGCTCAGCCCGGCAGACCAGGCTCTGGGCCGGCCGCGTGGACCCTCTCACAGCCAGGTGCACCCGGGGTCCCGCCCAGGGAAGGCCCCTAGTGGCCCCTGGCCTGAGGCAGCTGTGGGTGCTCCGCGTGCAGGTGTGACCGAGTCCCCACTGATGACCTGGGGGGAAGTCGAGAACACGCCCCTGAGAGTGGAAGGGTCAGACACGCCCTACGTGGACAGGACGCCGGGGCCAGCCTTCAAGGTGGGTCAGCACGGTGGGGGTCACGCGGGTGGACATGGGGTCTCCCATGGCTGTGTACAGCGGACGGGGCTTATGCCTGGGCGGGCACCGTGGTTCGTTGTGGGAGCTGGGCCTCCACTGAGGACTGCCGTGGGTGGGGCTTGGGTCGGGTGGGGAGCTGCTGTGGCCCCTGGGAGCCTGCAGGCCCACAGGATGGGGCCGTTCAGAGATGGGGGTCTTGGGCCAGGAGCTTCCCCATGTGCTGCAGCCTGCAGCTGGGGAGGAGCCCCGAAACCCCAGCGTCCGTGGGAGGTGGCCCGGCTGAGTACTTGCAGAGGGAGGCCTCTGGTCACGGGTCCTGGCCAGGGTCCTAGGAGCAGTCAGTGGGTGTTTCCGAGGCTGGACACTTACAGGGAGACCTTCTGTGGGCCAGGTGGGCAGGGGAGCAGGGTGGCAGGTGGCCTGTGGGGATGGGAGGCCCAGGATGGTGCCAGCAGATGGCTGGTTGGGCCCGAGTGGCTCCGGGAAGGCAGGTGCCTGATCTCATGAGGTTTGTGGGGGCGGCCCCCGGAGCCTGGGGACGCCATTGGGGCCAGAGGGTCCAGGGTCACTTCACCTGCTCCGAGGCCCCAAAGAACCAGAGCAGGGCGGGGTCCCTTCAGGGGCTGGCAGTACCCAGTGAGGTGCGGAGACACAGTCACCGTGGCGACAGGCGTCACAGCAGCAGCTCTGGGAGTAGGGGGCTGTGGGCCAGGGGCTGGGGGGCGTGTGCTCGCCCGTACAGCGGTGATCCACCTCGCCCGCGGGGTTCTCAGCCTGGGACGCAGCAAAGCTGTGCAAAGCCTGGGGCACTGCTGTGTGCCCTGAGGCATTAAAGCTCGCCCCCATGGCCAGTGGGTCAGGACCGAGCCCAATGCTGGGTCGCAGGCAGGTCTGAGGCCAGGGGGCGCTGGAGCCCTCTCCTCGCAGGCGTGTGGAGACAGGATTAGCCAGGTCCTCGGTGCACAGCAGGACAGGTTCAAGAGAGATGGAACGTTGAGCGTTGAGACACTGAGCGTGAGCCTCAGGCCCACACGCCAGGGAGGCAGGAAAGGGGTGTCCTCACATCAGCAGAGGGCATGGGCACTGGGCCTGGCACCTCTCAGCACAGTGGGAGCCCTCCAGGTCCGACTGCAGGCCGACCCCCAGACAGCGGGAGGGTGCGCGATGCGCTAACGCAGCCAGCATGCTACGCCAGCAAAAGAGGAGCCCGAGGCCGGTGCGGATTCGGGCTGGGACAGCTCCTTGAAGTTCCCTGAAGAAACGCAGAGGCCGTGTGCCTGGCGGCTGCAGGGAACCAAGCTGAACAGGCCCTTCCCTGACGGTGCTCCCAGTGCCCGGCTGGGTGGTGCCGGCTTCACGAGAGCCTGGCCCGGGGGTGGGCCGCTCAGGGGGCTGGGCTGGCCGACGCCCCATGACGAGCCTGGTCTGCCATCCTCTAGATCCTGGAGCCGGGCCGCAGGGAGCGGCTGGGCCTGAAGATGGCCAATGAGGCCGCCGCCAAAAACCGGGCCAAGAAGCAGGAGGCCCTGCGGAGGGCAACGGAGAACCTGGCCAGGTGAGGGCGGGCCTCGCGCTGTGGCCATGCGCTCGGCCCCAGGGCTGGGCCCTCTCCCCTGCCTCTGCAGTGCCCCTCACGCACGCCTAGCCTCCGGTCTTGTGTGTTTCTAGGGGACGTCTTTAGGCCTTGTCCCCCGTAATCTCCCACCCGCCCATGGAGTCAGGGTCATCGCCCCACTGGGAAACGGTCAGGATCTCCTGCAGCCCCATGGCCCAGGGCGCAGCNTGTGTTTCTAGGGGACGTCTTTAGGCCTTGTCCCCCGTAATCTCCCACCCGCCCATGGAGTCAGGGTCATCGCCCCACTGGGAAACGGTCAGGATCTCCTGCAGCCCCATGGCCCAGGGCGCAGCCGTTCAGGATCCCAGCATAGAATATGCACGTGTCCCCCACGCATCTTCCCAGGGACTGAGGGGCCTGCTGCCAGGCAGGCCTGACCCTGCCTCTTGCCACGCCTTCCCCACTGCAGCCTCACCCCCAAGGGCCTGAGCCCTGCCATGTCCCCAGCCCTGCAGCGCCTGGTGAGCAGGACGGCCAGCAAGCACACAGACCAAGCCCTGCGGGCCAGCTACACCCCATCCCCCGCCCGCGCGTCCCCTGCCCGCGCCAGCCACCGCAAGACCCCGGCCGGTGGGCCCCAGACCCTGGCGAGCACACCGGCCCCCGGCTCGGCGACACGCACCCCGCTCAGCCAGGACCCGGCCTGCATCACGGACAACCTGCTGCAGCTGCCTGCCCGGCGCAAGGCCTCGGACTTCTTCTAGGGCCGGGCCCGGAGCTCCACAGCCGCCAGGGCAGCTCTCCGCCCAGCACGGGGCGCCGGCTTCCGGGGCGCTCGGCCTGCCCGGCCCAGACCCTGTTCTGTAGAACCCCGCCCGTTCTATTCACCTGTCACTAAAGAGAGCCTCTGGCCTGACAGGGCTGCCTCTCTGCCCCAAGGCCACCCTTGTGCCCGTGTTGCCCGCTCAGGGCCGTGGGGCGGTAATCCCGGCGGCTGGGTGCCCAGGCTTTCCTGCGTGGCACCCAGTGGCATCATCGAGGCAGGGCCCTGCCTTCGAAGCCGAGTCAGCTGCTCGTTCCCCCATGACCCTCACTTGCATTCCTCTTTGGGGGTCAGAGCTCTCAGCCATCATGCCTGCGGGTCCACAGGCTCCCTGGCCAGGCCTGCGGGAGGCCCCTCCAGTGGCCTCGGCCGGCCCCTCCTGAGCGCCTGACTTCCAGCCCGGTTAGGGCTGACCCCACCCCCTCGCTTCTCTGCTGGGGCCAGCTCCCCAGGAGGTGGGCTGGGTCCCAGCGGGCTCTTTAAGCCTCAGGTGGGGTCAGGTGCTCAGAGAGGCAGCGTGGGGTCCGCTTAGATTGGAGCCCGTCATGCTGGGAGCAGGCAGGCCCCAGCAGGCCGCCCTCAGGCTCCCTGGGGTCTGGCTGGTCTGCGCTCCTCCACGTGGAGCTCCTGCAAGTTCCTGGGCGGAGCCCTGGCTGGGGACCAAGGGCGTGGGGCTGGGGCCACGGGGTCGAGAAGGGGCTGCTCTTGGTGTTCTATCCCAGCAATAGGGAAGGGTGGGCGTGGGCTTGAGGGCGCCCCAGGAAGTGGGGTTGGAGGTCAGGGCGGCCGGAGTGCGATGCAGAGGGCACCCTCCAGGCGTGGCGGTGGGGGGCAGGGGGGGCGTCAGAAGTGCTAAAGGGCCAAAGGGCGGCCGGGCGTGGAGGACGGGCGCCTGAGGGGCACGAGCAGGGTGGGAGGGCAGCGAGGGCCTGGTGGGAGGCTGCAGACTCTGTGCCTATGAGGCCGGCCCCCCAGAGCCCCTGGCTGCAGGGAGTGGGTGCTGAGTCCCAGAGAAAAAGACTCCGCGCTCCTCTCTGTACACTGGTTTATTTGGTGGTCAGGGTTTAAGGTCTCTGCTACTAAGTGGAAGGAAGCTAATAGAATGTAATCAAAATAGCGGTTTAATTGACGGACTTTACTTGTTCTTGCACCTGTGGCTTCTTCGGCTCCTACCGCCCACTCAGCCCCCGGGGCCGCGTGGCGCCACGCAGGCCCCCCGGGCCCTCAGCACCGCTCGGTGCTGGCCTTCCCTACCTCAGCTCCAGGGCCAAGGACNTGCACCTGTGGCTTCTTCGGCTCCTACCGCCCACTCAGCCCCCGGGGCCGCGTGGCGCAACGCACGCCCCCCCGGGCCCTCAGCACCGCTCGGTGCTGGCCTTCCCTACCTCAGCTCCAGAGGCGTGGGGGTCCTTGGCCCTGGAGGCTTCGGCCAGCCGCTCCTCCACACGGTCCTCGGCCTCGGGCACCACGAGCAGCCTGTGCTGGGTCTTGGCCCCCAGCTTGTGGTCTGGCCGCGAGCCGAGCCGTGGGTCCAGCTTGCAGTCCGCCCGGTACTTGCCCTCACCCTCCCGCTTGAAGGAGGCAGAGGGCATGGCCTTGGGCTTGGGGGGCTGCAGCCACGCATGGCTGAGGATCTCGTCGATGTGCAGGCGCCGGGTGACGTCCGGCTGCAGCATGCGGTAGATGAGGTCCTTGCACTCGCCTGTCAGGCTCTTGGAGCGTGGGAAGTCCACGCGGTGCTCCTTCTGGACGCGCAGCATCTTCTTGATGTCGGAGTCGTCGTACGGCATGGAGCCACAGACCATGATGTAGAGGATCACGCCCAGGCTCCAGATGTCGTACACCTTGGGCTGGTAGGGGATGCCCTGCAGCACCTCGGGGGCCGCGTACGCCGCCGACCCGCAGAAGGTCTTGCTCAGTGTCAGCCGGCCACTGCCGTCCCGCAGGCAGCGCTTGGAGAAGCCAAAGTCGGACAGCTTGATGTTGAAGTCCTTGTCGAGGAGGAGGTTCTCGCACTTGAGGTCTCGGTGGACGACGTCCAGGTCGTGGCAGTACTTGACGGCCGAGGACAGCTGGNTAGGGAAGGGTGGGCGTGGGCTTGAGGGCGCCCCAGGAAGTGGGGTTGGAGGTCAGGGCGGCCGGAGTGCGATGCAGAGGGCACCCTCCAGGCGTGGCGGTGGGGGGCGGGGGAGTGCGTCAGAAGTGCTAAAGGGCCAAAGGGCGGCCGGGCGTGGAGGACGGGCGCCTGAGGGGCACGAGCAGGGTGGGAGGGCAGCGGGGGCCTGGTGGGAGGCTGCAGACTCTGTGCCTATGAGGCCGGCCCCCCAGAGCCCCTGGCTGCAGGGAGTGGGTGCTGAGTCCCAGAGAAAAAGACTCCGCGCTCCTCTCTGTACACTGGTTTATTTGGTGGTCAGGGTTTAAGGTCTCTGCTACTAAGTGGAAGGAAGCTAATAGAATGTAATCAAAATAGCGGTTTAATTGACGGACTTTACTTGTTCTTGCACCTGTGGCTTCTTCGGCTCCTACCGCCCACTCAGCCCCCGGGGCCGCGTGGCGCCACGCAGGCCCCCCGGGCCCTCAGCACCGCTCGGTGCTGGCCTTCCCTACCTCAGCTCCAGAGGCTTGGGGGTCCTTGGCCCTGGAGGCTTCGGCCAGCCGCTCCTCCACACGGTCCTCGACCTCGGGCACCACGAGCAGCCTGTGCTGGGTCTTGGCCCCCAGCTTGTGGTCTGGCCGCGAGCCGAGCCGTGGGTCCAGCTTGCAGTCCGCCCGGTACTTGCCCTCACCCTCCCGCTTGAAGGAGGCAGAGGGCATGGCCTTGGGCTTGGGGGGCTGCAGCCACGCATGGCTGAGGATCTCGTCGATGTGCAGGCGCCGGGTGACGTCCGGCTGCAGCATGCGGTAGATGAGGTCCTTGCACTCGCCTGTCAGGCTCTTGGAGCGTGGGAAGTCCACGCGGTGCTCCTTCTGGACGCGCAGCATCTTCTTGATGTCGGAGTCGTCGTACGGCATGGAGCCACAGACCATGATGTAGAGGATCACGCCCAGGCTCCAGATGTCGTACACCTTGGGCTGGTAGGGGATGCCCTGCAGCACCTCGGGGGCCGCGTACGCCGCCGACCCGCAGAAGGTCTTGCTCAATGTCAGCCGGCCACTGCCGTCCCGCAGGCAGCGCTTGGAGAAGCCAAAGTCGGACAGCTTGATGTTGAAGTCCTTGTCGAGGAGGAGGTTCTCGCACTTGAGGTCTCGGTGGACGACGTCCAGGTCGTGGCAGTACTTGACGGCCGAGGACAGCTGCCGGAACATCTTGCGCGCCACATCCTCGTGCAGGGCCCCCCGGCACTTAATGAACTCGAGGAGGTCGCCCTGGACCCCGAGCTCCATCACGATGTAGATGCGGCCATCGGACGTCTCGAAGATCTCGTAAGTCTTGATGATGGAGCGGTGGTTGACGGTCGCTAGGATGTCCATTTCCCGGGGCAGGAATCTCTCCACGAAGTCGGTGGGCGTCTTCTTGCGGTCGATGATCTTGACCGCCACGTTGAACTTGAGGCGCTCAGAGTAGGCGGACTTGACCTTGGCGTAGGAGCCCTTGCCCAGGTTGATGCCCACGACGTAACCCTTCTTCCTCAGGACTGCGGCATCATCCATGGCGCCCGGAGCGGCCTGCGCCGCCGCCCGCTACATCCCCTCCCCACGTGGGCCAGCGGGCATCCTCCTCGTTTCCACTGCGGGGAGCCGTCTGGCCAGGCTGGGCCTGCACTTGGAGATGTGGAACGCCCAGCATTGTCCCTGCGTGACTTCAGCCTGTGAAGTCATAAAGCCAGGCTGCCCAGAGTGGGAACTGGGTGGGGGCCGGGCCCTGGAGCCCTGGAAGGCTGACTGGGCTGGCAGAGCCCCGCAGCCCGCCAGAAGAGAGGAAGCCGGCGCCCAGGACTGCTGTGAGGTCGCCGTGCCGCCCTGGGCTGTCAGACTGGGGCCGCCCAGGTCCAACCAGCATGCCAGGCCCCTGCAGCGGATCCTGTCCCTCGAGAGAGGGCTGCCTTGCCACCACTGCATTGAGGTGGGATGAGCATCACCTCTGGGCCGGGCCTGGGAGGGGCCGCCCTGATCCCGGGGGGCAAAGGTGGCTGTCTAGGGTGGAGGGCAGCTTGGCCTCTGAGTGCCCAGCCCGGTGGCCTGGAGCCCTGGTGGGCTGGCGTTCCGAGGGCAAGAAGAGTTGAGGTCCAGGCAGGGAAGGTCCTGGGGGAGGTGGATGTTGTGAGAATGGATGGGTCCCGGTGTCAGGGTTGGGGGACGTGGAAGCGAAGGTCGCGGGGTGGGGGCTGCAGAAGCCGCCGGGATCCGAGCCCCGTATTAAGATGTCCTGCGAGAGCACATCGCCAAGGGCAGCCAGAGCCTGTGGCCAGGCAGGGGGCGGCTGGCGGGGGCAGGCCGCTGGGGAGTGCACACAGTGGGCGGGGCCCGAGGCGGGGGCTGGGGGCTGGGGAGAGCGTCCTGAATTTTATCGCTGGGCAGGCGTGTCACCTTCGTGTCTTAGACCATCTCTGCATCTGGAAGCGGCGTCAGCCTGCTTTGTTCTTGCCCCAGGAACCATGGCCCCTGTAGGCGCAAGTCCTTTGCCAGCCCGACGTTCACTTGTCCTCGCAGCGTGTTGCCAGGACAGGTGCTCGGGGGAGGGGGCGTCCTGTGTTTGGGTGGGTTGGAGTGACCCAGAAGCGCCATGCCGGGGTTCAGTGGGGCTCGCCAGCTGCTGGGGGGGAAGTGTGCGCACGCGCCTGGGCCGCACAGAGTTCCCTGCAGGAGGTCTACGCGGAAGGCCCGGGCAGGGAAGCCAGCGGGAGGGACCTGCCCGACACCTGCAGTCTCCTGGGGGCTTCGGTAGGAGCCAATGGAACTATAGAGGGGCCCACCGCGAGGCCCCCAGGCCAGGCGCTCTGCCCACCTGCCTCCCTCGCCCCCAGGACTCTGTCGGGGTTGCCCTTTGCTGTGGTGTCTGCTCCCCACGCCCTCCCTCACCCGGGACGCTGTGGCCTCTGGTTCTCCAGGGACATCAGGCCTGCAGACTCAGGTGAGCTGCAGGGCCCTGCCCAGAACGCGCGTGCCAGACTGCCGGGGCCCCCGGGGCGGGGTCGGACCGGACGGGCTTCAGGGTGCTCCTGGCCGCAGGCCTTTTGAGTGCCAGACCGCAGGCCCTGGGACGCTGCTCTTGGAACTTGGCCTCAGGCCCCGGGTGATCAGAGTGGGCCCTGCCTTCCCAGGGCCCAAGGTGGCTCAGCGTCACCCAGGGTGTGGCAGGCACGCACAGCTGTGGACTCGGGGAGGCTGAGGTCAGGCCCTGCAGAGGATGGGGACAGAGGTGCCACTGAGAGTCTGCAGGGCCAAGTGGTGAGAGCGTGCGGGGCGGGAGGCACATGGCTGGCCCAGAGGCCACCCCCCCCACCCCGAGGGTCCCCAGGGGTCACTGCAGGGGCTGAGCCTGTCTGAGGCAGCAGGGCGGCTGCAGGAGCGACCGGCGCCTCGGGCCACCTCGGGATGGCCTCGCAGTGGGGCCTGCTCCACGCTGGGTGGGTTCAGGCGGCCAACCGCCCCCTCTGACCAGTGCCCCTGCCTGGGAAACACACAGCTTTTGCTCCTTCCCAAGGCCCTCCCCGCAGCCTTGCCCCCAGGCGCCCATGATCACTGCTGACCCGGGGAGGAGTTCACAAGCCTCCTGGGGCGTCTGCATCCCCGCTGGCCCCACGCTCCCTGGAACCCTGTGCCCCCGCCGTGCGGGCTTGTGACTCCACCGCCGGGACTGCTGCTTCATGGGCGCTTGCTTGCCTGCCCAGGCAGTGGCCGCCAGAGGCTTCGTGTGTGGAGGCTGTGGCCCCTGGGCGGAGCCTGGAGAGGTAGGCAGGGGCTCAGGGACCGGTCTGCCAGCAGGGCTGGGGCCCACGGCGAGCGGCTGGGCAGCCAGGAGGAGGCCAGACCCAGGAGGACTTCAGGGGCCAGGCGTGGAGATCCTTCTTGCAGGCAGGGGAGCCAGACTGGGTGCAGGAGGGGGCCCTTGGCTACCGCGGGAGGTGACGGGGACACAGGGATGGGGCCCGGGTGGTGGCCACGCTGTGATGCCCAGGGGTGCGTGGCTGTGGCCGTGAAGGGGCTGGGTGGGCGGCAGGGCCCTTGCTGGACACCGGCAGGGGCAGGAGGAGGGGCCGTGTCTTCAGGCCCCGTTCCCTTGGTGTGTCAGACCCGCAGGTGCATGCCTGTCCGAGCACAGGCAGATCGGAAGAAATGGTGGCCACACACAGCCGGTGAGGGCCACTGGGTGGCTGGGGCCTCCCGTGGCCGGCAGTGCCCCCGCAGGTCTGCTCCCCCCGCAGACACCCTGGCCACGAGTGAGAGGAGGCCTGTTCCCCCTGCTCGCCAGCATCCACTTACCCGCGCTGGCGGGAGTGTCACCCCGGGACAGCTAGCTGGGACCAGAGAGGGGCAGGAGGGTCCTGCTCAGTGATCGGGGGACACGCGGGCCTGGGGGTGGGCGCTGTGGGGAACAGGATGCTGGCTGGGTGTGGGGCAGACCTTGGAGCCAGACCAGGAGGAGGGGAGGGGCCCCAAGGGAGGCCCCCACAGGCAGGCAGCCTCGGGGGCGGTTGAGGGCCCTGAATGCCCGCCCCAACCTCCCAGCCTGCAGCCCCCGCGCCGCCTCCCTGCCCAGCTCGGCACTTGTGGGCCCCGCGCTTGAAGCGGTGTCTTCCTCGCTCGGCTCTCCCCGGTCCAGGGACTGAGGCCGCCGTCAGCAGTGGACACGTGGGCTCTTTCCCCAGCAGGAGGTGAAGCGTGGTGTGGCCCACACAGGGGGTTACGGGGGTGCAGGGTCCTCTCCCCGGGTGACCGAAGCTGGTAGGGCACACACGGCGACCTCGGGGGCTGCAATAATATAGTGATTTATTGCTTCTTTAGCCACGTGAGTTACCAAGTTCAAAGGGAGGGGAAGAACCTGACGAAAATAGCGGCATGTCTGGGACCCTCTTCCTTCGCGGCTGGTCCCGCGGCCTCTCTGGAGCTCGGGCTTGGGGCCCCGAGCTCAGCCTCGTTCCCTGCCGGCCGCCCGGGCCGCAACAGGCGGGCTAGGCGTGCGTCTCTGAAGGCTGCGGGGGTGCCTCCTCCTCAGGCTTGCTGGGCTGCTCGCTGGGCAGACCCACGGCCTCCGACTGCCGGGACACCTGCACCATCACAGTCTCCTCCTCAGGGCTCAGCTCAGTCCGGGGCTCGGGCCGCGCCTCTTCCCGGGGCTCTAGCTTGGTGGTGGACTTGTCAGAGCTGGGTTCGGGGGTCCACGGGGGCTCAGCAGCCCGGGAGCTCTCGCCCTCCTTGTTGATGGCTGCGGAGGACAGGCCCCGGGCCTTGGGCTGCACCCAGCAGTGGCTGAGGATCTCGTCGATGTGCAGGCGCCGGGTGACGTCCGGCTGCAGCATGCGGTAGATGAGGTCCTTGCACTCGCCCGTCAGGTGCTTGGAGCGCGGGAAGTTGACGCGGTGCTCCTTCTGGACGCGCAGCATCTTCTTGATGTTGGAGTCGTCGTATGGCATGGAGCCACAGACCATGATGTAGAGGATCACGCCCAGGCTCCAGATGTCGTACACCTTGGGCTGGTAGGGGATGCCCTGCAGCACCTCGGGGGCCGCGTACGCCGCCGACCCGCAGAAGGTCTTGCTCAGTGTCAGCCGGCCACTGTCGTCCCGCAGGCAGCGCTTGGAGAAGCCAAAGTCGGACAGCTTGATATTGAAGTCCTTGTCGAGGAGGAGGTTCTCGCACTTGAGGTCTCGGTGGACGACGTCCAGGTCGTGGCAGTACTTGACGGCCGAGGACAGCTGGTGGAACTTCTTGCGAGCGTCGTCTTCCTGCAGGGCCCCCCGGGTCTTGATGAACTCGAGGAGGTCGCCCTGGACCCCGAGCTCCATGACGATGTAGACCTTGCCATCTGACGTCTCGAAGATCTCGTAAGTCTTGATGATGGAGCGGTGGTTTAGCATGGCCAGAATCTCAATTTCCCGGGGAAGGAATTTCTCCAGGAAGTCCGTGGGGGCTTTCTTGCGGTCGATGATCTTGACCGCCACGTTGAACTTGAGGCGCTCAGAGTAGGCGGACTTGACCTTGGCGTAGGAGCCCTCTCCCAAATTGATCCCCATGATGTAACCTCGTCGCTTGAGGACGGCAGCATCATCCATGGTGCCGGGAGCGCCCAGTGCCCCTGAGGCTGCCCTCTACATCCCTGCAGGACATGAGCTGGCGCGTCCTCATCTACACTGTGGACAGAGGCCTCTGGGCTGCCCGGGCCTCCCGTCCCTGCCTCCTAGAGGCCAAGACTCGGGTGGAACGTTCGGCACCGTTTCCCGGGTGACTTCAGTGGGTGAAGTCATAAAGGAGTGCCCTGCGGAATGGGTCTCCAGCCTGAACCACTCGAACTTGGAATGCTGCAGCAGACGGAGGGCCAGCGGAGCGTGGGGGCCGAGGTAGGAGGGTGCCGCAGGGACTGTGTCGGTTCGCCCAAGCCNGGTGGAACTTCTTGCGAGCGTCGTCTTCCTGCAGGGCCCCCCGGGTCTTGATGAACTCGAGGAGGTCGCCCTGGACCCCGAGCTCCATGACGATGTAGACCTTGCCATCTGACGTCTCGAAGATCTCGTAAGTCTTGATGATGGAGCGGTGGTTTAGCATGGCCAGAATCTCAATTTCCCGGGGAAGGAATTTCTCCAGGAAGTCCGTGGGGGCTTTCTTGCGGTCGATGATCTTGACCGCCACGTTGAACTTGAGGCGCTCAGAGTAGGCGGACTTGACCTTGGCGTAGGAGCCCTCTCCCAAATTGATCCCCATGATGTAACCTCGTCGCTTGAGGACGGCAGCATCATCCATGGTGCCGGGAGCGCCCAGTGCCCCTGAGGCTGCCCTCTACATCCCTGCAGGACATGAGCTGGCGCGTCCTCATCTACACTGTGGACAGAGGCCTCTGGGCTGCCCGGGCCTCCCGTCCCTGCCTCCTAGAGGCCAAGACTCGGGTGGAACGTTCGGCACCGTTTCCCGGGTGACTTCAGTGGGTGAAGTCATAAAGGAGTGCCCTGCGGAATGGGTCTCCAGCCTGAACCACTCGAACTTGGAATGCTGCAGCAGACGGAGGGCCAGCGGAGCGTGGGGGCCGAGGTAGGAGGGTGCCGCAGGGACTGTGTCGGTTCGCCCAAGCCTCCACACCAGAGCCAGGACTGCTGGGGGTGGGGGGCGATGGGCTGATTTTCCTGCACCCCAGGGCATCCCTGGAAACCCAGGGCAACCATCCCAACCATCTCGGTCTCAGCAGCAAACAGGAGACGCTCAAGTGAGGACTGCCTGCGAGGGTTTAACAAGAGGATGATCTCCCCACATGGAGCCGTGTCGAGAACCCCAAGTGGGTGATGGGCCCTCGGATGAAGGGACGGTCATTTCTAAAACCTGGGGACAGGAGGGCCAGCTTGACCAAGGCAGTGACCTAGCTCATCTCCCCCAGGAAAGGGGCTGGAGAAAACCTCCCTGACCTCTTGCTCCCTGCAGCCCTGGAAATCCTCCGCAACATCTACACAGGCAGGTGGGCTGAGAAGGGGGCTGGGCCATGAAGGGTCCCCTCCGCCTTCCTGCCGCATGGTCTGGCTGGACTTTTCACTGCCCCGTGCTGCTCTCCTCTGAACCTTCTCTGGCCAGCTCTGCTGGGGACAACTGACCAGGTCTCTGCCCTTGGCTGTGAGCCCCCTCCCGGGGGCCTGCCCTGCCATACCCCTGGCTGGGCTCCAAGGGCAGGTCTGGGGGTGGGGGAAAAGGTGGGTCTGGACTCCTGAGAGCAGCAGCTTCTCCTGGAAACGCCCTCTGAGGACAGGCAAACAGGGCAGTGCTGAATGGGAACCACTTTTCCCGCCAGCAGAGGGTCCTCTGCTCTGGGCCTTGCTGTAGGGAAGGGCGGGGTGGTGCCGGAGGGCAGGAGCAGGCAGGCCCGGCAGAGCCTTGGGGCCAGTTTTGGCTACATCTGTGCATCTGGAGCGGGTTCCTCTCAGATGACCCTGAATGTCCCAGGCTGGGATCCTGGGGTGCTCAGGAGGATCATGCCCTGAGGGCCTTAGGGTGACTGCTCCTGGTCTGGGGTGAGCTGCTGATGGTCTGGGTGCACCTCCCAATCCCCACCTCTCTCCTCCCTATTTTCTCCACTCCCATTTTCACCCTCTAACCACCCTGACGCCCAGGCCGGGCCGCCTATGCATGGCCGGTGGTCTCTCCTTTGGAGGGCTTGCTCTTCCGTCGCTGGTACTCTCCATCTGCTGGGTCCCTTCCCGCGGTGACAGGTGCGCGGCCAACGCTTCCCTCCGTGCGAAAGAGCCTGCTGTGGCAGCAGCTGCGCCAGTGTCTCACCCCCGCCTCCGCCCCGCTCCGCCCCCACTGTGCAGGGGGGACACCCCCCTTCAGGGGATAGGGCGCCCAGTCGGCTCTCCGCGCGGTACCCTCCTTGAGCCTGCTTGCTCGTCGGTATGCAGCACTCCAGTTGCAGGCGCCGGTGAAGCCGCACTTGCCGAAGCGCCTCCCGGGACCACCTCCGAGGTTCTCCAGGTTTCCTCTCCCCTCACCGCAGCGGTTCGGCCTTTAAAGCGCCACTTTGGGACGCACTCTTCCAAGGGCCCTTCCCAGGGATTCCCAACTCCGCCCCCGCCCCCGGCTTCCTCGGTGCCGCGCCCCCGCGCAGCTCCTGCCCCTCCGCAGCGCCTGCTCCGCCCGGACCCCCGGAGGCCCCGCCCCCGA
>SJYW01035317.1:257450-281063 GCA_006410735.1 Raphicerus campestris | reverse complement strand
TGCGCGCCGGGGGGCGGCCGGGCCGCGGGCGCCCCGGGGACCGCGCGCTCCGCGGCCGGCGGGCTCGGGCCGGGCGCCTGGAAGCCCTGGCCGCCCGGCGGGGTCCCTCAGACGCGTGAGGAGCCGCCGCGGCGGGCGTTCTCTGAGGAGAGCCCGGGTCGGGAGCTGGGATCCGGGCCGCAGAAGGTCCCGCACGAGCCTGACCTCTTGTTTCCGATGTGCCCCCGCACCCCTTCTGTCCGCGAGAAATCAAGAGCCGGAACGCAGGGCCGATTCTCCGTCAGGCGCAGACGGCAGGGGCGCGCGGTGCTCTGGCGGCTGCAGAGTAGTTCTCAAATCAGCGGGAAGGAGCCCCCGAGTGTTCAGGCTGAAGGAGATGCTGTAATACGCACGCATGAATGCGTTCGTTTTTGTATCGACGCGGTTGCAGAGCGAGATTCTTGACGCTGTTTAGTGGAGGAAGGGGCCCCTTTCGTGGGTGCTGTCGGGACTGCGTGTCTCCAGCAGGTCGGGGAGCACGGCGGGGTGCAGGCCCCAGGCGGGCTCCCGGCCCGGGCACGCTGCCCTTCGCCATCTGCCGCCGAGCGCCCCACCTCCTCCCCGGCGTCCCCTCGGCAGCCAGGGGACCCCTCGCTCAGTTGGGGTTGGAGGGGCCAGTGATGCTTCTGGGGCGGCGGGGTGAGTGGCTGCGGCGTGGTCTTGGTAGAAACTGAAGCCAGCATCTGTGCAGGAGGGTGCTAATATGGGCTGTGAGGGACCAGAGCCGACGGGTTTGTGCGTGCTTGTTACGTTCTTCAGAAAACATGTCTACACCTGCTGGGAAGGCGCGAGTCAGCCCCTACGAGTCCTGGGTCTTCTCTTATGTGGCTGGACTCCGAGGGGCGGAGCCACTCCGCGCTTGTGTCCTTGGTGGCGGGGATGCTCAGGGTCCACCGGGGAATGTGACCGAGGTCCCCGACTCCCTTCCCTTTGCCGTCTGTCCACACATCCTGCCAGCCGGTCGGCAGCAGTCCGGGAAGCACCTGGGCCTGCCTGCCCGTTGTTAGGGCTGCTCACCTGAAGAGAAGTTGCCCTCTTCGTGGGCGTGCTCTTCAGCTGAAAGCAGGGCCAGGGAAATCGGCTCCCCCGGCCGGCTGCGGCAGAGGTGGGAAGCAGTGGCCTGCAGCAGGCCTGAGTTGGGCAGGGAAGCGACTGGGTGGGGAGCAAAGCTGTCCTTTGCGCCTGTGGCTGCCCAGGTCGGGCCTTCACAGTAACCCGTCTGTCTGCCGTTGCCCTGAGAAACGAGGTGCTCCAGCTGGCTTCCTGACTGGCTCAGCAGCAAGTGGAGTCTCCCCGCGGGGCCTGGAGTCCTGGCTCAGACCCCTCACTGGGGAGTGAGGAGGGGAAAATGGCACACCCCTGCTTCCCTGGAGGCCCCCTGCCAGGTGGAGCGCCCGTGGCCCTTCGGGGCACAGGCTGGACCTTTCACAGAGCGGCCTCCAGGAGCGCGCCCAGCCGGGCCTTTGGGCAACGTGGGTGGTCTTGGAGGTTGAGGACGCGCTGGGTGCCGGGGCTCTGGGGGGGTGCCTGTGGGGGTGGTCCTGCTGCTAGCTCCGTCTTACAGAGAGGACGGCAGGATAGAGCTGGAGACCCCGGTAGCTCTGGGGAGGATTTGGTCCCGAGGCCTGTCCTCTCCCCGGCAGCCCCACTGCCCTCCCCTCAGGCCCCCTGCTCCCAGAGCCAGCCGAGGCTCTTCTGGTGGGTCTGGCCCATCTCCTATCCAGGCGCCCTGATATGAGCTCCAGAACTCCCCACTCCTTGGGTCCCCGCTGTGATGGTGCATCACGAGTGACGGCTGGTGAGGCCAAGAGGCCAGGACCTCTGGCCGGAGGTGACGGAGCTGGAGGGACCTTTGGGGGCCTCTGCCTTGGACACCCCAGTGACTCGGCCCCGTCTGCAGCCGATCCTCTGCGAGTGCAGCGTTAGGCGCGCTGGGAAAACTGTTTCTCGTCTCAGCTGTGGAAGGAGACCCTGCGTGGCTTTAGCCCCAGCTGCATCTGGGCGACCCCTCCGCCACCCCCGCTTGCCCTGCTGGGTGAGCTGAGGCAAGTGGATGCTGTCCTGCCAGGAGAGGCCAGCGATGGGCCTGAGGCTGCAGCGGGGTGGGGTTTGGGCCCGGGGAGGGGCTGCCTGCTGATTCAGGTCCTTTCCCACGTGCTGCTGGGGACCTGACACGTGGTCAGCAAGCTGCAGACCTGCGACAGGCTGGACACCGTGGGGTCTGTCCTGGGGCTGGCCAGGCACCCCCGCCCCAGCTTGGAGCCTGCGCTCAGCCCCGCCCCGCACCACTCGGAGCCAGTCCCGTGCGCCTCCAGAGCGCTGGGCCGGCCACTTGGTTTCGCTTTAACTTGGACAGTAGCGTAGTGCTCTTTCCCACCTCACTAGCTTTTTTTTTTTTTTTTTAAGTGAAGAAACTTTTGCTTTGGGATAATTTCAAACTTACAGAAGAGCTGCAGGGAGAAAGTGAGCTCAACCAGCCCGGTGCACCGTCTGCCCAGCCCTCCCTGCTATCGATTCCCCTCCTCTGCCTTACCCTCCCAGCCTCCTTGTGTGCGCATGTGTGAGCGTGAGCACTGACGCAGGCGCGCACGATTGTTGGTGAGTGCGGGTGGGCATCGTGGTCTGCTCCCTGAGGGGGCAGCCTGTGAGGGTGCGGTGGCTGGGGGCCAGGTGGGGTCCCACTGGCGACAGGCTCGGGGGTGGAGCCCGCGTGGCGGCTGTGCCTGGGCACGTGCCCCCCTGGGGCTCCTCACCCAGGGTGCTGTCTGCACGGCCCGCCTCCCTGGTCCTCTCACCCCCCAGCCCCAGGAGCAGCTATGCTGACGGGGTGCCGTGCCCGGTGCCCGATGCATCCCCCTCCGGCTCTCATGGGGCTGCCCCCATGCTGGCGGTGGAGTCAGTCCGGAGGCGGCCGCCCCTGTCAGGCTGCCAAGCTAACTTCGAACTAGTTGGGTGTTTGCAGGGTGACGGGCAGGTCTTGGTTTCTGGGGTGGCTCGCGGCTGGCGTTGGCTGCTCTGTGGAAGCGGGGCCTCGACGGGAGAGGGGCACTGAGGCTTCTGGGTCGAGGCGAGTGCAGGCTGGCGGCTTGAGAGCGTGGAGCCCTGCGTGGAGCTGCCCCCTCGCTGCCCTCGGCGCTCCTGTGGCCTGGATGTGGTTTGCGAGCACACAGGCTCAGCGTGACTTGGCCTTCTGGTTCTGAGAACGGTCGATGCAGGACAGATGCTCCCTAGAGCTGTGAGTGTTGAGAGGTGGGCGCATGAGGGCGCGTTTTTCAGGAGACCCCCGCCCACTCCCAGGTGGTGGGCTCTGTGGCTTGGGCTGTTGCGGATGCCTGTGTGCGCTTGCCGAGTCCAGCTGCGGCTGGAGGCAGGGGCCTGGCCGGGTGCCCCAGACACCCCGCACCGTGGACAGGGCCGGGATTGTTCCTGCGGTCGCGCTTCGCTCTTGGGCACGTTTGAGCTGGGGCTCCAGCCTGGTCTGGCACAGAGCGGGCGCTTGGAAATCAGTGATGGAGCCAACGCACAAACAACTCCTTATGTTTGATATAAAAAGCGGCGGCTCCCCGCACCCGTGGGCTTCGCAGCTGCCCAGTGAGGGCGGTGGGGACCCAGCCAGCTGGCCTGGGGCGAGGGCGGGCAAGGCTGCTCACCGCAGAAGGCTCACCAGGTCCCCGGCTGCATAGGGGACGGGCTGCCCCTCCGGCGGCCGCACCCGCCGGCCCCGTCTCCCGCGTTTCACTCCTCTGCCCGGCGCGCCGTCCCCCAGCCCGTTTCCCGTCCTTTTCTGTAGGCTGGCTGCTGGGCGCCTGGCAGCTGGCTGTCCTCAGCTGTGGATAGCTCTATGCCGGGAGGGTGGGTCAGAGAGCAGAGTCTGTGTGGACGCTGGACGATGAGGGTCTCTGCGTCCACCCTGAGCCCCACCCTGCTGCACGCCACCTTCCTCCCTGGGGCCCCTGCTCAGGCGCTGGGCACTGTGGGGAGTGCCCGGGACTAGGGCACTGGGCAGGGGCCTGCTGGCGGTCAGCGGGAGATGCAAGGTGCCAGGCCCCCGGTGCACCCAGCATCCACACGCCGCTGGCTCCTCCGTGGGTCCCCAGGGTTGGTGAGACGGGCCAGGGGCCTGGAAGGCGTCTGCAGAGGCCTCCTCCAGCCAGCCCTGCACGGGAAGGGGTCCAGGCCGGGGTGAGCCGTGGGAAAGCCCAGCACAGACGCCCACACTCAGAGAAGCTCGCGCGTACCCCAGTCCAGTGCTACGCAAGTGGAACTGGGCACTGGGCACATGGGTTCTGCTTTTTCACTTGGCAATGTTGAGAGGTCTGTAGGTCAGTCAGCACAGCTTTGAGTCATTTTTCTTATCTTAAGCCTTTATGAGAACTTTGCTCAGCCTCCTTTTCCCGCAGGGTGCCTTCCAGGAGGCCTCTTATCAAAACTTTCCCTCCAGAAGCTGCGTAAGAGGGCAGCCCTGTGGGGGGAGGTGTGGCAGGTGCTGGGGACCCAAAGCCGCCTGCCCGCTGCGGTCCTGGTGCTGAGCTGTGGGCTGCCCTCACTCGGGTTTGTGTGTCACTCTGCTTGCCTCAGGGGGACTGAGACTCAGAATGACACGGACAGACTCTCAGCTGGAGGTGCCGTCAGGGCAGACTCGGAGCCTGGGGTGCAGCATCTCGTGGTTGGGTGCCTGTAGCTCAGCCCTGTCCGCGTCTTTGCAGCCCTGGGGACCACAGCCTGCCAGGCTGCTCTGCCCATGGGACTCTCCAGAAAAGAACGCTGGAGCGGGCAGCCACAGCCTCCTCCGGGGGGTCTTCCTGACCCAGAGATAGAACCCACATCTCCTGCATTGCAGGCAGATTCCCACTGCGCCACCTGGGAAGCCTTTTATTCCAAAAAGAACTAAGATTTCAAAATAGCTTTCTTCAGAGGGAGGCAGAGGATTCTTGCCTCATTGGTTTTCCAAAACATCTAACTTTGGGAGCATTTGATGCCCCTGGAGGCGCTGCAGGCCTGGCCCTGCGTGCCCTGCGCTGCACTCACCGGCGGCAACGGCTGCTGCACCCGCGGCCGCGCGCTCTGTGCATGCGAGTGTATGTGCGCGGCTGCAGGCCCAGGGCCCTGCGTCTGGGAGCCCCACGCTCCTGTTCCCTGAGAGCACGCCGCGCCCCGAGGCCCGGCGCAGGAAGCAGGGGCGTGCTGCGGCAGCAGGACCAAGCCACCTGCCACCCCAGGCCCCACCCCGCCCCGTGGCAGCCCCGAGCTGCTTCTGCTTCTCGTCTGGGAGTCCAGCTTCCTCTTTGGCTGTGTGTGTGGCTTTCTAGTCCTTTCCATGCCACCTGCTGAGACGCGCTCTCCACTGAATTGTCTCTGTGCCTCCGTCGAAGGGCAGTGGCCGCGCCAGCGTGCCTGTGCTCTGGGCCCTGTCTCCTCTCCCGCTGGCCCAGGCGCCTCCCGTGAGCTTCTGGTCAAGTTCTGCCAACTCTGAAGAGTTCAGTGTGTCAGCCGCGCTCGTGTGTACGTCTGGTAGTTTTTACTGAACGACAGGCTGTGGGTTTTGGCTTTTTGAGCTCCGTGTTTCTGCATGTTCCTGCGGGTGCACTCGAGCCTCGCTCTGGGGCGTGCCTGGGACACAGTGCGGCCTCTCCGGCTCTGTCCGGGGCCCGCTCAGGCAGAGCTAGGGCTGCCCTTGACCTGGAGGCAGGTTTTCCTGCCAGTCAGTCATGGCTGGCATGCGTCTTGTCCCCACGCGCCCGTGGTCTGGGTGCTGAGAGCCGCGCTTTTGCGTCCGTGCCTGTGGGGTTCCGGCTGTGGTCCTCAGGGCAGGTTCTCCTGGCCTGGGCAGTATCTGACCCTTGCCGCTGCTCCTGCCCAAGGGGCCCTGCCTTCCTGCCGCTTACCTCTGTCCGGTGAGGCCCCCCCGCCCCACTCCCCCAGGCTGAGGCTTTGCTTCTCCTGCAGGTGGCGGAGCAGATCTGCCCTCTCTGCCAGCTCCCTGGGCTCCTGGGGTGGCCCGCAGCTCAGGAGTCGGCAGGCTGCGTCCCAAGGGCTTGAGAGTTAGGGCTCCAGCTTCGGATCGCTCCGCAGTGGCCACCCTGCTCCTGGGCGCCCCTATGGGGAGCCCGGGCAGGCAAAAGGCAGGTGCCGGCCCAGCCAGGCCCGTCTGTCGTGTCGGGTCCCATTCCAGGCGCTTCCGGAAGCCTCCCTCTCTGTTCCTCCCTTAAGCGCAGGTCGTGCCCTGTCGTACCCTGGCCCGCGTGCCTGGAGGTCGGGGCACCTTCCCGCCTGGGCTCCGGCCCAGGGTGACCGCTCCCGCCCCCTTCTCCTGCCCTGCGCGCGTCCTGAGCCCTGGGAGCACCCGGGCCGCGCACTCAGGGCCCCTGTGTTTGCCCCCACAGAGCTGCGGTGCAGCCCCGGGCAGTTCGCCTGCCGCAGCGGCACCATCCAGTGTATCCCCCTGCCCTGGCGGTGCGACGGCCTGGCGACCTGCGAGGACGCAAGCGACGAGGCCTCCTGTCCAGGTGAGTGCGCGTGCAAGGCGGGCGAGCGTCAGTGAACCCGTGGGAGAGCCTAGCCACATTCCGCCTGCAGCTTCTGAGCTCGGCCTGCAGGCCTCCTGGAGTGACCACAGAGGCTACTTGAGTGTCCTGTGGAAAGCCTGCTAGAATTACAGCTAAAGACGTAAAACCATAGGGGCCAAGAGAAAAGGCTCGGCTGTGCCTGCAGTGTCTTCGGAAGATAGAAAGCAGACGGCATTCCCAACAGCCTGCCCGCCAGGGGCCGGGCGGGGGCCGCAGCCACCGTGCCCAGAGCCTGGGGTGCACGCCCACAGCACTGGGAAGGTGTGAGGGGCATGGAGGTGGGGCTGGCCTACAGGGGCGGTGGTCCTGGCGGCGCCTTCCTCCCCGGAGGGTGGTTGGTGGCTGGAGGTGGCGCGTGTTTTGTGGGCTCCCTCCAGCCTTGTCCGCTGGTGGAAAGCACAGGCTCCGGTTGCAAACCCCTTTTGCTGGAAATAGCTGCCTGGGCCCTGTCCTGAGTGAGCAATCTCTGATGCAGATGGAGCTGTAAACAGTGTGCAGAGTTTTAATGGAGAAGTTACAGCCTTGTTAAGAGGTGTTAGAGCAGACTTGGATAAAGGGCGTTCCTAGCAAGGACGGCTTGCGTGGTGAAGCAGCCCTTTGGTCCGTGCATCCCTGGAGGGTTTAGGGGGAAATGGGACGAGTCAGTTGCGACATCTGGAAGGATCAGGTCCCGAGGTGGGGACTTGGAGAAGAATCAGAGCATGAGGCTTCCTTCACGGCTGGCTCGGGAAACCAGGCTGGCTGTGAGGCGGAAGAGCTGCCTGAGACAGGGTGGAGAGGCTCAATGCCGTCAGGGCCCCCCTCGACACGGCACTGTGGCTGGGGCGCTGGGGTCCCCGATGCCCCTGTACAGAGATCAACCACAGGCTCCTTGGAGACAAGCTCCGGGAAGACGGGGGGAGCATACTTGTGTGACTTTGGCGTAGGAAAGGGTCATTTTCAAGTCACAAAAAAAGCTAACTCCAAAATGGAAGCAGGGCGTCCCTGGTGGCTCGGGGGTAAAGAATCGGCCTGTGACGCTGGAGACACGGGTGCAATCCCTGCCCTGGGAAGATCCCACGCGCCTCAGAGCAGCTTAGCCCCTGTGCCCCGACTGCCGGGCCTGGGTTCCACCACGAGAGGCCACCCCAGGGAGACACCCGTGCACCACAGCCAGAGGGAAGGCCAGGCGGCCACACAGCCAGAAATAAATGCCATGGAGATGGCCAGTTTAACAGACTAAAGTTAACTCTCCCTTTTATCAAAAAGTGCTGATAAAGGATGTGAGCGGGCAAGCCTCCAGGGGAGAGGGTGTAGCCTAGGGAGGATTGTGGTTTAGCAAACATGAAGAAGGTCTGCGAGGGGGCAAGAGCCGATCAGGCGTGCCACAGAGCAACGAACGCGGATGGCGCAGGGCCAGGCCGAGAGGCGCTCTGCCCGCTGTGGTCAGGCGACAGCGAGCCCCCTTGTAGCGGCTCAGGTGGGCGGGCCTCGCGGCGCTGGCCACCCAGAGCCGGAGAGCCTGCGGGCGGCTTGCACGTCTGGGTGCTGCAGGGAAGCGGTCTGGCATTCGCGTCTCCTCAGGAGTCTGCGGTTTCTTATGATCCGCAGAGTCGAAGGCTTCGGTGGAGGCAGTGGAGCGGAAGTGGCTGGTTTGGGGATTGCTTTCCTTTTCCTGTGGCCCAGCGGATGTTGGCAGTTTGCTTTCTGGGTCCTCTGCCCTCTCTGCATCCAGTGTATACATCTGGAAGTTCTCGGGTCACGTGCTACTGAAGCCTGGCTCGGAGAATTTTGAGCATAAACTTGCTAGCATGTGAGGTGAATGCAATTGTGCGGTAGTCTGAGCGTTCTTTGGCATTGCCCTTCTTTGGGATTGGAATGAAAACTGACCTTTTCCAGTCCTGTGGCCACTGCTGAGTTTTCCAAATTTGCTGACGTATTGGGTATAACACTTTAACAACATCATCTTTTAAAATGTGAAAGAGCTCAGCTGGAATTCCATCACCTCCCCTAGTTTTGTCGGTAGCGAAGCTTCCGAAGGCCCCCTTGGCCTCGCATTCCAGGACGTGTGGATGGCCGTCGTGGCTATCCGGGTCGTCACCATCCTCCTTGTGCAGTTCTTCTGTGTGTGCTTCCGCCTCTCCTAGCCCTCTTCTCCGTCAGTTAGATCTCTACTGTTTCTGCTGCACCCATCCCTGCGTGGAATGTCGCCTTTGCAGCTGCAGTTTTCCTGAAGAGATCTCTAGTCTTCCCCATTCTATTCTTCTCTGCTGCTTTGCACTGTTCCTTGGAGAAGGCTGTCTTATCCCTCCCAGCTATTCTCTGAAACTCTGCATTCAGCTGGGTGTGTCTTTTGCTTCTCTTCTCTGCTCAGCTGCTTGTAACGCCTCCTCAGGCAGCCGCCCTGCCTTCCTGCATTTCTTTTTCTCGGAGCTGATTTGGCCATTGTCTCCTGGACAGTGCTCCGATTTTCATCGGCAGTTCTTGAGGCACTATCAGATCTAATTCTCTGAATCTCTTTGTCACCTCCACTGTGTCATCATAAGGGATTTGATTTGGTCACACCTGAATGGCCTAGTGGTTTTCCCTACTTTTCTTCAGTTTAAGACTGAACTTTGCAGTAAGGAATTCATGACCTGAGCCACAGGCAGCTCCCGGTCTTGTTTTTGCTGACTGTGTAGAGCTTCTCCATCTTCGGCTGCAAAGAATAGAAGCGGCCTGATTTTGGTATCGATCATCTGGTGGTGTCCACGTGTAGAGTCATCTCTTGTGTTGTTGAAAGAGTGTTTTTGCTATGACCAGTGTGGTCTCTTGGCAAAATTCTGTTAGCATTTGCCCTGCTTCATTTTGTACTCAAGGCCAAACTTGCCTGTTACTCCAGGTTTCTCTTGGCTTCCTACTTTTGTATTCCAGACCCCTGTGATGAAAAGCACATCTTTCTTTGGTGTTAGTTCTAGAAGGTCTTGTAGGTCTTACGGGTCTCCAACCCGCAGTGGTTGGAGCCTAGACTTGGGCCACTGTGATGCCAAGTGGCTCAGCATGTGCCGTGTTTTATGTAGCCAGGCTCTTACGTGTGGGCCTTTAGTTTGTTCTCATTCAGTTCAGTCGCTCAGTCGTGTCCGACTCTTTGTGACCCCATGAATCGCAGCACGCCAGGCCTCCCTGGCCATCACCAACTCCCAGAGTTCACTCGGACTCACGTCCATCGAGTTGGTGATGCCATCCAGCCATCTCATCCTCTGTGGTCCCCTTCTCCTCGTGCCTCCAGTCACTCCCANGCCACACAGCCAGAAATAAATGCCATGGAGATGGCCAGTTTAACAGACTAAAGTTAACTCTCCCTTTTATCAAAAAGTGCTGATAAAGGATGTGAGCGGGCAAGCCTCCAGGGGAGAGGGTGTAGCCTAGGGAGGATTGTGGTTTAGCAAACATGAAGAAGGTCTGCGAGGGGGCAAGAGCCGATCAGGCGTGCCACAGAGCAACGAACGCGGATGGCGCAGGGCCAGGCCGAGAGGCGCTCTGCCCGCTGTGGTCAGGCGACAGCGAGCCCCCTTGTAGCGGCTCAGGTGGGCGGGCCTCGCGGCGCTGGCCACCCAGAGCCGGAGAGCCTGCGGGCGGCTTGCACGTCTGGGTGCTGCAGGGAAGCGGTCTGGCATTCGCGTCTCCTCAGGAGTCTGCGGTTTCTTATGATCCGCAGAGTCGAAGGCTTCGGTGGAGGCAGTGGAGCGGAAGTGGCTGGTTTGGGGATTGCTTTCCTTTTCCTGTGGCCCAGCGGATGTTGGCAGTTTGCTTTCTGGGTCCTCTGCCCTCTCTGCATCCAGTGTATACATCTGGAAGTTCTCGGGTCACGCGCTACTGAAGCCTGGCTCGGAGAATTTTGAGCATAAACTTGCTAGCATGTGAGGTGAATGCAGTTGTGCGGTAGTCTGAGCGTTCTTTGGCATTGCCCTTCTTTGGGATTGGAATGAAAACTGACCTTTTCCAGTCCTGTGGCCACTGCTGAGTTTTCCAAATTTGCTGACGTATTGGGTATAACACTTTAACAACATCATCTTTTAAAATGTGAAAGAGCTCAGCTGGAATTCCATCACCTCCCCTAGTTTTGTCGGTAGCGAAGCTTCCGAAGGCCCCCTTGGCCTCGCATTCCAGGACGTGTGGATGGCCGTCGTGGCTATCCGGGTCGTCACCATCCTCCTTGTGCAGTTCTTCTGTGTGTGCTTCCGCCTCTCCTAGCCCTCTTCTCCGTCAGTTAGATCTCTACTGTTTCTGCTGCACCCATCCCTGCGTGGAATGTCGCCTTTGCAGCTGCAGTTTTCCTGAAGAGATCTCTAGTCTTCCCCATTCTATTCTTCTCTGCTGCTTTGCACTGTTCCTTGGAGAAGGCTGTCTTATCCCTCCCAGCTATTCTCTGAAACTCTGCATTCAGCTGGGTGTGTCTTTTGCTTCTCTTCTCTGCTCAGCTGCTTGTAACGCCTCCTCAGGCAGCCGCCCTGCCTTCCTGCATTTCTTTTTCTCGGAGCTGATTTGGCCATTGTCTCCTGGACAGTGCTCCGATTTTCATCGGCAGTTCTTGAGGCACTATCAGATCTAATTCTCTGAATCTCTTTGTCACCTCCACTGTGTCATCATAAGGGATTTGATTTGGTCACACCTGAATGGCCTAGTGGTTTTCCCTACTTTTCTTCAGTTTAAGACTGAACTTTGCAGTAAGGAATTCATGACCTGAGCCACAGGCAGCTCCCGGTCTTGTTTTTGCTGACTGTGTAGAGCTTCTCCATCTTCGGCTGCAAAGAATAGAAGCGGCCTGATTTTGGTATCGATCATCTGGTGGTGTCCACGTGTAGAGTCATCTCTTGTGTTGTTGAAAGAGTGTTTTTGCTATGACCAGTGTGGTCTCTTGGCAAAATTCTGTTAGCATTTGCCCTGCTTCATTTTGTACTCAAGGCCAAACTTGCCTGTTACTCCAGGTTTCTCTTGGCTTCCTACTTTTGTATTCCAGACCCCTGTGATGAAAAGCACATCTTTCTTTGGTGTTAGTTCTAGAAGGTCTTGTAGGTCTTACGGGTCTCCAACCCGCAGTGGTTGGAGCCTAGACTTGGGCCACTGTGATGCCAAGTGGCTCAGCATGTGCCGTGTTTTATGTAGCCAGGCTCTTACGTGTGGGCCTTTAGTTTGTTCTCATTCAGTTCAGTCGCTCAGTCGTGTCCGACTCTTTGTGACCCCATGAATCGCAGCACGCCAGGCCTCCCTGGCCATCACCAACTCCCAGAGTTCACTCGGACTCACGTCCATCGAGTTGGTGATGCCATCCAGCCATCTCATCCTCTGTGGTCCCCTTCTCCTCGTGCCTCCAGTCACTCCCAGGGTCACAGTCTTTTCCAGTGAGTGAACTCTTCTCATGAGGTGGCCAAACTACTGGAGTTTCAGCTTTAGCATCATTCCTTCCAAAGAACACCCAGGGCTGATCTCCTTCAGAATGGACTGGTTGGATCTCCTTGCAGTCCAAGGGACTCTCAAGAGTCTTCTCCAACACCACAGTTCAAAAGCATCAATTCTTCAGCGCTCAGCCTTCTTCACAGTCCAACTCTCACATCCGTACATGACCACAGGAAAAATCATAGCCTTGATTAGATGGACATTTGTTGGCAAAGTAATGTCTCTGCTTTTGAATATGCTATCTAGGTTGGTCATAACTTTCCTTCCAAGGAGTAAGCCTCTTAATTTCATGGCTGCAGTTACCATCTGCAGTGATTTTGAAGCCCCCCAAAATAAAGTCTGACACTGTTTTCGCTGTTTCCCCATCTATTTCCCATGAAGTGATGGGACCGGATGCCATGATCTTCGTTTTCTGAATGTTGAGCTTTAAGCCAACTTTTTCACTCNTTTGATTTGGTCACACCTGAATGGCCTAGTGGTTTTCCCTACTTTTCTTCAGTTTAAGACTGAACTTTGCAGTAAGGAATTCATGACCTGAGCCACAGGCAGCTCCCGGTCTTGTTTTTGCTGACTGTGTAGAGCTTCTCCATCTTCGGCTGCAAAGAATAGAAGCGGCCTGATTTTGGTATCGATCATCTGGTGGTGTCCACGTGTAGAGTCATCTCTTGTGTTGTTGAAAGAGTGTTTTTGCTATGACCAGTGTGGTCTCTTGGCAAAATTCTGTTAGCATTTGCCCTGCTTCATTTTGTACTCAAGGCCAAACTTGCCTGTTACTCCAGGTTTCTCTTGGCTTCCTACTTTTGTATTCCAGACCCCTGTGATGAAAAGCACATCTTTCTTTGGTGTTAGTTCTAGAAGGTCTTGTAGGTCTTACGGGTCTCCAACCCGCAGTGGTTGGAGCCTAGACTTGGGCCACTGTGATGCCAAGTGGCTCAGCATGTGCCGTGTTTTATGTAGCCAGGCTCTTACGTGTGGGCCTTTAGTTTGTTCTCATTCAGTTCAGTCGCTCAGTCGTGTCCGACTCTTTGTGACCCCATGAATCGCAGCACCCCAGGCCTCCCTGGCCATCACCAACTCCCAGAGTTCACTCGGACTCACGTCCATCGAGTTGGTGATGCCATCCAGCCATCTCATCCTCTGTGGTCCCCTTCTCCTCGTGCCTCCAGTCACTCCCAGGGTCACAGTCTTTTCCAGTGAGTGAACTCTTCTCATGAGGTGGCCAAACTACTGGAGTTTCAGCTTTAGCATCATTCCTTCCAAAGAACACCCAGGGCTGATCTCCTTCAGAATGGACTGGTTGGATCTCCTTGCACTCCAAGGGACTCTCAAGAGTCTTCTCCAACACCACAGTTCAAAAGCATCAATTCTTCAGCGCTCAGCCTTCTTCACAGTCCAACTCTCACATCCGTACATGACCACAGGAAAAATCATAGCCTTGATTAGATGGACATTTGTTGGCAAAGTAATGTCTCTGCTTTTGAATATGCTATCTAGGTTGGTCATAACTTTCCTTCCAAGGAGTAAGCCTCTTAATTTCATGGCTGCAGTTACCATCTGCAGTGATTTTGAAGCCCCCCAAAATAAAGTCTGACACTGTTTTCGCTGTTTCCCCATCTATTTCCCATGAAGTGATGGGACCGGATGCCATGATCTTCGTTTTCTGAATGTTGAGCTTTAAGCCAACTTTTTCACTCCTTTCATCCAGAGGCTTTTTAGCTCCTCTTCACTCTCTGCCATAAGGGTGGTGTCGTCTGCATATCTGAGGTGATTGGTATTTCTCCCGGCAGTCTTGACTCCAGCCTGTGCTTCCTCCAGCCCCGCGTTTCCCATGATGCACTCTGCTCTGTTCTCGTTAGTTTGCTGTCATAAACGATGTCACAGAGAGTGACCCTGTGCGTGTGTGGGGCTGGGGGGAGCCTGCTCTGTCTGGGGGCTGGAGCGGCATCAGCAGTGTGAATTCTGGGGGCTGGAGAGGCATCAGCAGTGTGAATTCTGGGGGCTGGAGAGGCATCACTAATGTGAGTTCCTACGTGTCTGACTGTCGGGTCGGGTGTGTAGCTTTGCAGTTCCCTTGCTCTGCCACTGTGGGCCTGGGGTTTAGCTTTCGAGGTTCAAATAAATCAGCAGTGAGTTCCTGCTACGATAAGAGGAGCTTGAGGCTGACAGATGCTAACGGGACCGGGCCCAGAACAGCAAGGGCGGGCAGACTCCCAGCTGCCGGCCTCCCGCCCGCCGGGCTCCAGGCCCTGTCGTCTCTCTGCTGTCGTGTGTGGCCGTGCCGCCCTTAAAGTCTTGCTGCTGCCCCTCACGTTCCGAGATGGACCACACTCAGTGGAGCGTGCCTCTCTAGATACCACTTTGTGTCTGGAAGCCGAGCTTCTTGGAGTCCTGCGCACGGGGGGATCTCAGCTGCAGGACCGTGGCTCCACGTCCTGCCTGGGTTCCGCGTCTCAGGAGCTCCCTGCTGTTAACAGTCGCTGGGTGGGACACACCCGATTCAGGAGTCACCTCGTAATGTCAGCCAGAGCTTCACCTTCACTCAGGCAGATTGTTTTTTAACTAGTGTGGCTGGTAAACCGTCTTTGCGGTTCTATCTGTTAACCTTCACGAGACTCACTGCAGAGAAGACAAGCCCGTATCGTCTGGGAAGGGGCTGCCAGGCTCCTCACAGCCTGCAGCCTGGCAGCAGCCCCGGGACGGCCGAGACATGCGTTTTCCAGCTACAGGCTCGCTGAACACTAAGTGACAGGACCGCGCAGGGAGGCTGCGTGACTGTGAGGAGTGAATGCTTGCAGATGGCTCCTTCGCCCTCGGATGGCAGTCCTGAAGGCCTCATCTTTCTACAAACTGAAAGGAAGTCTGTCCAGAAAGAGACAGCTCTGACGAGTGCTAAGCAGACCAGACAGGGGCCATTGGTCCGGTCCCCAGTGCTCCCGTGTGCTCGCGGCTCCGTCCCTCCCCCTCTCTCCTCCTCCTTCCTGCTCCTATGAGCTCGCGGCTCCGTCCCTCCCCCCTCAGTGCTCCCGTGTGCTCGTGGCTCCATCCCTCCCCCCTTCTCCTCCTCCTTCCGTGCTCGCGTGAGCTCCCAGCTCCGTTCCTCCTCCCCCCTTATGCTCCTGCGCTGTTACAGGAAGTAGTAGGCCTGGAGCTTGCTGTGTGTTCGCAGTTTTTCTCTCTGTGCTGCACACGTTGTCCATGTCATGCATGTGACCCCAAGGGAGCTAGACGGTGGTGGCGGCCCTGGGCTCCCCCAGACCATGAGACCCCCCCCACCCACTGCACGCAGTGCCTGGCCCCGGCTGAGAGCAGAGAGAATCAGTTGCAGAAAGCCCGCTAGTAACCGTGTATCTGCGGGCTCTCTAGTTTTAGAAAGCCTGCGCCGGCTAACGGAGGTGTTGGGTTTTGGACCACAGTTCTCGACCTGTTTGGTGTGAGACAGGAACGTGGCAGGGGTGCCCGCAGCCCGGGGTGCCGCCTGCGGAGCCCACACAGGCGCGTCTGGACGCAAAGTGGGCTCACATTTTGTCCTTTATCTGCAAGTCCTCTCCACTTCCTACCAGCCAGGTGCCCCGCAGGCTACCCCTCTGCCCTGGGCGGGCTGTCTTGAGAGGAGCGCCCCTTTGGAGCCGTCAGGGCTGGGCTCGGGCTGGATTCCAGGCTCGGAGCAGCCCCAGCTCCACTCCGGACACGAGGCCCCCACTCAGGGCTCTGGGCTCCCAGCTCCCGGGACACTCGGCCGTGTGTGCTGGGTTGGGGGCTGCTGGGCGGGGAGCCAGGAGGGGAGACCCGGGCGCACGAATGTGCAGAGGATCGGTGCGGATGCTCCCCGCGATGAGCCGCCTGCCCTGCCCCCCGCAGGCTGCCTCCTGGCCACCTGGCGCCCGACGCCCCTGGCAGGGCTGGGCCTGCTGCTCCCCTGCGCCCCAGATTCCTGTCTGTGAGCAGTCTGGCCGGTCCTGACCGGGCACCCCAGCCTCTGCGTGGTGGGGTCCAGTGGAAGCATGGTCTTGCTCGCTGGAGCAGCCAGCAGGGAGTGTCCAGTGCAGGCGCGTGGGCCAGCCTCCCCACACACCTGAGCCGGCCCCCAGGCGTGCCCACGCGGTGCCCTGCACACCCCTGAGCCCCGCAGGGACCTGCCAGCCCCTCTGCCCGCCGCCCTGGGCCCCGGCTCTGCAGCCTCGCCCTGCCTCAGAGCCGCTGGCCGCAGCTGCCCCCCAGGAGGAGAGCAGCGCCGCCCAGGTGTGCACCTGGGGCCCCTGTCCCGGGGGGAGCCCCTCTTCCCTGGGTGGGAAGGGGACGCCGCAGCCTCTCTCAGGCCTGAGGGCGCTGTTGATGGGTAGCAGTGCTCTCTCTGTTTCTGACACGGGCTGTGGAAACTCTGAAAGCACCGCCCCGCCATTGGTGTGGGCGGCACAGAGCTCTGGGGTCTCAGGGTGCAGACACAGCCTCTCCACCGCCAGAGAAGTGACCTTCTTGCACCTGAAATGATCAAAGCTGTCATGGTCTTAAGCTCACACCGCAAACCGTGAGCTCATGTTGGACACGGTCCCAGTTGTTTCAAGGATCTGTATAGAAAAGAGCCTTTGGAAGGGCAGTCGCCTCTGGAATAGTGACAGCTGGTCTGTTCTCTTCCCAAACTGATTCTCAGATATTCTGTGTTGGACGTGCGTTATTCTACAGTGAGAAAAAGTAAAAGGGACCGAATGAAGACAACATCGGGGAATGCCCTGGTGATCCAGTGGTCAGAATTCCTGTGCTTTGCACGGTGATCTCTGTCGCTGCTTAGAGAATTAGGGTCTTGCTGCCACAATCAGGAGGGTTTACGGCACCTCCCACCACCCACTGGGCTCACCCTAGCACAAGCCCAGAGTGTGTGTGTGTGAGGGGTGTCTCTGCAGACCAAGGTGGGTGCCTGGTGTCTGTGTGTGGGGGGGTGTCTCTGCAGACCGTGTTGGCCACTCTGCGGGCCGTGCAGCCATGTCCTCTGCTGGGCCCGTGGGTGGGTCACAGCGTCCCAGGGACGCAGCCTCCACCGATCCTGCTGGTGCCCTGGGTGAATCTCACTCCCCTGGGCCCCTCACTCAGGCCTGCGAGTCACCCTTGGATCGCACACAGAGCTAGCGTCTGCCTCCCCCTGCGCCTCGTGTTCACAATTGGGCCATGCTGTGGGCCTGCTGCGCGGGAGGGTTGCGTGGGTGCCCAGGCCCTGGCCTTGAGGGTGAGGGAGGGGCAGGCAGGCAGAGAGGGATCCCCACCTGGGCTCCACCGGGAGCCCCTGGGCCAGAGCTGCGGGGGTTCGGCAGGAGGGCTAACTGCGCTGGGCTCACAGGGGCCTGTTAGGAAGCACAGCATGGAGGCCTCGTTTCGTGAAGAGTGAAGGCTTCCCAGGTGCACTCACTGAGACGCACGTATGACCCGTGAGGCGTGACCTGCACGTGTGAAGGGTTCTGAGGAAGCCTGAATAGACGGGGTCTCCAGCGGCTCCTCCTGCCCGCCCACCCACCCACAGCCGTCTGCCTGCCGGCGGCTCCCTGCGGCACCTTGCCCTCCAACGTATCTGCAGACACTGCTCTCTGCTTTCAGAAGTGAGCGGGNCAGAGTCACCCCTAGCCCGGCCTCAGCGTCCCTCCCCGCACCAGGCTCCCGCGCAGGTGCTGGTGTAGGGTGGCCTTGCGGGTGCTGACAGGGGCCGCCCCGCCCTGCATGCTTCCTAGGGAAGTGCCCCGCGGGCTGGCACCACTACGAGGGGACAGCCAGCTGCTACCGCGCCTACCTGAGCGGGCAGAGCTACTGGGACGCCGCACAGACCTGCCAGCGTGTGAACGGCTCTCTGGCCACGTTCTCCACTGACCAGGAGCTGCGCTTCGTGCTGGCCCAGGAGTGGGAGCAGCCGGAGCGGGGCTTCGCCTGGCAGGACCAGCACAAGTGAGCTGCTGCGCCGGTGCCAGGNTGCCCCGCGGGCTGGCACCACTACGAGGGGACAGCCAGCTGCTACCGCGCCTACCTGAGCGGGCAGAGCTACTGGGACGCCGCACAGACCTGCCAGCGTGTGAACGGCTCTCTGGCCACGTTCTCCACTGACCAGGAGCTGCGCTTCGTGCTGGCCCAGGAGTGGGAGCAGCCGGAGCGGGGCTTCGCCTGGCAGGACCAGCACAAGTGAGCTGCTGCGCCGGTGCCAGGGCGTGCGCGCACACGGAGGTGGTGGGGGTGGGGGCTTGGTGCCAGGGCGAGGGAGCGGATGCAGGGCGTCGGGTGGGTCCGTTCAGGCGGCGGCTCTCTGAGGGCAGGGGCAGCGCCTGCTATGGCGCCTGGGGTAGCCCTTCCCGCTCTCAGGCTCTGGGATTGTGATGCAGCTGCAGGGCGTCTGGGCCCGAGGCAGGATGGGCCTCTCTATGTCGGGGCCCCCTCCGTGGGCCTGGCTCGCGGGCCATGCTGGTGGACGAGCCCGGGTTGGGCCAGGCCTGTGCCTGGTGCCTGCCATGGGCCTGCTCATCCATTCCCAAAACACCACGGAGAACCAGGCTGACCAGGGCGTGTGCTGGCTCTGAGCCGGGCTGTGGGCCCACCCAGCGCTCAGGGCTTTGTTCTTCGGCAGCTGGTAGCCGAGGACCCACCCACACTGCCGGGCTGAGCCCTGGGGCACCCTCCCACGGGGTGTGGACTGCAGGGTGGCCAGAGCCCACGAGGGCAGGGGCTGGCACAGTGACTGGCAGGGGGCCCCCAGGGGTCTGCCCGGTGACCTTAGAAGCCCCTGGTTCGTGGTGGTGCTGAGTGCTTGCAGAAGGGGAAGGGCGGGCTGTGCTCTCGGTGGGCACAGGCACCCCAAGGGCCAGGTGGGGCCAGGGGGCACGCACCCACAGGCCCTAGGGTGGTTTTGCTTAGAAGTGGATCTGTCTGATACGATCCGCTGATAAGAGCAGTCTTAGCAGGAGTCACCCAAGATGCAAGTGACTGGTGAATTTGTATAGACTCTTAATACATTTTATTAAAATTAGGTATCAGACCTTGGAAAGACCATTCGTGCTTTTGAGGCTCCCGTTGTCAAGGTCAGCGTAAGTATTCACGGCGCCTCCTGCTCTCTGCCTTCCTGCAGGCTGTGGGTCGGCTACCAGTACGTAGTCACCGGCCGCAACCGCTCCTTAGAAGGACACTGGGAGGTGGCGTCCAAAGGTGAGGCGCACTGGGCTTGCTACCCGAGCTCTCCTGGCAGGTGCCTGGGGTGTGGGCGCTGCCGCTGACAGCGGAGCCTGCGGGGCACCGCCCCTCCCAGCCGCTGGGCCAGCCCCGCACCCGCAGAGTGTCGACCAAGTCCCCCGGGGAGGAAGGGGCGTCCTCCCCCGTCCTGCGGGCGCTGCCTACTCCCGAAGCGTGCCCCTGCCCCGTGCGGCCCCTGTGCAGAGCTGCACGCAGGGGGACGGAGGCGCCAGTCCCCGTGACACCGGCCGGCCGTCCGCCCCGCAGGCTCCTCGGAGGTGCTGTTGCCCCCGGACCCCATCCTGGCGGCGGCCACGGCGGAGGGTGACGGCGTGTTCTGTGCACAGCTGCAGTGCTTCCACTTCCCCACACTGCGCCACCACGACCTGCACAGCTGGCGTGCCGAGAGCTGCCAGGACAAGTCGTCCTTCCTGTGCAAGAGGAGTGAGCGGGGCCCGCACCCCCACCCCGGGCCTGACCCAAGGGGCCCTCTCAGTACCCTGGGGCAGCAGGGACCCCTCGGCACTCCTGACCCTGCGGGGGCCTCTGCCCCAGAGGTGCCTGGGGCCTGGGCGGTAGTGTCCCCCGCGACCCTCGCTCCTTCCCGGGGTAGACGGAGGCTCTGCCCGGCTGCACAGTGAGGAGACGGTGGCGGCCAGAGGCCCCGCCGCATCTTGTGTGTCCGGAGCCCCGACTCCCCCACCTCTGTGCTCCCCGCGGCCCTCACGTGGCCCCCGCGGCGCCGTCTGTGGTCCAGGGCTGTCCCAGGCGGCTGACGTGCAGGTCCGCTGTGCCTGTCGCAGGTCAGACGTGTGTGGACATCAAGGACAACGTGGTGGACGAAGGATTCTACTTCACCCCCAAAGGGGACGACCCGTGCCTCAGCTGCACCTGCCACGGCGGGGAGCCCGAGATGTGCGTGGCCGCGCTGTGCGAGCGGCCGCAGGGCTGCCAGCAGTTCCGCAAGGACCCCACCGAGTGCTGCAAGTTTGCGTGCCTGGACCCAGGTGAGGCCTGCACCCCTGCCCCGGGCAGGCTGCCGCCCCAACCCCCACTGGGCGCTCTGTGTCTGCGTGTGGTGCTGAGGGGAACTTAAGCAAAAGATGAGGCGCTGTCCACAGTCCTGAGTAGACCTCCCCGCTCAGGGGTGCCCCCTGGGTGGGCACCAGGCGGTGGTGGTGTGTGGTGACCTGCCCTTCCACCTCCCACGCTCACACTGCGGCGTAAGTCTCAGAGCGTAGGCGCACTGTCTGTGTGCCAGGATCATAAGATGCTGATGAAAGAAAGGCATGAGTATACCATGTTCACGGGTCAGAAGACTCAGTCATCGGTAGGAGGGGATTCTCCCACGAATCACCTGTGGATTCTGTGCAGTCTCAACCAGAATTCCAGCGGACTGTTTTGTAGATGTTGACAAGCTGATTCTAAAATTCCTGTGGAAAGGCAGAGGAGGTAGAATGCCAGAACCAGTTTCAGAGAAGAAGGAAGTTGGAGGGCTCATGGCACCTGACCTAAAGCTCACTGCACAGCCATGGCATCTCAGCAGCGCCCTCAGTGACCCGCAGACCAGGGGACGGAAGAGTCTAGAGACAGTCCCCACGCACGCAGTCAGCCGATACTCAACAGAGGCACAGAGCAATCCAGTGAAGAAAGGCTGGACTTGGAGCAGAGGGAGCTGGAACAGTCGGAAATCCCTAAGTGCATCCACAAGTGAGCCTTCTACTGCACCCCCTGCTGGGGGTGGGCTCAACGCCAGGATGCTCACACACCCGTCGAAGCCTTCATAAGCCTTGCAGAAGACCCCCCCCCACCAAAAAAAGACTTGCAGAAGAAAGCATGCGCTCATTTTTAATTTCTAAAAATCTCACCGAGGTCTGGTTGATGCACGATGCTTTGGTCTCAGGCGTGGAGCAAAGTGAACGGCTATACACAGTTTTTAAGGTTCCTTCCCCTGTAGCTTCTTAAGGGTACGGAGTGGAGTTCCCTGTGCTGCCCACTAGCTTCTCATTGTCTGTTTGATAATAATACATCATGCTGTCTGTATGTCAGTCCCAGCCTCACAGTTGATGCCTCCCCAGCGTACTTTTAAAATTAAGTCTTTTAAAAGAAAAAATAAGAAAAAGCTTTGTGACCTTGGGACACACAGCATTTTTAGATTAAAAGAGACATTAATAGATCACACTTCGTCAAATCCGAAACTTGTGCTCGTGGAAGACCCTTGAGGAAATGAGATGAAGCACCAACAGAGAAACACAGATGAGACCCCGAAGCTCTTGTGTGCAGAGTATGGAGAGACTCTCAACTGAACAATATGCAAATAGGCCATCCTGGGGAAGAACAGCCTGCCCTCCTCTAGTGTCTGGGCCGGGACGGGAGGGGCCCATCCCAGAGCTGCCTCAGAGGCCGGGCCCGCTGCCTATGCCCAGACGACAGCGGGCAGCCCCGCCAGGCAGGGCTGGGGAGGCCTTTGTCCCCGAGGACGCTGCTTTCCTCGGCGTCTGCCTGCTGGTGCCTCCTGCTGCCAAGTGCTGGGGGTGGCCGTCAGGGACCTTGACCGTGTCCTGGGGTCTACCTCGGGCCGAGCAGGAATTCTTCATTGCAAAGAGAGCACCCCGTGCTGGGACCTCTGAGCTGACCACAGGCCGGCAGGTGGGGTCTGGAGGGGCTGTGCCCTTTGCACACTGCCCCCGGCGTCTCAGCAGGACACCCAGCTGCGGGGGAGCCCGTGTGAGCCTGGCCATGTGTATCCTCAGGCTGTGGTTGGGCGCCAGCCCATGCAGCCGAGGCAGGGGGTCGAGAGGGGCCCTGGAGCCTCCACACACAGGCCACCCCTGCCCTGGCAGCCCTCTCGTCTCCATGCTGGGTCCGGGGGCAGGGTTCCGACGCTGTGACACGATGCCCGTGACCCATGCGTGGGTGAGCGCCTGGGGCTGCCGGCCTGCCCTCTGCCCCCGCCACGCCCAGCAGGCTTGGTGTGCCTCAGGCAAGGTGGCCAGGCCCTGGGCCGGTGCCACCAGGGTGCTGAGCCGCATCCCCACCAGGCCCTCCAGAGGTGTCAGCAGACGCTGCCACGCTGCCCCAGAGTGAGAGGTGCTGGGCTGGCCCATAGCAGAGTGGCAGCAGCTCCCTCCCAGAGTGGGGGACTTCAGGACTCCCGGCTGGCCAGGGGGCGGGGGGGGGCGGTCAGCGCCCACCAGAGCCTCTGCCCTGAGGCCTCCAGTGTGGGTGCAGGGCCAATTCCAGCCCTGGGGAGCTGCTGGGGGCCCGGGGCCTTCCCTGCAGAGCAGGCCCTGCCAGACTTGCTGGGGTTGGACTGTGACCTCAGGGAGGACGTCCTTTCTGGCTGGCCACCTCTCCCTCCTGCCGGACCCCTGGTGCGCAGTGGAGGCCCCGGCTCCCCACCCCCAGAGGGGTCCAGCAGGAGGGTGGGCGGCAGGAAGTCAGGAGTCAAGAGCCACTGGCGGGGCAAGGGTTGGTAGGGCCTGGGATCCGGGACCGTCAGGACCAGGGGACACGGCCCAGACCCTCTGATCAGCTGTGGGCTCCGGGTGAGCCCGGCCTCTGTGTGACGACTGTGGTGCGGGGCGGGCAGAGCTCTGTGGCCAGGCCTAAGCTTGGACGCTGGCATGGCCCAGCTGACCTCAGCTCCCCGCCTGGGGACGCTCCTCCCTGCTGGGCGCTGTGGCCAGCACGGTCCTGCTCAGCCCAGTGAAATGGACGTGGGGGGAAGGCGGGGCATGGGGCCCCTGAGCGCTGCCCTCCCGCCCGCAGACGGCGGCAGCCTGCTGGACTCCATGGCCAGCGGGATGCGCCTCGTCGTCAGCTGCGTGTCGTCCTTCCTCGTCCTCTCCCTGCTGCTCTTCATGGTCCACCGGCTGCGCCAGAGGCGCCGCGAGCGCATCGAGTCCCTGATCGGGGCGAACCGTGAGTGTCCCGCCCACCCAGCGCCCGCAGGCAGTGGCCCCCGTCGGAGGAGGGAACCTGGGCTGCCCGCCCCCACCCTCGGCGTCCGTGTGGTGGGAGGGGCGCCGACTTCCGGGCCGTGTGGGCAGCTGCCAGCCGCCTGCCGTGGGGACCCGGCTGCTCGTGGGGGGCTGCTTGGGGGCGTGGCCCACCCTAGGCGCACGTGGTCGCGCGGCCACGCCGCCCCCCCCCCCCCTACGCGTAGCTCACGGGATCCCGCCTCGCCAGGTGACCGAGCAGCCGGTCTCCGGATCCAGGATGCGAGGCCTCGGGCGTGAAGAGCCCACCTCACGTGGGCAGCGAGGCTCTCTGCAACCCTCCTGGGGGCGGAGCTGTGGGGTGGGCGTCAGGCCAGGACCGTCGGCGCGGGGTCAGGGGTCAGGGCTCTGGGTCCCCTCCAGCGTGCTCGGCTCCGCGCCCCCGGGGGGGGGGGGGG
>SJYW01035317.1:214300-242039 GCA_006410735.1 Raphicerus campestris | reverse complement strand
CCCTCCGCCCCCTAGGCCTTTGCCTCACCCGCCTCGGGGGATCCCTCTCCTGGCTGCCGCAACGCATCCCGCTGGGGCAGGGCAACCGTCCTTGACCCGATGCCCCCCGCCACCCTGGTATCTCGGGCCCCTCCCCCACAGCACCCTGGCAGTCACAGTGAAGCGGCTCTGTTCTCTGTCCGCCTCCGTCCACAGTAGGGTCCCCAGCACAGACCCGTGGTGCTGAGCGGGCTGGATGTCGTCAGATGGGGTCCTTGGCTGAATGCATCTGGGGCTGAGGGTCCCAGGTGGGGCTACCCGAGGCCAGCATACGGCTCCCCTGCCCCTCACTTCCTCGCCGCTGCGCCCCCTCCATTCTCACTCTGCTGCCGTGGCGTCTGCACCATTGCGCCTGCCCACCCCTGGGCCACGGACAGGGCGCCGTGGGCCCCTCTGGAGGGCAGGGTTCCCTCCCCTCCCCCAGGGCATGTCGTGCTCAGGCACCACGGGACTAGTTAGGGCTGTGGGCACCCTGGCAAGTCGTGGGCGGGGAGGGCCTGGCGAGGATCCAGGCTGGACCAGGAAAGGAGATGGCAAGACGGCCGCTGGAGCCCGTGTCCCGGGACCCCGGACTCTGCAGCCCTGTGCTTGTGTGTGGGTGACTGGGGGTGCAGTCGAGCCTGTCCATGGGCAGCCCTGGCCCCAGGTCACCCTCTCATTCGCTCATTAGCCAACTGTTGGAGCCTGTCACCCTGGAAGGTGCAGGGGGAGGGGAGAATCTGGCCCTCAGTCCACCCCCCAGTCCCCCTTCCTGCTGAGTCACCCCGCCCCCTGGGGACACCCAGCATCTGGCCCAGCTGCTCCCTGGGGCCTCGTTAACCATACCCACCCCAAACCTCCCCTCGATAATTAAAATAAGGCTGACACAGGAGCCCTGGAAGGCGTCCCCAGGCCCGCAGTGCCCGGCTGTGTGGCCCAGCCCTCTGCCCTCTCTGAATCTCGCCCGTGGCACCCAGGAGGCCCTGAGATCCCCAGGAGGGGGCCGCAGGGAGGCCCTAAGGGTGTGAGCGGGTGTGGGGGTGACTCCAGGATTGCTGACCGGTAGGTGGGAGTGTGAGAGCCGTGAGGGGCGAGGGTGGGTGGCCTGGGCCCTGGGCAGACAGAGGCCAGCGGATCGGGTGTGACAGACGGGAGGAGAGTCTGGGGGTCCCGTGGGTCCTGGGAGGTCGCAGAGGTGTCAGCCAGGGTGAGGAGGCCGGGCGGTCAGCACAGCTCTGACCCCCAGAGGCTGTGTTGAGTCAGGAAGCCAGGTGTGCAGACCCCAGCCCGGCCTTGTAGGTGCAGGAGCAGGGCGACGGCGAGCAAGGGGCAGCCGGGGCATCCCCTCGGAGGACAGAGCTCTGGGCGGGGGCCACACCCAGGCCTGCTCTCCCAGTTCCTCCCAGGAGCTCCCCAGTGCGGGGCCTGCCCCGGGGGAGGGGTTCCCTGCACGGAGGTGCTGACAGGCACAGCCTGTGCCCCACTGTGTCCCCGGCCGAGTGCCAGGGCCAGGCCAGCCATGTCCGTGGGCAGCCACCAGCTCGGGCGTCCCCAGCCCAGCTCTGCCTCACACTGGCCCTCCCACCGGGCCCGGCGGGCGAGTAGCTGCCCAGTAGCTCGGAGGAGAGAGGGCCCTGGGCTTCTCCGTGCGATTTCCCTGTGGTCCCCCCCCCCTCGTGCTGTTTTCAGAGCGGCCACCCAGCCTGGAGGTTTTCTTTCCCGGGTCCGAGGGCGCTCAGGAGCCAGGGGCGTACTGCATGCTGGCGGGGTTCTGGTGGCCGGGGTGGGGGGTGCAGCCACGGGGCTGTAACCTCAAGGCCCTCAGGCAGCATCTGAGGTGCAGGTGCCCAGGTTCCACCGCTAGGAGGCAGAGAGGGGGTGGCTGAACGCTTCTCAGCAGAGCGGTGTACGCGGTGAGGCAGGCGGTCCTGAAGCCTGCGGGGACGCGGCACAGGGGCCCGAGGGGGCCAGGACCTCTGAGCAGGGCACCCACCGTGGGGGGTGGTTTCGGAGCTGGTCTTGGAGGGCACAGTGTGGGCCGGGCTCTAGGCGGGGGTGGCACTCTCCGTCTGGGAATTCTGGAGGGTGAGCAAGCGAGGCTGGCTGGGCGGGGTCTGGACCAGGGCCCCTCCAGGGAGGGAAGGCAAGGTTGTGGGGCCCCGAAGCACACACAGGAGGCCGCTTCGTCCTGCCTCACAGGCCACGGGTGGTCCCTGGGGCCTGGCCTGTCCCTCCCACCCCCCCACCCACGTCGGAGCCCAGGACCCATGAGGCCCGAGGGCTGCCCCCTCCAAGACCAACGCCTCCTTTAAAGACAGGGTCAGAGGGGGAGTGACTTGCCCAGGGTCCCAGGGCAGGAACAGGGCTTCCTGTGGGGCCGGGACCCGGGTGCAGTGTGCCTCGGAACGCCCGCTGCCCACCAGGCCCTGGGACTGGGCCCTGGCCTCCTGGAGGCCCTGGCCGCCCCGGTGTCCCCTGGGAGCCGCCCTGGGTCAGCTGGCTCTGAGGGGAGCAACTCACCACCCACCGCTGACCTTGGCCGGCCTCAGGACCTGGCGATGGCCTTGTCCGCCTGGCCCGCGTCTGCGGCCCTCACTGTCTGACCTCACCCTGTGGCCAGGGGTCACCGTCTGTCCCCATCGGATCTGTCCCCATCGGATCTCTCCGCACCGGCAGGCTGGCCGAGCCCTTCCGCGCACGCCCTGTGGGCCGACCCAGAGTGCCCACCAGGCCCACTTCAGGCCTCGGCTTCGGCCCTGACCCCTCGGGTGCCCACAGCTTCCAACCCAAGGGCCGCCGCCTCCCGCACAAAGCCCAGGCTCGGTCCGGCCCCCCGTCCCCGTGCCAGGAGCCTCCTGCCGCCGGCCGGTGTGAGCCGCCCCCCAGGAAGGTGTGAGGAGGGGCCTCCGCGTGTTCCTGCCTGAGGAGAAAGGCCCGCTCGCGCCCTCGCGTCTTTACCCTTCCCCCTTCCCTGCAGACAGCACCGCGCTCCTGCGCGGAGCCTCCCCCGGGGACCCGACTCCAGCCCGGGCGGCCGAGGACGCGCCGCCGGCGGCACTGCGCACCCCACGGTGGCGCCACACCCCACAGGCCCACCCCGCCTCTTCAGACGCCCGGGCGAGCTCCCGGGAGCCTCTCCTCAGGCTCCTCCATCGCGCGGGGGAGGCTCCCCCATCGCGCGGGGAAGCCTGAGGTCCCGGAGGCCCCGGCCCAGCCCAGGGCGCTCGGCCCTCCCGGAGCGGAGGCGCGCGCGCAGCACGCGGCCCCGCGGGGCGGCTCCCAGCCAGGCCCAGCGGCGTCGCAGCCCCAGAGCTCCCGGGCCCTCAGCGCGGGGTCTCCACGCGGATGGTCAGGCGGCCACGCCCCGGCCAAGGCGCCCTGGAGCCGTGTCAGCCCCACNCCTGTGCGCCACCCTCCACCCTCGCGACCCTCAGCTCGGGGCGGCCGAGCCCGAGGCCTGGTCGGCCCGCGCGGACCCGGAGCGTGACTGACAGGCTGGCGCGGCGCGCCCTGGGGCGGGGGCGCGGCCGGCGCCTGCGGAGCCCGCCTGACGCCGACCCGGGGCGCGTGGCGACCCCGCGGGGCTGCGCCAGCGTCCCAGCCCCGGAGCCCGGCCCGGCCCGCCCCCAGCCCTCGAGGGAGGGCGCCATGGACACCTCGGAGACCCGCGGGGCAGGTTCGGTTGGCCCGTCCGCCGCGGGCCGGGGTTTGCACGGGGAGGGCGGGCAGGGCTCCCGGGAGCGCCCCGGAGTCAGGCCGCCGCCGCCGCCGCCTCCCGGTGGGCACGGGGACGGGAACGGCGGCGCGTTTCCTCCGTAACTGCGGTGCCCGAGACGCCGAATAGCAGGATTAGCCCCAGGTTCTCTCTGGTTGTGCCGCAGCTGGGGATCGCCTCTGACTCCCCTTGATTCTCCCTGGGCCGGGGGTGCCCGGCGCCTGTGGACAGAACAGCCCCGTTGACTCTCGTCCTTTCCAGATCCTGCTCGTCCCCTCANGGATCGCCTCTGACTCCCCTTGATTCTCCCTGGGCCGGGGGTGCCCGGCGCCTGTGGACAGAACAGCCCCGTTGACTCTCGTCCTTTCCAGATCCTGCTCGTCCCCTCAAAGAGATTCCAGAAGATACATTGCCTCGGGGTCTCCTGGAAGACAGGTCCGAGGTGAGTGGCTGTCTTTTTTTTTTTTTTAACACCTCGTTCCTTATGAGGAGGGGTGGCATCGTCCTTCCATCATGCAGGCCGTTGGTCATCCGGAGCCCCACGATCTGGGTGTCTGGGCTCCAGTCCTCAGGAGGCTCTGGGCCCGGGTGGTGGGGGGACAGGTCCCGTGACGCCTGGGTGCACCCTCCAGGCGAGTGTTGCTTCTGGCCGGGCACAGCCCAGCCGTGGTCCGTCGCTCAGGACTGCTGTGTGCCCAGCACTGTGCCAGGAGCGCTCCGTGGTTGTTTTACTACCACAAACACCTGGTGGGTGGCAGCTCCCAGGAGACCACTTGGCTCATCTCCACATGCCGCCCGTGGGACGCCTGCTGCGGTTGATCCTTGTTCGCGGGCGTTTTCTGGGAGTAAGTTAGGTAGGAGGACCTGGAACAGCTGATGGGAGGGCTGGGTTGCAGCGCTGGGGGGCAGAGTGACGGTTGAGCCTGCGTCCCAATGTGCTTTTCTCTGCACCCAGTTCCTGACACAAGGCCTTCGTGGGAAAACGTGGAATTACGGAGGCTTTGGGGGCTCTGACGGGAGTTAGCCTTGGGGCCACTTCTGCAGCTGCTGCTGCTAAGTCGCTTCAGTCGTGTCTGATTCTGTGTGACCGCCTAGACGGCAGCCCACCAGGCTCCCCTGTCCCTGGGATTCTCCAGGCAAAAACACTGGACTGGGTTGCCGTTTCCTTCTTCAATGCATGAAAGTGAAAAGTGAAAGTGAGGTTGCTCAGTCGTGTCCAACCCTCAGTGACCCCATGGACTGCAGCTCCTCCGTCCATGGGATTTTCTAGGCAGGAGTACTGGAGTGGGGTGCCGTTGCCTTCTCCACTTCTGGAGCTGAGTGAAGCACAAATCACTCCTTTTACAGACTTTGGGTTTTTGCTCATCATTTTGTTCCACCGCCTACCCCTGTCTATCCTTCCTAGTGTTCAGAAAGGTGCAGTTGATAGAGACAGTATGGGTGAAAGGCTTGGAGAGTTAAGAGTCCTTTGTCATTTTTAGGATTTGGTAATTCTGTTAACCTGTCACTTGAAAGCTAGAAATGACTGTAAGACATGTATGGTGAGACGGTCCCAGCTTCTGTAACGTTAGAATGTTCTGTAAAACTCAGGAGACGTGACGAGCACACGAGATAGGCACGTGGTCCTTAGTGGGTCACAGATCCAAAAGTCCTGTCAGAGGCGTTTGTAAGTGTATTTCAGGTCGCACTGTATCAGTATTCAGCTTCGTGGGTGTGATGACGGTGCTGTGATTGTGTAGAGAACATCCATGGTAAGTACAGGCTGAAGAATGTAGGCTGAGACATTCTGATGTCTGCAGCCGACCTTGAAATGGAGGAAAAGGCAGGCTGTGTTTTGAGAGTGCCACCTCAGAGGCACGCCCCTTCTTGTGCACAGGTGTGAATCCTGAAACACCAGCTTTCCGGGGTTTTGAACAGGTGGCCTCTCTCTGAAGTGCTCTGCCCCCCCAGCAGTCTCGTGCTGTGGCAAGGGGCCTTCCCGGCTGGGACACTCCTGTGGTCTCTTCTGACTTCCTCTGCGGGTTGCGTTACCATCTGCCTTTGATTCCACACCCTTTTGCTCCCTGCCCTGCAAAGTGAAGACACACTGGACGTGGGCTTCTCCAGGTAGTGGAGTGCCCCTAGAAAGGCCTCAGCATGGCTCAGATCCTGCTCTTGCCTGTCGACACCCCTGCACTGGAGCCAGGGGGCCGCTGAGAGCTCCGTTAGCAGCTTCAGGGTCTGAGGTCTTGTTGCTGCCCCTTTCGCCTCCTCTCCGCTGGCACCGTCTCGCTTCAGCCCTGAGCGCCTCAGGCTCAGCCTGTGTCCTCACCCCACCTTCTTGTCTCCCTGAAGTCCATCAGGCTGGTTGCTGTTCAGTCGCTGAGACACATCCGACTCTGCAGCCCCGTGGGGCGCAGCACACCAGCCTCTCCTGCGCCTCACTGTCTCCTGGAGTTTGCTTAGATTTATGTCCGTTCAGTCGGCGAGGCCATCCAACCATCTCGTCCTCTGTCCCCTTCTCGTGCCTTCAATCTTTCCCAGCCTCAGGGTCTTTCCGAGTGAGTCAGTTCTTTGCATCAGGTGACCAAAGTAGTGGAGCTTCAGCTTTAGCATCAGTCCTTCCAACGAATAATCAGGGTGGGAGTCTTCTCCAGCACCACCGTTCAAAAGCATCAGTTCTTCTGTGTTCAGCCTTCTTAATGTTCAACTCCATGACTACTGGAAAAACCATAACTTTGACTATGCGGACCTTCGTAGCAAAGTAACGTCTCTGCTTTTTAATACACTGTCTGGGCCGGTCGTCGCTTTTCTCCCAGGGAGCAGCTGCCGTTCAGTTTCACGGTTCGGTCACCGTCTGCAGTGGCCTTGGAGCCGGGAAAACAGAGTGTGTCGCTGTCTCCATTTCCCCCATCTGTTTGCCGTGAAGTGACGGGACTGGATGCCATGATCTCAGTGTTTTGAATCTTGAGTTTTAAACCAGCTTTTTCACTCCTCTTTCAACTTCATCAAGAGGCTCTTTAGTTCCCCTTTGCTTTCTGCCAATAGAGTTATCATCTGCATATCTGAGATTGCTGCTCTTTCTGCCCGCAGTCTGGATACCAGCTTGAGATTCATCTAGCCCAGCATTGTGCACGATGTGCTCTGCATGTAAGTTAAATAAGCAGGGTGAAAATATATACCCTTGATGCTCTCCTTTCCCAATTTTGAACCACTCCATTGCTCTTTGTAAGGTTCTAACTGTTGCTTCTTGACCTGCATACAGATTTCTCAGGAGACAGGTGAGGTGGTCTGGTATTTCCCTCTGTTTAAGATTTTTCCACAGTTTGCTGTGATCCACACAGTCAGAGGCGTTAGTGTAGTCAGGGAAGCAGGAGTAGATGTTTTTTGCTTTTTCTGTGATCCAGTGAAGTTGCCAATTTGATCTCTGATTCCTCTGCCTTTTCTAAACTCAGCGTGCACGTCTGGAGGTTCTCGGTTCACATACTGTTGAAGCCTGGCTTGAAGGATTTTGATCGTTACCTTGCTGGCTTGTGAAATGAGTGCGATGGTGCGGTAGTTTGAACAGTCTTGGACATTGCCCTTCTTTAGGATTGGAATGATAACTGACCTTTTCCAGTCCTGTGGCCACTGCTGACTTCTCCGAAGTCGCTGGCATAGCGGGAGCAGCTCTTCAGCAGCAGCGTCTCAGGATCTGAAATAGCTCGGCTGGAGTTGCGTCACCTCCTGAGTCTGCAGTGATGCTCCCCAAAGCCCCCTTGGCCCCGCGCGCCAGGCCATCAGGCTCTGGGTGAGTGTGCACGCCACTGTGGACGGCCCGGCCGTGGAGGACTGTCTGTGCAGTTCCGGGCAGCACCACGTAACCTCGTCCGCTTCTCTTAGGGCCTTGCTGGTTCTGTCCTTCATTTTGCCTGTTTTTGCATGAAATCAGTTCGGTCGCTCAGTCATGTCTGACTCTTTGCGACCCCAGGGACTGCAGCATGCCCAGCTTCCCTGTCCATCACCAACTCCCGGAGCTTACTCAAACTCATTGAGTCGGTGATGCCATCCAGCCATCTCATCCTGTCGTCTCCTTCTCCTCCAGTCTTAAATCTTTCCCAGGAGTCAGTTCTTCGCATCAGGTGGCCAAAGTATTGGAGTTTCAGCTTCAGCATCAGTCCTTCCAGTGAATATTCAGGACTGATTTCCTTTAGGGTGAGCTGATTGGAACATTGCATGAAATGTTCCCTTGGTGTCTCTAATATTCTTAAAGAGATCTCTAGTCATTCCAAAGTATCGGAGCTTCTGTTTCAGTCCTTATAATGAATGTTCAGGGTTGATTTCCTTTAGGAGTGACTGGTTGGAACTCCTTGCAGTCCATGGGACTCTAGAGTCTTCTCCAACACCACAGTCGAAAGCGCTGATTCTTTGGCGGGCAGCCTTCTTCTTGGTCAGACTCCTGAGGTGTGATAATACACAGGAAACGCTTTCCAGTGTTATGCGTGTAGGACTTGGTGAGTGTGGCACACGCATGTAGTTGTGTGAGCACCACCACCAGGACAGAACTTCTCCATCACCCAGAAAGTCCCTTCATGCCCCTTTACAGTCCATCTTCTCCACCAAAATAATTTTGCCTTTTGGAGAATGTCACATGGAATTACATATGTGATTTTTTAAAATACTTGTTTATCTTTTTGCACCAGGTCTTTGCTTGTGGCATGCAAACTCATCGTGGCACGTGGGGTCTGGCTCCCGACCAGGGTCGAGCCGGGCCCCCACTCTGGGAACACGGAGTCTCAGCTGCAGGGACAACCCTGGGTGTGACTCCTGTCACTGAGCGTGATGCTCTTACACCATGTCCTGATGGGCGTCAGCAGCCTGCTCCTTTTGCCTGCCGAGGGAGACCCCGCTCCGCCGTGGGCTGCTGGACCACCCTGTCGAGATGACGCGGGCAGCGGCCGAGCCGTGGGCCCTGGCTCTGGAGGCCAGAAGCCGAGGCCAGCGTGTGGCGGGCTCTGCTGAGCTGCTCTTGCTCTAGACGGCACCTCTCCTCACACGTCCTTCCCTGGGGACGCCTCTGTGTCCAAGTTCCATTTCCTTACCAGGACACTAGTCGTATTCAGGGCCCATTCTGATGAGCTTGTTTACCTTAATTACCTCTTTAGAGACCCCATCTTCAGGTCGAGTCACATTCTAATATATTGGAGCTTAGGGCTTCAGCAAACTAATTTGCACGCATACCATTGTATACGCACCCCACCGTTTGTTTATCTGCTCACCAGCTTATGAGCGTTTAGGGCTTGAGTCCAGGTTTAGGCTATTACCAGTAAGCCTACTGTAAATATTGGCACCCACGTTACAGGTGTGTTGTCTCTCGCATAAGGACCCAAGAGTGGGATGGCCGGGTCCGCAGCGAGCCTGTGTTTAAAGAGTGGGATGGCCGGATCCGCAGAGAGCCTGTGTTTAAAGAGTGGGATGGCCGGATCCGCAGAGAGCCTGTGTTTAAAGAGTGGGATGGCCGGGTCCGCAGCGAGCCTGTGTGTACTGGTTGGTCTTTGCAAGGAGCCCTCTGTTGGTCTCCTTGGTTGCTCTCCGCTGACTCTCTCTTCTCTTCACTGATTTCTGATTCTTATTTCTTGCCTTCACTTTCTTCCCTTCGTTGTTTCTCTTTCACTTTCTTCAAGTTGGAACCTAAGCACTGCTTTGATATCTGTTCTCACACAGCACTCACTGCTGTGAAGCTCATTCTGAGTCCTCTTTAGGGTTTTGATGCCTGTTCTCACGCAGCACCCACTGCTGTGGAGTCCACTCTGAGTCCTCTGCTGTGCAGTCCACTCTGAGTCCTCTTCAGGGTTTTGATGCCTGTTCTCACGCAGCACCCACTGCTGTGCAGTCCACTCTGAGTCCTCTTCAGGGTTTTGATGCCTGTTCTCACGCAGCACCCACTGCTGTGCAGTCCACTCTGAGTCCTCTTCAGGGTTTTGATGCCTGTTCTCACGCAGCACCCACTGCTGTGCAGTCCACTCTGAGTCCTCTGCCGTGCAGTCCACTCTGAGTCCTCTGCCACGCAGTCCACTCTGAGTCCTCTGCCGCGCAGTCCACTCTGAGTCCTCTGCCGCGCAGTCCACTCTGAGTCCTCTGCCGTGCAGTCCACTCTGAGTCCTCTGCCGTGCAGTCCACTCTGAGTCCTCTTCAGGTTTAGGGTGAACATTTTGATGTTTATTTCCCTGTTTCAGTTCAAAGAAGTCTCTACAATTTTTTAATTTCTTCTTCAGGTCCATATTATTTAGGAGTCTGTTAATTCTAAGTAGGGGGAGAACCTTCCGGGTGTCCTCTATGGTTTCTATCTGCTGTAATCAGAGAAGGAACTGTGTGTGATTTGGAGTCTTTGAAATTCACCGCGGCTGCTGTATCACCCAGCCTGTGGTCTGTCTTGGTGAGTGTTTTGAGCGCGTGCGTCTGCTGCTGGCTGGAGTGCTGTGGCTGCCAGGCCGGCGCTGAGTCGCGGTGCCGTCCGGGTGCTCTGTGCTGTGGCGTTTTCTGCTTGTGTCTTGTGTCCGTCACTGGGAAGGTTGTCGCTGAGGTCATCTGGTGTAACTGTGCGTCCGTCTGCCTGCTGTCTTTTTTAATGTCTTCCTGTGTGCTGGGCCTCGCTGCTGCACAGGCCGCCTCTGGTGGTGGCGGGTGAGGGCTGCTCTCGAGCCGTGCCGCGTGGCCTTTCTGTCGTGGAGTGTGGGCCCTAGCGGGGAAGGCACTGGCAACCCACTCCGGTGCTCTTGCCTGGAGAACCCCAGGGACGCGGGAGCCTGGTGGGCTGCTGCCGCCTGTGGGGTCGCACAGGGTGGGACACGACTGAAGAGACGCAGCAGCAGCAGCAGGGCCCTGGGTGCGCAGGCTTCAGTGGCTGCGGCCCATGAGCTCAGTTGCTCCGTGGCGCGTGGGGTCTTCTAGATCGCGGACTGGCGGCAGTGGTTGCCGGAGCCTCGGGGAGCCTGCCTTCAGTCCTGTGGGCTCTGCTCTGTGTGCCCTGGGGCTCTGCTGCAGGCCCAGCTTTGTCTGCGACTCTTGAGCGCCTTCCTGAGTTGACCCTGTGGGGCCACTGCAGAGTCCTGTGCTCCTGCTTTCTCTCTGGTGTCCTTGCTCTGAAATCTTTGCTGCTGATACAGCNCTGGGAAGGTTGTCGCTGAGGTCATCTGGTGTAACTGTGCGTCCGTCTGCCTGCTGTCTTTTTTAATGTCTTCCTGTGTGCTGGGCCTCGCTGCTGCACAGGCCGCCTCTGGTGGTGGCGGGTGAGGGCTGCTCTCGAGCCGTGCCGCGTGGCCTTTCTGTCGTGGAGTGTGGGCCCTAGCGGGGAAGGCACTGGCAACCCACTCCGGTGCTCTTGCCTGGAGAACCCCAGGGACGCGGGAGCCTGGTGGGCTGCTGCCGCCTGTGGGGTCGCACAGGGTGGGACACGACTGAAGAGACGCAGCAGCAGCAGCAGGGCCCTGGGTGCGCAGGCTTCAGTGGCCCGGGTCGCTCGCGTCCCCCCCGTCTCCCGGGCTGCCCGGGTCGCTCGCGTCCCCCCCGTCTCCCGGGCTGCCCGGGTCGCTCGCGTCCCTACGGTTGTTGCTGTGGTTGGATGTGTGGCTGCGCTTCTGCTGTGTCTTTTCTCCATCTCTGTATCTTTTTCATTCTGTTTCACCCTTAACATCTTCTTTTGAGGTAAACAAGGACTGTTTTGCCTCAGTTCTGATTTCATTGGCTTCTCCTTTTAGCTGCGTGGTTGGATCTGACGGAGTGGACTCTGGAAGCTCCTGTTGCAGCGTGCTCACTGCCGTGCCGCTGGTCTCTGGTGCAGGGCAGAGCCAGCCCTGCGTGTATGCGCACCCTCTCCTGTTGGGCTCCCTTCCCGTTCAGCTCGCCTTAGAGCGCTGAGTGGCGGAGCAGGCTCTCCTGATGCAGGTGTGCAGAAGCGTGTGCACATCAGCCCCCGTCAGCCCCCGTCTGCCGCTTCGTCCCCCCTTTTCCCTTTTGGCGCCTGTGTGGGTGCTGGATCTAACTCCTTACGTGCTCTCGGATGTGCTGAAATTCCTTCGTGTGCAGCTGCATCTTTCTGAGACTTCTAGGTTTCGGTGTGAGCCCAGAGAAGCCTTTAATCTCTGGCTGATCTTGCCCAGAACACCAGGGTTCCGGACCAGAGTCACACGGAGAGTCAGTGGGCCTTTCAGGACACTTGGAGCGGGAACGACCGGAGAGGGCACCGCAGACCAGGGGCCGGTGTTGGGGGAGGGTAGTAGCAGGTTAGGGCAGGGATGTGGCCCAGGGAGGGCAGGGGCCCTGGCGGGAAGAAGTGGGGGGCAAGCAGGAAGGACACGGAGGGGTCCCATCCGCCCTCAGGGTGCAGTGGGGTGCCTGTCTGGGGCCGTTTATGTCTACAGCACAGCCTTTGGGCCACAGGACAGCTCCTGAGGTCTCCGATGCTGAGCTCCTCCATCACCCAGGAACACAGGTGGGTGAGAGAGAAAGAACACGTGTGTCCTTTCAGGAGTCCGTGACTTTCAAGGACGTGGCCGTGGACTTTACCCAGGAGGAGTGGGGCCAACTGGACTCCCCCCAGCGGGCCCTGTACCGGGATGTGATGCTGGAAAACTACCAGAACCTTCTCTCCCTGGGTAAGATGGTGCCCAGGGTGAGGAGCCCAAGTCCAGCATCTCTCCTCGGGGCTGGCCTGGCAGGACTCGGCCGCCTGTCTTCGCCCCGGGCCCTTGTGTTGCCATCGCCATCTTTGCCTGTAGGTGGGGCCTGGAGGAGAGGGAGGGGTGGACAGGCCCCGGGAGCCCAGCCTGCCCTGGAGGGGCGTAAGTCTCTCTCGGGTCCTCAGGCCCGCAGGTCACCGTGGGTTCCTCATCTGAGCCCCCTTCCTCAGCGCTGGCACACAGAGTGCCCAGAGCCGCGCTGCCTCCTCCCCGCGCAGGGCCTCCGGTCTGCAAGCCAGATGTCATCTCCCACCTGGAGCGAGGCGAGGAGCCATGGCGGGCTCCCAGAGGCGGGCCTGCGGGGCCTGGTCCAGGTGAGCTGGGCGCGGAGGCGGAGCCCTTCCCTGCTGCCCCCGCGGTCCGCTGGGCTCCCTCTGCGCCTGCTTAGCCCCTCCTGCCTCCCTTCCCCGGGCACGCATTGAGCACCGACTGTGTGCCAGCGCCCGTGCTGGGGGCACAGTGACCAGACGGACACAGCCGGTTGCCTCGAGCTGGAGGGAGACAGGAGCATCTGCACGTGGAGTGTTCACAGGTGCCGCTGTCAGTGTGGACTCAGAGCCCCCAAGGGCTCCTCCACCCCCTGTCCTGCTCCTTACAGAGCGGCCTGGCTTCTTGGAGACTCTAGCCGCCCCGCCTCCTCGCCGCCCCTCTTCATGCACTCCGCTTGCNGAGCTCCTCCATCACCCAGGAACACAGGTGGGTGAGAGAGAAAGAACACGTGTGTCCTTTCAGGAGTCCGTGACTTTCAAGGACGTGGCCGTGGACTTTACCCAGGAGGAGTGGGGCCAACTGGACTCCCCCCAGCGGGCCCTGTACCGGGATGTGATGCTGGAAAACTACCAGAACCTTCTCTCCCTGGGTAAGATGGTGCCCAGGGTGAGGAGCCCAAGTCCAGCATCTCTCCTCGGGGCTGGCCTGGCAGGACTCGGCCGCCTGTCTTCGCCCCGGGCCCTTGTGTTGCCATCGCCATCTTTGCCTGTAGGTGGGGCCTGGAGGAGAGGGAGGGGTGGACAGGCCCCGGGAGCCCAGCCTGCCCTGGAGGGGCGTAAGTCTCTCTCGGGTCCTCAGGCCCGCAGGTCACCGTGGGTTCCTCATCTGAGCCCCCTTCCTCAGCGCTGGCACACAGAGTGCCCAGAGCCGCGCTGCCTCCTCCCCGCGCAGGGCCTCCGGTCTGCAAGCCAGATGTCATCTCCCACCTGGAGCGAGGCGAGGAGCCATGGCGGGCTCCCAGAGGCGGGCCTGCGGGGCCTGGTCCAGGTGAGCTGGGCGCGGAGGCGGAGCCCTTCCCTGCTGCCCCCGCGGTCCGCTGGGCTCCCTCTGCGCCTGCTTAGCCCCTCCTGCCTCCCTTCCCCGGGCACGCATTGAGCACCGACTGTGTGCCAGCGCCCGTGCTGGGGGCACAGTGACCAGACGGACACAGCCGGTTGCCTCGAGCTGGAGGGAGACAGGAGCATCTGCACGTGGAGTGTTCACAGGTGCCGCTGTCAGTGTGGACTCAGAGCCCCCAAGGGCTCCTCCACCCCCTGTCCTGCTCCTTACAGAGCGGCCTGGCTTCTTGGAGACTCTAGCCGCCCCGCCTCCTCGCCGCCCCTCTTCATGCACTCCGCTTGCCCTGCCACCCCGTCTGTCACCCTGCCCCTGCCCCGGTGTCCTTCCGCGCATCTGGCTCACCTGCGCTCTGGGCACACCCCGCCCTGGGCCCTGACGCTGCCCCTCCGCATGCTCTCAGAGGGTGGCCTCTCCCTTCCTTCCAGAATCAGGACCGGAGCCCGGGCCTGAGGCGGAGGAGACGCTTGTTTACAAGGAAGAGCCGCCCTGGGAGCCGATCACAGACGGGCTGGCGAGGACCGCTGTGCACTACCCCGGGTTCGGCAACGGGTGTACCTGGGGGTCCCTGGCGACTGCTCTGACCCGAAGGGAAGCCGCCTACGCTAGCGGTGGGTCCGCCGAGGGCCGCCAGCGGGGCAGCTGTGAGTCCAGGGAGGTGCTTGGCCTGCAGGGCGCCCTGCCGGCCCAGCCCCACCTTCCCACAAAAGGAGCCTCCCCGGAAGGCCGGCCTGGGAGAGTGCGATCCCCCGGGGCTGGGAGCCGGTGCCGGAGCCAGGGTGTGGGGAGCGGCCCGTTCGCGTGCGGCGAGTGTGGCAAGGCCTTCCAGCGGAGCGCGGCACTGGCGCTGCACCGGCGCTGGCACGCGCGGGAGAAGGCCTACACGTGCAGCGAGTGTGGCAAGGCCTTTAGCTGGAGCACGAGCCTTCTGGAGCACCGGCGTGTGCACACCGGCGAGAAGCCCTTCCGCTGCGGCCAGTGCGGCAAGGCCTTCAGCTGCAGCTCGTCGCTCAACGTGCACCGGCGTGCGCACACGGGCGAGCGGCCCTACAAGTGCGGCCAGTGCGCCAAGGCCTTCAGCTGCAGCTCGCTGCTGGGCATGCACCTGCGCGTGCACACGGGCGAGCGGCCCTACCGGTGCGCAGAGTGCGGCCGGGCCTTCAGCCAGCGGACGCACCTCACGCGCCACCGCCGCGTGCACACGGGCGAGAAGCCCTTCCGCTGCGCTTCGTGCGGCCGGGCCTTCGCCTGCCACTCGTCGCTGACGGCGCACGAGAAGCTGCACAGTGGAGACAAGCCCTTCCGGTGCGGCGACTGCCCGAAGGCCTTCAGCAGCCGCTCGCGCCTGACGCTGCACCGGCGCGCGCACACGGGCGAGAAGCCCTTCCGCTGTGGCCAGTGCGCCAAGGCCTTCAGCTGCCGCTCGTACCTGGTGGTGCACGAGCGCGTGCACAGCGGCGAGAAGCCCTTCCGCTGCGACGAGTGCGGCAAGGCCTTCAGCTCCCACTCGTACTTGATCGTGCACCAGCGCGTGCACACGGGCGAGAAGCCATTCGACTGCAGCCGCTGCTGGAAGGCCTTCAGCTGCCACTCGTCGCTCATCGTGCACCAGCGCGTGCACACCGGCGAGAAGCCCTACAAGTGCGGGGAGTGCGGCCGGGCCTTCAGCCAGAACCACTGTCTGATTAAGCATCAGAAGACCCACTCGGCGGAGAAGGCCTTCAAGGGTCCCGAGTGCAGCGAGGTGTTCGGCTGGAGCGGGCCCCTGACAGAGCACCGCAGGCTCCATGGCGGCGAGAAGCCCTTCGCCGTCCAGTTGGACCAGCGCTTGCTGAGCCCCTACTACGTGCCTGGCGGCCTGCTGGGCGCGGGAGCCTCGAGCGGGGGTGGGGGCAGCGGCGGCGTGGGCCCGGTCGATGCCCTGGACGTGGCCAAGCTCCTGGGTTTGGCCCCGCCCTCGGGCAGCAGGAGTTTCCCCCTGGGGAGCAACCCCGGAAATTAACGTGTGTGACACACCCACCTGGCACCTGAAACACGCCTAGAGGTCGTGGGCTGCTGGAGAGGGAGCTGATGGGAGAGTGCCCAGGGCACCCTGTCCTCCCGCTGATGTTCAGAAGGCGGGGAGGGGGCGCTTGCCTCAGGCGAGGGCCCCTGTCCACGCGTCCTTGGACAGCTGCCTCCTTAATTTCCATCCCGAGTTTCTTATGTAAACTCTTCTTAACATAATTAAAGGGGAGAGAAGACAGGAGAATCACACAGTATTACTAATAGGTGAACACTGTTCCGGCAGGGGAGAGCAGGCTCAGATGGTGGGCCTTGGGAAGAAGCAAGTTCCCTGGACTCGCCACACTCACACGTTGGTGGCCGTGCAGCCCAGCGTCCTGTCTGGCCACCCCGTCCATGGTGGACGCAGGCTTTCTACCCCAGCTGGCGAGGCCACCTGCGGGGCTGCCCCGGACCCCACGGCACTCGGCCCCCGAGAGGAGGCGCGCTTGGTGGTCCCGGGGAGGGGGAAGAGATGGGTCCCTCTGGGACTCGGTCATCCCGCTCAGTTTAGGGCAGAGACCAGCTGCCGGCTCACGTCTGCACACAGCGCTGGAGCCTGTGGCGCTCGCTAGCGCATGCGTGGAGGCTGGCTCGGGAAGCGGAACTGAGGGCCGCGGCGCCCGTGACCCAACACAGCCGCGTTCTGCGCCTCGGTGCGGCAGCCCCTGCTTTCCGATGGCGCGTCTTCGCGCTTCTGCAAGCACGGTGTCATTTTGGCCCCCAGCGTCCTCACTGCGTGGCCGGCCTCTCCAGCAGAGCCTGCTGTCTTTGGAGCTGAGGTTCTGAGTAGGGCGGGCTGCTCTGTTAGCTGTTCTTCCGTTGGAGGTGAGTTATTTCCAAGCTGTCACTATTGTAAACCATCCTTCCTACGCCATCTTTTTGCATTCGTCTTCAATACGGCCCTGCGGTAGATTGCTAGGCGTGACAGTGTGAGATAAAGGAAATGAACCATGGGCAGCGTCATCAAGTGTGGTTTTGTTTGTGTGAGAACAAAGCGACACCGTCTCACTGTGAGGAGAGCCGGCGGCACTGCTCGGGCACCACCCAGTGCTGGAGGCTCTGGCTGGTCCTGCCAGGCTGGCTTCCAGCCTTGATTGTTACCATGCCTCCTAGTTTAAAAGAAATTCACATACAAATTAGCATGTACACACTGCTACTGCTTGCCCGGCGGGGCTGCTGGCGCTCTCAGCCGACGGCAGCAGCTTACCGCTTCGAGCGACACCTTTGCATAATGTTCAGTGGCTCAGTCGTGTCTGACTCTTTGTGACCCCATGGACTGCAGCACGCCAGGCTTCCCTGTCCTCTACCAACTCCTGGAGCTTGCTCAAACTCAGGTCCATTGAGTCAGTGATGCCATCCAACCATCTCACCCTCTGTCATCCCCTTCTCCCACCTTCAATCTTTCCCAGCATCGAGGTCTTTTCCAGTGAGTGAGTCCTTTGTGTCAAGTGCCCAAAGTATTGGAGCTTCAGCTTCAGTCCTTCCGATGAATATTTAGTATTGATTTAAGATTGATTGGTGATCTTGCAGTCCAAAGGACTCAAGAGTCTTCTCCAATACCACAGCTTGAAAACATCAATTCTTTGGCATTCAGCCTTCTTTAAGGTCCAGCTCTCACATCCATACATGACTACTGGGAAAACCATAACTGACTATATGGGCCTTTGCCGGCAAAGTAACATCTCTTTTTTTAATATACTGTTGACGTTTGTCCGCTTTTGTTTCAAGAAGCAAGTGTCTTAGTTTCATGGCTGCAGTCACCATCTGCAGTGATTTTAGAGTCCAAGAGAATAAAGTCAGCCACTGTTTTCACTGTTTCCCCATCTAGTTCCCATGAAGTGATGGGACCAGATACCATGATCTTAGTTTTCTGAATGTTGAGCTTTAGGCCAAATTTTTCACTCCTCACTTTCATCAAGAGGCTTTTTAGTTCCTCTTCACTTTCTGCCATAAGGGTGGTGTCATCTGCATATCTGAGGTTATTGATATTTCTCCCAGCGATCTTGATTCCAGCTTGTGTTCATCGAGCCTGGCATTTCGCATGTAAGTTAAATAAGCAGGGTGACGGTACACAGCCTTGATGTACTCCTTTCCTAGTTTGGAACCAGTCTGTTCTTTCATGTCTGGTTCTAACTGTTGCTTCTTGACATTTCTCAGGAGGCAGGTAAGGTGGTCTGGCATTCCCATCTCTTTAAAAATTTTGGTATGGAACATGTTATTACTGTTCTTCGAGAAAACCGTTGGAAATACCCTTTGCCCCCCACCTTCCACTGATGTCTCAATGCTCTTTTATTTACATACAAACTTTGCGTTCTCATCATACGCATAATGCGTGTATACTGAAGAGATTGGGGGGTGAAAGTCAGGTGCACGAGAATTCAAACAATCCTCAGCTCACAGTCATGGCCTGGCGAGGCATTTACTCTTTTGTTTTTTTTCTCTGCANTCCAAAGGACTCAAGAGTCTTCTCCAATACCACAGCTTGAAAACATCAATTCTTTGGCATTCAGCCTTCTTTAAGGTCCAGCTCTCACATCCATACATGACTACTGGGAAAACCATAACTCTGACTATATGGGCCTTTGCCGGCAAAGTAACATCTCTTTTTTTAATATACTGTTGACGTTTGTCCGCTTTTGTTTCAAGAAGCAAGTGTCTTAGTTTCATGGCTGCAGTCACCATCTGCAGTGATTTTAGAGTCCAAGAGAATAAAGTCAGCCACTGTTTTCACTGTTTCCCCATCTAGTTCCCATGAAGTGATGGGACCAGATACCATGATCTTAGTTTTCTGAATGTTGAGCTTTAGGCCAAATTTTTCACTCCTCACTTTCATCAAGAGGCTTTTTAGTTCCTCTTCACTTTCTGCCATAAGGGTGGTGTCATCTGCATATCTGAGGTTATTGATATTTCTCCCAGCGATCTTGATTCCAGCTTGTGTTCATCGAGCCTGGCATTTCGCATGTAAGTTAAATAAGCAGGGTGACGGTACACAGCCTTGATGTACTCCTTTCCTAGTTTGGAACCAGTCTGTTCTTTCATGTCTGGTTCTAACTGTTGCTTCTTGACATTTCTCAGGAGGCAGGTAAGGTGGTCTGGCATTCCCATCTCTTTAAAAATTTTGGTATGGAACATGTTATTACTGTTCTTCGAGAAAACCGTTGGAAATACCCTTTGCCCCCCACCTTCCACTGATGTCTCAATGCTCTTTTATTTACATACAAACTTTGCGTTCTCATCATACGCATAATGCGTGTATACTGAAGAGATTGGGGGGTGAAAGTCAGGTGCACGAGAATTCAAACAATCCTCAGCTCACAGTCATGGCCTGGCGAGGCATTTACTCTTTTGTTTTTTTTCTCTGCATGTATACACTTTAAGTGTAAAGGGCTTTATTATAGGCAAAATTATTTAAGTCAATAAATTTTTAAGAAATTATACATGTTCTGACTCATTTAACTGCCAGTCACCTTAGCTTTCTCAGTGTTTGAGTCAATCTTCACAATAGCCCTTCCACAGAGAATTCCGGCTCAGTCCACAGTTGTAAGAGTCAGTCCACGATTCTTCTAGTTGGACTTCTTTGGTCTCCAGGGGAATAAGGACATGCGTGAAAAATTCCCCACCTGTAATCACTGGGATCCAGCGTCCTCAAGCAGCTTGCTCTAGGACCGTGTTCAGGGTCAGTGGAGACGGCTCTGTCTGGCTCAGTTCCAGACATCCTCCAAGCGTGCTTTAGGGTTTCTCTGGCGGCTCAGCAATAGAGAATCTGCCCAGCGATGCAGGCCCCTGGGTCAGGAAGAGCCTGTGGTGAAGGGAATGGCTATCCACTCCAGCATCCTTGCCTGGGAAATCCCAGGGACAGAGGAGCCGGGTGGGCTACAGTCCACGGGGTCGCAGAGAGTCCAACAAACGCACACCAACTGCAAACCGTGGTCACCCCCCCAGCCGCAGCCGAGAGCCGCCGGCGCGCCAGCCGCGGGCGCGTGAGCGGAGCAGCCTGTCCAGCGCTGGCACCGCACACCTGCGCTGCCAAGGGCACCGGGCCGGCCCCTGCTCAGGGAACTAAGCTCCCACAGGTCGCAAGGGCAGCCGAAGGGGACGCTCAGTAGGTTTTCATAGCTCATTAGCAACTCTGCTTGCTATCTCCTCCCCCCAGAGCTAACACAGCCTCTGAATAAACGGAACCACGTGGTTACTCTGTGAGGTGACCACAACCAAGTCAGCCTACAGGAAAAGCTCCATCAGGATACAGTTCACTAGAAACGTCTTCTCTCTCTTTCTGGGCATGCCACGCGGCACGTGGGGTCTCACTTCCTCAAGCAGGGATCGACCCCTTGCTTTGGCATGAAAGCACAGTCTTAACCCTGGCTCATCAGGGAGCTTCACCAGGAAGGCTGCGTGCTGTCGCGAAGCTGAGGCAGCCCAGGAAATAGATATTAGAAATAGTCATTTGTTCCTTCATTTCAACAGGTTAGTTTCCTCTTTTGCCCACTATAACATTTTCAGATAATGCACACACGCACATGCAGTGAAGATATCCACATCACTGTGTGCACGGGTGTGTACATACAGTCAGCACGTACACAGGTGTGTGTACACACAGTATGCACACAGGTGTGTACACAGTACACACAGGGCCTCCCTGTGTGTGTGCTTTTTAAATTTTATTTTATTTTCTGGCCATGCGGCATGTGGGATCTTCGTTCCCTGACCAGGTGTTGACCCTGTGCCTGCAGCACTGGGAGCGTGGAGTCTTAACCACTGGGCCAGCAGGGAAGGCCCCCCTGTATGTATTCTTAACCACTGGCACTCCAGTGGTTAACGGTCGCCTTGCAGTGCAGGGGACACCGATTCAATTCCTGGTCCACGAAGATCCCACGCACCGCGGGGAAACAGCCCGTGTGCCACGACTTCCGAAGCCGCGCGCCCTGGAGCCCGCGCTGCACAGCAAGGGAAGCCGTTGCAGCGAGAAGCCGTGCTCCACAGCTGGAGAGCAGCCCGCACTCGCGGCAACGAGAGAAAGACCTCACACGGCGATGGCCATGCAGAGCACTCAGAAAGAAAAGAAATGCTTTTATTAAAATAGAAGACAGTCTTAAAGCAAGACACCTTTTAAATGTACGTGTACCTATATACAGGACGCACACGTACGCATCAGTGTACACAAACATATGTATGTGCGGTGTGTACACACACGTCGCCCTAGAATGAACATTTTCTTTGTTACTGCGTTTTCAGCGCACAGAGGTTTTTGAATTCTGTGCAATCGGGTCTATTCGATTTTCCTTTCCTTTATTCTTTTTCTTGGCTCAAAGAGGCCCTTCCTTACCTCCTTTTTTGGTTGTATTCTATATTTTCTCTTAAGCCCACCCATCTAGGATGTAAGTGTCCGAGGTCCCATCCCCCGCCGTTGGGCTCCACCCCCCGCTGTTCGGCTCCACCCCCCGCCGTTGGGCTCCACCCCCGCCGTTGGGCTCCACCCCCCGCCGTTGGGCTCCACCCCCCACTGTTGGGCTCCACCCCCGCCGTTGGGCAGACCTGCCTGTCTTCTCCGTTACTGCTGCTCTGTAATCCATAGANAAAAAAAAAAAAAAAAGACCTCCTTCAGATCCAGTACAGTAGCAAGTAGAGTGCGGGGCTCAGGGACTGTTCATTCTTGCTGTTTCAGCGGCTAAGTCGTGTCTGACTCTTGGCGACCCCGTGGACGACAGCCCACCAGACTCCTCTGCCCATGGGATTTCCCAGGCAAGAATACTGGAGTGGGTTGCTGTGCCCTCCTCCGGGGGCTCTTCCCGACCCGGGGATCAAACCTGTATCATCGAGGCAGATTCTTTGCTGCTGAGCCACTCGGGAAGCCCATATTCACCCCAAAGCGTCTCCCAGACCCCAATCCCCCAACCAAACCATCTGCTGCAAAACAAAACCACGCAAGCAAGGTCTCAGCACCCACTGAGAAAGTCCGGGGCAGTCCCAGAGCAAAGGTGCCAGGCCAGGGCCCAGACTCGGCCACAGCCTCTCGGTACCGGCCTCAGACGAGCCTCAGCAGAAGGCCCATCTGGACTCACCTCTCTGCTGGCAGCTTTAGTTAGCTGGAAGCTGAGCTGCGAGGAGAACCAGCCGCAGAGCCGCCTCCCCAAGGGCCAGGGCCAGGGTGCCTGCAGGACAAAGGGCAGCACAGTCTTGGCGTGGGGCACGTGGGGCCGGCTGTGGGGGACGGGCAGGCGCAGCTGGAGGGCGTGGTCGGGGGTTCTCAGCTGGGCTCAACCAGCTCAGCTCAGACTAGACGCAGCTGACTCCAGACGCCCAGAAAACAACTCGGACAAGCCCCTGGTTCAGGCTCTGTGGCCCCTGGAGGGCTCCACGTCTTAAGTCCACGTGGCTCTGCGTTGGCCGGTGGGACGAACTTGGCTGATTACCCATGGGCTCAGGTCTCCATCCCGACTTAAGGGTGACAGAGCTGATATTTCAGTATCGGGTGACATGCCAACCGTTGGCCACGACTGGTTTTCACCCATTAATAAACTATCTCTGGGCTTCCCTGGGGGCTCGGCGGTAAAGAACTCGCCTGCCAGCACAGGAGACACCAGTGCAGGGGTCACAGGTCCAATCCCTGATCCAGGAAGTCCCCACACGCCGTGGAGCAACTAGGCGCGGCTCCACAAGCACCGAGCCTGCGCCCAGAGCCTGTGCCTCTCAGCAAGAGCCGCCACCGCAGCGACAGGCAGTCGGAGAAGAGCCCGCGCAGCCGCCCACCACCGCCAAGAGTAAAGAAAGACGCTTCTGAAAACGCACGAGAACCTACACTTGTCTCGATAAAATTTAAAAGATAAATAGGTCCCTAAACTACCTGTATGAGCCTAGTTCGCTAAGCTAAAATCGCTGCTGAAGGCCAAGCTGAGCAAACCCTCGGCAGCCCCAGAAAGGGCCGCGGGTCTGTTTCCTTGCGGAGGCGCAGCTGGACTGTGAATAGGTTTCCAACCACCCCGTCGTCTTTGTGTTTCTGGGATTCACCCCGTTCGGCAGCGGTGCACTAATGTTTAGGGTGTGTGGACTGGGGGTGCCACCAGCCGGGCCACCCAGCAGTGAGCCCCGGACGCCACTCTGGCTTTGCGGGGAAACAACCGCTGAGACGGGGCCTTGGTCCAGAGTGGGAGGGGCCGGAGCTCAGCTTCGCCTGCGGGCCGGGCTCCTGCTCACTCAAAAGCAGAACAAGAAATGAAGAATGAAGTGGGGTGGGGGCCGGGATGGAACCCATGAGGAGCCCCTAATATTTGCATCGGATTTCTAGGTGATGAGTCCCGTTCTGAATTATTAAAATGACAGACACGTTACTTCTGTAATCGGCACAAAAAGCAATTTGCACCTTGAATGATAAGCCACAGGGGCCTGAGGCTTTCCCACAGCGCTGCTCGGGAGGGACACGCTCCCTCCTTGTATCCGGAGCCGGGAGTGATGGACAGTGGGCGGGGGAGGGCAGCAGCCAGGCCACCTCCACCCGCTCCTTGAGAGCTGGAAGGTGACAGGCGGGCAGCAGGCCTGTCCCGGGAGCGCAGGGCCCCACCCTGAGCCTGAGATGAGCCTCAGCATCTGGGTGCTAGTCAGGGTCAGAGCAAGGCGGGGAGAAAGCTGCGCCCAGGCTGGGAGTGGGCAGTGGGGCCAGGGCGCCGTGTGCGAGCGGCCACGGCCGCCAGGTGTGCCCCCTCGCTACAGCGCCGTGTGTGGAAAGTGGCCTGCCCTCACTCAGGGGCCGCTTTAGGGCGGGATGCCAACTATGAAACAGCTGGCAGGGTCCAAGCGCTCTACACTGCGCTGGGCACTCCTGGCGTCCGTCGGCAGGGGCGGGCCAGTCGCCTTTGTTTACGGAAGCATGCCTCCAGCCCGATGTGGGCCCTGGGCTGCTGCCGCCGATTCCTCCTGCGGATAGTAGAAAAGGAAAGGTACGGAGGGTGAACAGGACNAAAAAAAAAAAAAAAAAGACCTCCTTCAGATCCAGTACAGTAGCAAGTAGAGTGCGGGGCTCAGGGACTGTTCATTCTTGCTGTTTCAGCGGCTAAGTCGTGTCTGACTCTTGGCAACCCCGTGGACGACAGCCCACCAGACTCCTCTGCCCATGGGATTTCCCAGGCAAGAATACTGGAGTGGGTTGCTGTGCCCTCCTCCGGGGGCTCTTCCCGACCCAGGGATCAAACCTGTATCATCGAGGCAGATTCTTTGCTGCTGAGCCACTCGGGAAGCCCATATTCACCCCAAAGCGTCTCCCAGACCCCAATCCCCCAACCAAACCATCTGCTGCAAAACAAAACCACGCAAGCAAGGTCTCAGCACCCACTGAGAAAGTCCGGGGCAGTCCCAGAGCAAAGGCGCCAGGCCAGGGCCCAGACTCGGCCACAGCCTCTCGGTACCGGCCTCGGACGAGCCTCAGCAGAAGGCCCATCTGGACTCACCTCTCTGCTGGCAGCTTTAGTTAGCTGGAAGCTGAGCTGCGAGGAGAACCAGCCGCAGAGCCGCCTCCCCAAGGGCCAGGGCCAGGGTGCCTGCAGGACAAAGGGCAGCACAGTCTTGGCGTGGGGCACGTGGGGCCGGCTGTGGGGGACGGGCAGGCGCAGCTGGAGGGCGTGGTCGGGGGGTTCTCAGCTGGGCTCAACCAGCTCAGCTCAGACTAGACGCAGCTGACTCCAGACGCCCAGAAAACAACTCGGACAAGCCCCTGGTTCAGGCTCTGTGGCCCCTGGAGGGCTCCACGTCTTAAGTCCACGTGGCTCTGCGTTGGCCGGTGGGACGAACTTGGCTGATTACCCATGGGCTCAGGTCTCCATCCCGACTTAAGGGTGACAGAGCTGATATTTCAGTATCGGGTGACATGCCAACCGTTGGCCACGACTGGTTTTCACCCATTAATAAACTATCTCTGGGCTTCCCTGGGGGCTCGGCGGTAAAGAACTCGCCTGCCAGCACAGGAGACACCAGTGCAGGGGTCACAGGTCCAATCCCTGATCCAGGAAGTCCCCACACGCCGTGGAGCAACTAGGCGCGGCTCCACAAGCACCGAGCCTGCGCCCAGAGCCTGTGCCTCTCAGCAAGAGCCGCCACCGCAGCGACAGGCAGTCGGAGAAGAGCCCGCGCAGCTGCCCACCACCGCCAAGAGTAAAGAAAGACGCTTCTGAAAACGCACGAGAACCTACACTTGTCTCGATAAAATTTAAAAGATAAATAGGTCCCTAAACTACCTGTATGAGCCTAGTTCGCTAAGTCTCTGGAAAGGCCAAGCTGCTGAAGCCGCGGGTCTGTTTCCTTGCGGAGGCGCAGCTGGACTGTGAATAGGTTTCCAACCACCCCGTCGTCTTTGTGTTTCTGGGATTCACCCCGTTCGGCAGCGGTGCACTAATGTTTAGGGTGTGTGGACTGGGGGTGCCACCAGCCGGGCCACCCAGCAGTGAGCCCCGGACGCCACTCTGGCTTTGCGGGGAAACAACCGCTGAGACGGGGCCTTGGTCCAGAGTGGGAGGGGCCGGAGCTCAGCTTCGCCTGCGGGCCGGGCTCCTGCTCACTCAAAAGCAGAACAAGAAATGAAGAATGAAGTGGGGTGGGGGCCGGGATGGAACCCATGAGGAGCCCCTAATATTTGCATCGGATTTCTAGGTGATGAGTCCCGTTCTGAATTATTAAAATGACAGACACGTTACTTCTGTAATCGGCACAAAAAGCAATTTGCACCTTGAATGATAAGCCACAGGGGCCTGAGGCTTTCCCACAGCGCTGCTCGGGAGGGACACGCTCCCTCCTTGTATCCGGAGCCGGGAGTGATGGACAGTGGGCGGGGGAGGGCAGCAGCCAGGCCACCTCCACCCGCTCCTTGAGAGCTGGAAGGTGACAGGCGGGCAGCAGGCCTGTCCCGGGAGCGCAGGGCCCCACCCTGAGCCTGAGATGAGCCTCAGCATCTGGGTGCTAGTCAGGGTCAGAGCAAGGCGGGGAGAAAGCTGCGCCCAGGCTGGGAGTGGGCAGTGGGGCCAGGGCGCCGTGTGCGAGCGGCCACGGCTGCCAGGTGTGCCCCCTCGCTACAGCGCCGTGTGTGGAAAGTGGCCTGCCATCACTCAGGGGCCGCTTTAGGGCGGGATGCCAACTATGAAACAGCTGGCAGGGTCCAAGCGCTCTACACTGCGCTGGGCACTCCTGGCGTCCGTCGGCAGGGGCGGGCCAGTCGCCTTTGTTTATGGAAGCATGCCTCCAGCCCGATGTGGGCCCTGGGCTGCTGCCGCCGATTCCTCCTGCGGATAGTAGAAAAGGAAAAGTACGGAGGGTGAACAGGACGGGGACCGGGCCCGCGGCTCTCGGCAGACACGGGGGCCCTAGGTGGCCAGGAATTGCTGGGAAACACCTAGGAGCTGGTTCCCTCAGCCCAAAGCACCAAAGCCCCCACCAAGGAAAGCCCCCCCAGGTCGGAATACTGGCTGCCCCCTCCTGCTGTGGGTGCATTGCGACCTGGGCTTCCCCAGTGCTCAGAGGGAAAGAGGGAAAGAGGCCACCGGATTCTTCCAGAGACTGGCTCCCTCTCCTCTGAGATTGCCCACTATCAAGACGGGTGTTCTGATTGGAATAAAATAAAGCTTTGCTCCTTAGTTCTGGCCTACTGCCCGGCAGAGTTGCCTGAGCCATGCAGATTGTTACTATGGCCCCAAATTCATTCAAACAGGGACCTGAGGCGGAGATCCATTACACCAGATGTGACGAGAAGGGGTGATGATCCCCCCTCTTTCTCTAGTGAACAGTCCAGTGTGGCCTAGTTTTCAACCGAGAAAGGATGAATGGCATCTTGTGGTGAACTGCTGTGACCCAAACCAGCGTCAGGTGAGGCCTGTCCCAACAGCCATAGTGGCCCCAGCAGGCAGTGATCCACCGGCCAGAATTCTGATGTTACTGCTGCACTCATATATTCCACAGAGGCCTCATTCCGCAGCCGCCAGCCTCCACTCACAGTCCCCTTTCATACAGTAATTATGATAAAATACAAAAAGCTGTGACATCACCCTGCCCACAAAGCTCTGTATAGTCAGAGCTACGGTCTTCCTAGCAGTCGTGTACAGATGTGAGAGCTGGACCACAAAGGCTGAGCGCTGAAGAACTGATGCTTCTGAACTTGGTGTTGGAGAAGGCTCTTGAGAGTCCCTTAGACTGCAAGGAGATCCAACCAGTCAATCCTAAAGAAAATCAACTCTGAATATTCACTGGAAGGACTGATGCTGAAACTGAAGATCCAATATTTTGGCATCTGATGCAAAGAGCCAGCTCACTGGAAAAGACCCCGATGCTGGGAAAGATTGAGGGCAGGAGGAGAAGGGGACGAAAGGGGATGAAATGGTTGGATGGCATCACTGACTTGATGGACATGAGTTTGAGCAAGCTCCGGGAGCTGGTGATGGACAGGGAGGCCTGGCGTGCTGCAGTCCATGGGATCGCAAAGAGTCAGACACAACTGAGCAACTCAAACAGCAACAGACAGCACCAATTTTACTGGGTTTTTTTTTTCCTTCTTCTGTTTTTTCTGCGTTGCTCGCAGGATCTTAGTTTCCTCACCAGGAATCAGGACGGAATCTGCCTCCCCTGCATTGCCAGGCGGATTCTTAGCCACTGGACCAACAGGGTTTTTTTTTTAATTCTTTTAAAATTTTAATTAAAAAAAAATTTTTTTAAACCAACAGTTTTGTTTTTTATTAAAAAAAATTTTTTTTACAAAAATTCCGCAGTTGGTTGCAAGGGGCAGCGCACTCCTTGCCTATGCCGGCGATACCTGGAGGGCAGAGTGGGTGGACGCCTGGGGCACGCGGCGGGCTGCCGTCTCCGCCTGTGCGTGTGGACACGGTCCCCCGAAATCTCGGGGGAGGTATCCAAACCCGCGGCTGTGCACGCCCCGCCCCCGGTCCGGCCTCGGGCCACGCCCCGCCCG
>SJYW01035317.1:200903-211438 GCA_006410735.1 Raphicerus campestris | reverse complement strand
TCGCGGGCGCGCGTCCCGGCGCGGACCCCGCACTCGCCCGGCGCCCCCGGCCCACCGGCAGCAGGGCGCCTCCCCCAAGACCCCCTAAGCGGTCCCTGCCCCCAGCACCGCCGGGAGGGCGCGTTAGACGAGGAGACGCCGCGCCCTCCTCTGGGAGGTGCGCGAGGGGCGCGCGAGCGAGCGCGCGGGCAGGGGCGCAGCGAGCGCCGGGGGCCGGAGCCGGTCTAGCTCGGCGACCTTCCGGAAGAGGCGCGACTGTGGGGCAGAAAATGAGCGGTGGTCTCCCGGGGAGACAGGGAGGGCCGAAGAGCGGGCGAAGGAGGGGTTTTAGGGCGGAGAAGCTGCTGCGGGCCGTGCTGCAGCGGTGGACACGCGTCATCGCGCATTTGCCCGCAGCGTGTCCATCAGTGACCCCGGTGGGAACCGAGGGCTCTGCGGGACGCTGGCCCGTCACTGCAGGCCCACCAGCTGCAGCAGACGTCCCGCCTGGAGGGGAGATTCTGATAGTCGGGGTCCGGGGGAGGAGGTATATGGGAACTCTGTTTCTTTGCCGTGAACCTAAAACTGCTCTAAAAAAATTAAAAAACTATTTTTTTAGAAAAGTAATTCAAGGTGAGGAGGAAAAAATCTCCGAAAAATGGGTCAAGGGACTATGAAGTGGGTTCTGGGTTAATGAAAACTGTAGGATGAAGGCCACTCTGTTGCCCATTGCGCCCCCAAAGTCATTACCCAGCCAGTCATGAGTTTCCAAGGCGCCCAGACCGCCAGCTACCTCAGGCCCAGGATTCAGCCCAGTGTCACGGCTCACCCGGTGAGGCCCTGACCTCCTGACTTTCTTTTCTTTTTTTTGATGTGGTAAAAGACACGTAGCATTAACTTTACCACTTTAACCCCTGGTAAGTGCATAGCTCAGTAATATTAAGTACACTGACATGGCTGTGTGACTGTCACCACCAGCCATCCCGATAACCCTTTTCACCTTGTAAAACTGAAACTGTGTCCCCACTAAGCACTAACTGCCCGTCCCCTCCCCCAGCCCTTGGCCCCCACTCTCTGTCCCTCTGTGACTCTACTGTGAACACCTCACGTAGGCGGAAGTCCATAGTGTGTGTTCTTTCGGGATGAGCTGATTTCATTTTCATTTAGCATAATGCCTTCCGAGCTCACTCTTGATTTATGTGTCAGAATTTCGTCCCTTTTTAAGGATGAGTTATATCCCATTGCATGAATGGACCTCCCTTTGCTAACCATTCACCTGTCGACGGACACGTGGGTCATTTCAGCATCTTCGCTAATGTGAAAATAACCTCTTGACTGACCCAGGTGACTCGGCCCTGTAGCTGGACTCATCCGCCGATGTCCTCACTCACCACGACTGTCCCCATGAGGACCCAGGGTACCTGCCCCACTGGACCCATCAACGTTTCTTCCACCCAGACCCTCTCGCACGCTCACGCGCCCTCCTGCTTGTCCGCTGAGGGGACCTCAGCCTCTGCAGACACCCTCACCTGTCTCTCAGACCTGTGCTGTCCTAAGCCCACCCCCTAGCTTCACTGCCCTCTTGGGGGGCCCTGCATTCCGTGAGCCTCCCCAAAGGGACCGACCGCTGGGTGTGTTAGGGGCGCCCCTGCCCTTGTCATAGCCCCTCTGTGGCCTTAAGGAAACCTTGGCATCCACATGGCTTTTTCTATCCGTGGCCGCCTCAAACCATCTTCCCAGCAGCTAGTAGCTCAATCGCTTTAAGCTCAAAACAGATACACAGACAAACAGACAAAATGGTCAGACCATGAAACCAAAAGAAGCAGACACCGGAAATCAAGTCCTCCAAAAAGATCAAATACTTCCTGTGCTCCCAACAGATGAGGCCCTGGCGCACAGGCCCCGGGGGCGCCCTGGGGCTAGCGTTAGCTCCCAGGCGCTACCCGGAGGAGTGACCAGGACCCAGAGACAAGCGTCGGGCCTGCAGGACCTCACGGGGAGATGCACCAGTCAGCGGGTAGTTTCATTCTCGGGATGGCGGCAGGAGGAACATTGGCTAACAAGGAGTGTCAACCAGGACAGGTAGCAGCTGTTTTCTAGAGCCGGATGATCAAGGGAGTCACAGGAACGGACGGGGTGGGGGGTCTGGCGCGCGCCGGGATCCTCTCAGGATCGGGCTCTGGGCTCGCGGTGGGTGCGACCTCCGACACAGATAAATTCAGCAGCAGCGTCCCGTGTCCGCCTCCTGGCATGTAGTGGTCTGAGTGCTCTGGGCACTCCTGTGAGCCTGTGGGGTGTGCGTGCGTGTGTGTGTGTTGCAGGGTCTGTGTCTCTCCCAGCACCTCTTGAGCTGGGGCTGTTGTGTGCCACACGCCCGTTCCGTCTCCGTGTCCCACACCTGGTGGCTTCGCTCGGTGTCTCTGCTGGTCTGGCTGTAGGTGCAGGTGTGTTTCAGTGTGTGTGTCTGTGCGTGCACATGTGTGCACGCGTGTGTGCACGTGTGTACACACGTGTTCTCTCGGTCTCTCTGCTGGTCTGGCTGTAGGTGCAGGTGTGTTTCAGTGTGTGTGTCTGTGCGTGCACATGTGTGCACGCGTGTGTGCACATGTGCGCGCGTGTAGCTCGGCCTCCGTGTGGCGTGTGCTCCAGCTCAGGCCTGCTCCAGTCCCACATTCCTCCCGCTCCTTTGTGCTCTGTGCTACAGAAAATATTTGCGTTTCCACGACTCATAATTTTTCCTCCTCAATCGCTACCAGATGTGGGTCCTGTGGTCCCCGTCCCCATGGTAACGGAGGTTCCAGCAGCCGCGGTTCCCTTTTGTGGCGCCTGCACTGGGAGCTGGCGCTGCTGCAGGCCTGCGAGGGGGGAGTGGGTGTTGGGCGGGGGGTTCCCGGCAGCTCCCTCCCCAGGCTGCTACCTAGACGGTCCAGGGGGCTTCCTTGCCCAGGTGCCCCAGGCCACAGCATCTGCCCGCGGGGCGCCCGGTGGCAGGGCTGCTGCAGGAAGCACTAGAGGCGCCCCTGTTCCGTGAGGCGCCGACACAGAGGGGCTCCTGAAGTTCAGGGGCTGCGATGCCCAGAGGCTCTGGGGCAGGCCTGGTGGACGTGATACATGGGGCCTGAGCCCTTGGATTGCCCACACCGAGCTGATCCAGGCCAGGGAGTGTTTTCCCCGCTGGAGCAGGGGTTGGGGGTCAGGGAACAACAGAGTGGGCACGGTGAGTGGGGGTGCCCACCCACTGCCGCCCGACCCACCGCCCTGCCCTCCCCCACCCTCCTCGGTCAGTGCCCTGCCCTCGCTGGCCTCTGCCCCTCCTGGCCGATGTCAAGGCTGTGTTCTCTGCCTGGCAGCCAGCATGGCCTAGTGCCGGAAGGGATGAGGCTGTGGTCAGGCGCGGGGCCACGGCTGGGAGGGTGCCCGGCTGGCTCGAGGGAAGCCGCGTGCCCGGGGACTGGGAGCCTGCCTTCCACGTGCGGCCCGGCCAGGCCAGAGGCGGGGACCACGGCCCCAGGCGCCGCGCCAGATGTCCACCCGTGCCACGAAGCGTCTCCACTCAGCTGGTTAGGCCCCTGCACAGGTCAGCGACATGGACCTCCAGGCAGCGTCCAGCCAGAGGACCAGACACTCGCCCGGTGAGACACCTGAGCCGCCAGCACTGGGCATCTCCGGCCGCTCCAGGATCCGCAGGGCGGCTGTGGGGAGGTGATGGGAGTGTCTTGGCCGAATCGCCTGATGGAAAGAGCTGGCAGCGAGGGCGGGTGAGAAAGAGGCCTGCCAGGCAGAGGCGGGCAATAGAGGAGCCCAGGTGGGCAGGGCCAGCGCACACCTAGAGAGGTGAGGNGCTCAGGCCTGCTCCAGTCCCACATTCCTCCCGCTCCTTTGTGCTCTGTGCTACAGAAAATATTTGCGTTTCCACGACTCATAATTTTTCCTCCTCAATCGCTACCAGATGTGGGTCCTGTGGTCCCCGTCCCCATGGTAACGGAGGTTCCAGCAGCCGCGGTTCCCTTTTGTGGCGCCTGCACTGGGAGCTGGCGCTGCTGCAGGCCTGCGAGGGGGGAGTGGGTGTTGGGCGGGGGGTTCCCGGCAGCTCCCTCCCCAGGCTGCTACCTAGACGGTCCAGGGGGCTTCCTTGCCCAGGTGCCCCAGGCCACAGCATCTGCCCGCGGGGCGCCCGGTGGCAGGGCTGCTGCAGGAAGCACTAGAGGCGCCCCTGTTCCGTGAGGCGCCGACACAGAGGGGCTCCTGAAGTTCAGGGGCTGCGATGCCCAGAGGCTCTGGGGCAGGCCTGGTGGACGTGATACATGGGGCCTGAGCCCTTGGATTGCCCACACCGAGCTGATCCAGGCCAGGGAGTGTTTTCCCCGCTGGAGCAGGGGTTGGGGGTCAGGGAACAACAGAGTGGGCACGGTGAGTGGGGGTGCCCACCCACTGCCGCCCGACCCACCGCCCTGCCCTCCCCCACCCTCCTCGGTCAGTGCCCTGCCCTCGCTGGCCTCTGCCCCTCCTGGCCGATGTCAAGGCTGTGTTCTCTGCCTGGCAGCCAGCATGGCCTAGTGCCGGAAGGGATGAGGCTGTGGTCAGGCGCGGGGCCACGGCTGGGAGGGTGCCCGGCTGGCTCGAGGGAAGCCGCGTGCCCGGGGACTGGGAGCCTGCCTTCCACNTCTGGCTGTAGGTGCAGGTGTGTTTCAGTGTGTGTGTCTGTGCGTGCACATGTGTGCACACGTGTGTGCACGTGTGTACACACGTGTTCTCTCGGTCTCTCTGCTGGTCTGGCTGTAGGTGCAGGTGTGTTTCAGTGTGTGTGTCTGTGCGTGCACATGTGTGCACGCGTGTGTGCACATGTGCGCGCGTGTAGCTCGGCCTCCGTGTGGCGTGTGCTCCAGCTCAGGCCTGCTCCAGTCCCACATTCCTCCCGCTCCTTTGTGCTCTGTGCTACAGAAAATATTTGCGTTTCCACGACTCATAATTTTTCCTCCTCAATCGCTACCAGATGTGGGTCCTGTGGTCCCCGTCCCCATGGTAACGGAGGTTCCAGCAGCCGCGGTTCCCTTTTGTGGCGCCTGCACTGGGAGCTGGCGCTGCTGCAGGCCTGCGAGGGGGGAGTGGGTGTTGGGCGGGGGGTTCCCGGCAGCTCCCTCCCCAGGCTGCTACCTAGACGGTCCAGGGGGCTTCCTTGCCCAGGTGCCCCAGGCCACAGCATCTGCCCGCGGGGCGCCCGGTGGCAGGGCTGCTGCAGGAAGCACTAGAGGCGCCCGTGTTCCGTGAGGCGCCGACACAGAGGGGCTCCTGAAGTTCAGGGGCTGCGATGCCCAGAGGCTCTGGGGCAGGCCTGGTGGACGTGATACATGGGGCCTGAGCCCTTGGATTGCCCACACCGAGCTGATCCAGGCCAGGGAGTGTTTTCCCCGCTGGAGCAGGGGTTGGGGGTCAGGGAACAACAGAGTGGGCACGGTGAGTGGGGGTGCCCACCCACTGCCGCCCGACCCACCGCCCTGCCCTCCCCCACCCTCCTCGGTCAGTGCCCTGCCCTCGCTGGCCTCTGCCCCTCCTGGCCGATGTCAAGGCTGTGTTCTCTGCCTGGCAGCCAGCATGGCCTAGTGCCGGAAGGGATGAGGCTGTGGTCAGGCGCGGGGCCACGGCTGGGAGGGTGCCTGGCTGGCTCGAGGGAAGCCGCGTGCCCGGGGACTGGGAGCCTGCCTTCCACGTGCGGCCCGGCCAGGCCAGAGGCGGGGACCACGGCCCCAGGCGCCGCGCCAGATGTCCACCCGTGCCACGAAGCGTCTCCACTCAGCTGGTTAGGCCCCTGCACAGGTCAGCGACATGGACCTCCAGGCAGCGTCCAGCCAGAGGACCAGACACTCGCCCGGTGAGACACCTGAGCCGCCAGCACTGGGCATCTCCGGCCGCTCCAGGATCCGCAGGGCGGCTGTGGGGAGGTGATGGGAGTGTCTTGGCCGAATCGCCTGATGGAAAGAGCTGGCAGCGAGGGCGGGTGAGAAAGAGGCCTGCCAGGCAGAGGCGGGCAATAGAGGAGCCCAGGTGGGCAGGGCCAGCACACACCTAGAGAGGTGAGGTTCTGGAGCTCAGGAAGGTCACTTGTGAGGCCCTGCTGAGGGCCACAAGCCCTGAAGACACGGAACATGGGACCGCAGAAAGAAAGCCAAGGCCAGAGAGGGGGCCAGCCGGGGCCGGGCAGCGGGGGGCTGCTTGCAGGCCCAGCCGGGGCTCAAGGGTCAGGCGTCCTCCCCCCTCCCCTGAGCTCCTGCGCTGGCAAGGCCTGCGGCTGAGTGTTTCCGGCTGAGGACAGGGAGCCCATTGAGACAGACAGCGCGGCTCTGTGCACTGCCAGACGTGGCCCTGCTGGAGGCTGTGCCCCTGGCCTGCTGCCCCCTGGCCCCAGCCTCTGACAGGCCCCAGACACAGCAAAGAGCTGGGGGCCCCAACATACAGCAGTGGCCGGTGGGGAAGGCGCAGGGCAGGGGTAGCCACACACCAGCTCCTTCCTCATAAGCACCCTATCTGTTCCTGCCGCCCGCCCGGCACCACCAGCAGGGGGGTGGGCCGAGTGGGTGCCCAACACATTGGCTAAAAAGATCAAGGCTGGGCAGACGGACAGGATGCACTTCCCACGTGGTCCTGGGGGGCCACACCTGGGCTCCCAGAGCCACTGGGGCACGGGGTGCTAGGTCTCTTAGGGTGACGTCCTTGTCAGAGGCCCAGCAGAGAGGAAGCAGGCAGACAGTGGTGGGGGGGAGGCACTTTATTCGGAAAGCTTTGGCCGAGCCCCTGCCAAGAGGAGCCCATCCTGGGGCCCCCGGGGGTAGGGGAGGGAGCAGCCCTGCCGGGGGCCTATAAATACATCTCCTCAGGCCACTGGAGTCGCCCCTCGGATTCCCAGGCATGTGGGGGTGCTGGGAGGCCATCAAAACCAGCTCGACAGCGGAGGGGGCTGGGAAGGACTGGTGGGGGACAGCCAAGCCCCCTGAGGAGCAGAGACCAGCCCTCCTCCCCAGGCTCCTGTCAACCAGAGGCCCTGGGGCCCAGCCAGTGGAAGGAGCTTCCAGCCAGAGGCGCCAGGCCTCAACCGGAGAGGCAGCCAGGGTGGAAGTGCTCCTGGCCCCAGCCAGTGAGAAGGTGGCCGGGCCAAGGCACTCTGGGCCAGTGGGAGGTGTTCTCTAGACAGAGCCCTCCTGCCCCTGGCCGGGAGAGCCCGGTGGGCAGATGGGAGCCCTCCCCAGGGAGGCCATGGGAAGGGAGGGGTCAGCAAAGCGCCTGTCAGGCCTCAGCCACCGGGATGGGGCTTCCTGCGGCAGCGAGCATGGTCCCGTCCAGGAGGGCCGCGGGGCCTGAATCGGCAAGACACAGCCTCCCGCCCGGCGACTCCAGACTGGGGCCCCCGCGGGAGACGCGGGGGCGCGGGGCGCGGGGTGCCAAGCAGCGCTGCTAAGCGGGGAAGTTGCAGGCCCACGGGGCACCCTTACTACAGCGTGGGTGCACCCGCCCGGCCCGGCTCGCCCGCCAGCTCCCGGCTTTTCTTGCGGGGTGGCTTCTGGATGGGGGTTTTCTTTCGAGGGGTGTCGGATCCGGGCGCGCCGGCTGCCGCCTTTTCGGGCCCCAGGGCCTCAGGAGCGAGGGGCGCGCGGGCGGGAGAGGAGGGAGGCGCGGAGCGCTTGGCCTTTTGCGGAGGCGCCGGCTTCTCTCGGGGGCCCTGCATGCCCGGGGGCCCCTCGGCGCGGCCCAGGCTGCGAGTCTTGTCGCGCAGCTCGGCGGCCAGCATGGAGGCGGCCTCCGGCGCGCTGCGCGGTGGCCCGCCAGCGTCCGTGGGCTCTGGGAGGCCTGGGCCGCGGCCCCGAGCCCGAGCCCGAGGCGGGGAGGGTGCCGCGAGGGCCGGGCCCTCCTCTGCCAGCCCGGGGGGCCGCGCCGACGTGTCGCTGGGCGTCCGTTTCCTCTTGCTGGGGCTGGGAGCAGCCTCGGGGCCCGCGGGTGGAGGCGAGGGCGCAGGGGCGGCGGCGGCAGCGGCCCCGGCACCCTGCTTGCCATGTATCCAGGACACCTTGGGCTTGGTGGCGGGGTCGGGTGGTGGCGGCTTCCGGCACTCGGGCGATGGCGAAAGCGACAGGCCTCGGGCCTCGTCTTGGACCCGGGCCGGCCGGGCCTCGCGCCGGGCCACGCGCGCATACAGCGCCCCTCCCGGCCCGTCGCCGCTCGACGCCGACCGCTCGCTGTCGGAGGACGCGGGGAGGGCCGCCGCCTCCTCCGCGGGCGTGGTCATCGGCGCCGCAGCAGGGGCCTCCGAATCCCGGCTCTCGGTGGCCGCCTCTGACCAGGGAAGAGCGTGCCGGTCACCGCCCTTGGGAAAAGCTCAGCCCTCCAGCCTCCAGGCGTAAGCCACCGCCAGCGCCCCTTCCCATCCTCTTCCCGCCCCGCTGGCGCTCAGGCGTCCTGGCATCCAGACAGGCCTGGCATGCTCCCCGCGCTGACTGCAGACTTGGAGTCCCTGGGCAGGACGAGGGGCTCCTTCCTGGGCCGCAGCTCCACCTCGGCCGCGAACCGCTCCCGCACCCCATTCCCGGCCTCGGGGCACCATCGCCACATTTGACCCTCGATTCCTTATCCTTTCTTAAGAGCAATGCCTTCCAAGGCCCAGGGTCACCTGGACACCTGCCCAGAGTCATTCACGGGTACGGTAGCAAGAGGAGAAGGGCCAGAAGCCCAGAAAGTGAGCCTGCTTCCTGGCGTTTGTGAGCCAAGGCTTCCCATCAAAGTGTGCCTCCAGACCCGAGGACTCCCTTTCCTGTCCTCTCTTGCCAGTTCCTCCTCAGCCCAGAAACTTCTCTCTGCCTGGTCTCCCCAGATGTGAACCCAGCTGTGGCGACCTCCCCAGACCCCCAGCCGAGTCTGGTGCTGGGCAGCACGACGCCTGAGCTGCAGCCTCAGCTGTGTCCCCCACCCCTGGCTCACAGCACCACCAACCCTTCTCCCTGCCCCTCCAAGCAGAGATCTTTCCAGCGAGAACCCTTCGCTGCGTCAGAGCAAGAGGGGTCCTCACCCCAAGGAGGCGCACTCACCCTCGTGGGGTACGCAGTACACGGGGCCTTCATCCGTGGTATCGAAGGAGGAGAAGGAGGCCCGGGAGGACCATGATGGGGAGGGCTGCTCCAGGCCTGAGGGCGGCTCCAGGAAGCTGCAGTTGAGCGTGTTGTCCAGGTCGTGATGGGCCACTGGGGAGGAGGGAGGCACAGCTGCCAGGGGCCCTGCCTTGCCCCAGCCAGGGCCCTCACCAGCCCTCCTGCCGCAGTGAGGTAGGGACCCAACCAGCCATACCCCAAGACTCTGAGTAGGACAGGCAACTCAACAGGCCTCTCCCNGCCAGGGGCCCTGCCTTGCCCCAGCCAGGGCCCTCACCAGCCCTCCTGCCGCAGTGAGGTAGGGACCCAACCAGCCATACCCCAAGACTCTGAGTAGGACAGGCAACTCAACAGGCCTCTCCCAGCAGCCAGGGAGCTGACTGAGGTCAGGCCGAAAGTTGTGAAAAGAGGGAGCACCTGGCTGGGAGACGCCATCGGGCCCTCCAAGCCATGCTTCAGACCCTGCCCTGCAGCAGTTTCTGAGAGCAAATGCGCAGTGGAGAGGCCAGGCTTTGGCGCAGCCCACCTCAGCAGGCTGCCACCCCCAGGCACAGCCTCCACAGATGTAGACCCTACCAACAAAGAATCCCAGAGGCTGGCCAGCCTGTGCCCCTCGCACAAACAGGAGGTGGGCTCCAGCCCCTACACCCGTGTCTGTAGACCCCACCATGCTGAGGGGGCCCACCGTGGCTTTTCTCAGCTGTCTCCACCTTTACCTCCCAGGAGCCTTCATCACCTCGTCCCCTTCATCTTTGGAAACAAGTGGGAAAGACACAGAGAGCTTCCACCCCGGTGTGAATCAGTGCAGAGAAAGGGCATGCCCTGCAACCCGGCAGCTGACCCGTCCTGACAGCCGTGGGGGCCCAGGGGTCCGCCTGCCCTCTTTCCAGGGAAGACCCTGGGCACTTCCAGAAGTCTGGGCCGGGGGCGGGGGCTTCTTGCGGCAGGGCATCCCCACGCGCAGGCCCCACGTCCACCTGCCGCTCCGCACCGGGACGGACGGTGCGTTCACTCCCGCAGACTGCGGGGCGACGGAACGTCCAGGCCACCATCCCTGCCTTCCTCCCGGGCTCCCCCGTATCCGAGAGCCCTCTTTCCTCGCCCTGGGCGAACCTCCCCTCGCCCCTGCCATGGACAGTCAAGGCTCCGCCGTTCCTATACTGATCCGGTCACTCCCACCTCCCGGCAGCCGCCAGCGTCGGAGGTGTTCCCGGGTCATCCTTACCTACGACCTTGGGCAGCTTCTGCCTGCGGAGCGGGATCCGGGGTAGCTTCATGCTGATACGACTGAAGCATCCGCACAGGCGCTGCGGCGCCTTCTTCCTCCCCAGCGAGAGCTCCCTGCGGGGGCGGGGCCTGAGCGAAGGGGGCGGGACCGTGCCTTGGCCGGAGGGGCGGGGCAAGCCCGCGGGCTGTCTCTTATAC
>SJYW01035317.1:168732-180904 GCA_006410735.1 Raphicerus campestris | reverse complement strand
GAGGGTCAGGGAGGGGAGGGGAGGGTCAAGGAGGGGAGGGGAGCAGGAAGGGTCAGGGAGGCCGAGTGCCCATCTGGCCAAGGCCTCGGGCAGGACACAGCCATCCTTCCTCTGCTCTGCCCAGTGCCCAGAGGTGCTCACAGATGCTGGGACCTGGGGTGCAGCACAGACCAGCAAGGGCCCCTCTTGCCCTGAGGTCCTGTGTCTAGTTTGGGGGCCAGGGTCTCAGCACCCCAAGTCCTTAAGCTCAGAGAGCCACCCCCTTCAAGCATCACCTCTGCAAGATGAACAGGTTACCATGTATAAGCTGTACTGTGCAGGACACAGGATTTACAGAGACAGACGGGAAAAACGGCACTTCCGAAACGTTTCTGGCTTCATGAAGGGCCTGCCCTCTGGGGGTCTGAGGCTGTGGGGTCCTGCCTCTCCCGTCCCCCTCGGGACACGGCCCGGCTCACACTGAACTGCAGGGTTACAGCAACTCCCGGGGCCCAAGGTGTGGAGACCCAGAAAGGGGTGGAACTCGGGAAGGGGCCTCTCCCAATGCCGCTGGGAGCCCCCACCCAAGCTCAGGGTACAGCTCGTGGAGGCAAGAGGGCTCTGGTCCTGGGCCTCGCCCGGCCTCCACTGCATGAGCCTGGGAGGGGTCCCTCGGGGGGCTTCCTTACCTCCCTCTTGAGCGGCGCCACGTAGGCCCAGGAGTTGGTGGCGGGGTCATAGCGCTCCACGGCGGTCAGATCGTTGTGGTAGTCGCGGCCCGCCACCGCGTAAATGTGGCCGCCCACGACACACACGCACAGGTCCGCGTGCTCCTGCTGCAGCGGCTGGATCTGGAACCAGCGGTTGTGCCTCGGGTCGTACCTCGAGAGGCAGGGGACAGTGCGTCAGCAGGCCCCTCCGCCAGCACGCCCCCACAGCCTGGACAGCAGGGCCAGGAGCCTCCTGGTGGGCTCACCACCCCCCGCTGCCCAATGGCTGTTCCCACACAGCTCCTCCATCTCACCGTCTCACGCCACGGTCCCCACGGCTCTGTGCTCAGGGAGGCCCCCAATTACGGTCTCTCGACCGGACGCCTGGGCACAATGGCCTCCAGCCAGACACCCCATTTTTAGCCTTCTTTGCCCCAAACACAAGTGAAATGCACTCGGCAGTTGCTGCTTCTTGCTGCGGCCCCTCCCTGCCGGCCAGGAAGACCACCTAGAGCCAGGTGTGAGTGCATCTGGGCCTCAGCTTTGTTCGCTCAGCTCCGCGCCCGGTGGGGTGATGCTGCCTGCCGAGAGAAGCTACCATGAGGGACCGCGGGGTCGACACGTGAGATGAGGCCCTTAAAGCACTGGGGCTCACGTCTGTGGTCCTGCACCCCGGGAACCGGGCTCGGGGCAGATCACATTCGGTCTGCTCAGGAGAGACCAGGCCGAGTGAGGCTGTCACTGGTGGAACCGGTCACTCACTGAGTGGCCATTACGGCCCTCGGTGCTGGCACCCAGGGCCTCCTTCCTCTGCAAGTCAGGAAACAGGTCGAAGGGAGCAGAGCCCTCATCCCCTCCCGTCAGCCTGTTCCTGGAGAGGAGGGCGGGGCCGAGGGGGGCGGGGCCGAGGAGGGCCCCTGGTGGCCGCCTTGGAGAACTGAGCTGCCATTGAGAACCGGCCAGGTGGAGGCCCGGCGGGGGCGGAGGCGGAGGCCAGGTTATGAAGGCATGGTTTCCTCCTTTCTGAACCGAGTACCCACTTCCCATCTAACCACAGAATGTGCCAAGCTCTGGCTCTCCCCTGCGTCCTGGGGCAGGGACAGCAGGGGAGGCCGAGGGCCGCTGTGGCTGTCCCGTCCTGGCCCAGGGTCTGTCTGCCCGCGGGGTGTGGCCGGCCAGACCCGCCCCTGAGCAAGGCTGGCACCAGCTCACAGCTGCCCGAGGCAGCCAGCAACCTGTGTCTGCTGGGCCACCTGTACGGGGGGTGGGGGGTGGGGCAGCTTCCCAGAGGCCCCAGATGTGGAAACCAGTCTGGAAGCCCCCAGGAGCAGAGGCTGGGGGCCTGCCCCACTTCCACTGGCCCAAAGGAACAGGCTCGGAAGAGCCTAGCCTCACAGAAAGCACGGCCTGCTCCGGACCTCGGGCCCGGTACACGCCTGACAGCGGAGCTGGGGGTGCAGGGCTTCGGCCTGAGGCACAGTGGGGCTTGTGGGCCTGCCCTGCCCCCAGGCTGAGGACTGTGTGCTGGGGGAGCGGGGTGACAGGCAGCCACCTTCCAAGGACGCTGTGCAGCTAGGAGAGCGGAGCTAAGGGCACAGGAGAGAGAAGCTGGGTCGGGCTGCGAGGGCAGAGGGTGCCCGGGTGGCCGTGCTCCCAGGCCCGGACTCCCCCTTCCCACCCCAGCACTCCCTGCAGGCCCACACCCGTCAGATGGCAGGGGTGCCTCGGGGGGCTTGGGTTTCCCAGGAGAGGAGACAAGAGTGGGAGGAGCCAACACCACGGGCAGTCCCGAGCTGGGGCCCCTACCTCCAGCAGCGGGACTCGGCGCGGAAGCCCTGCACGTTGTTGTCCCCTCCGATCAGGTACACGAAGTTGTTAAGAACTGCGATGCCCTGGTTGGACATGCGGGGCGCCAGGGACGCGGTGAGCTGCTTCCACTCACCCAGCAGCGGGTTCAGGTACTTGGCCTGGTCGCTGAGGGCGGTGGCCGGCGTGGAGTGGATGCCCCCGAAGCCCACGACGCACTGGAGGTCCGAGCGCAGCTCGGTCTGCGGGCCCTGGAGGCTGGGCTGTAGGCTCTCGTTCCGGTGGTACACCAGGGCTTCGGCCACGGCATCCCGCAGCGGGCTGGGCTCCAGCTTGTCGTGCAGCCGCTGCAGGACCTCGGCCTCCATGAGGGGGAAGCGCACGGTCTCCAGGAGCTTGGGCGGCTCGTGCAGCGGGAGCCGGTCAGCCTGCACCTGCTCTGGCGGGTAGTGGTAGAGCAGGGCGCCCTCGTACACCTCCGTCTCGCAGGACACCTCCAGGCGGTTGCTGCTCAGGAGGGCGTAGACCTTCTCCAGGGGCAGCTGGCGGTACTTGTCAGTCCGCGAGAAGGCCACGAAGTTCTTGAGGATGTAGGCGTCCAGCTGCTCCGTCAGGCGGCTCAGGTCGAAGAGCTCAGCCAGCCGGTAGACGTCGAGGATGTTGTCCTCGTCCACCCAGGGCGCAAGGAAGTCACAGCAGAAATGGATGATCTCCGGGATCTGTGGGCGGAGCGGGCCGTCGAGCCCAGGCCAGCGGTGGGCCTGGGACCCCTGTCCCTGGGGCACCTCGGAGGGCCAGCACGTGGGGGACAAGCCACCAACAGCCACTGGCAACACCAACCAACAGGAGCCGGTGGGCCGCACACTGGCAAGTGTCACACCCGGCAAGACTCGCTTTAGAATCAACACCACAGAGAAGCCCAGCGAGTTACACCCCAAACAGAGCTGGGCAGCGGGGCTGAAGGAGGGCTCCCCGCCTCAGGCCGGAGCCTCACCTGAAGCTGGCAGGCGGCGACCAGCGTCTCCTGGACGTTGCTCAGGCTGAGCTCCAGCTCGGACGTGTAGATGAAGTGCAGGATCTGGCACATGGCGTTGTAGGACACACCGTGGATCAGGACCTCCTCCTGCTCCATCTCCTTCAGCCCCCCGGCGAACATGCCCCTACACAGGGAGGACAGGGCACGGCTGGGTGACGCCCGAGGGGCAGGCCGAGGCTGGCTCGCACCCTGAGCCGTCCCACGGAGGCGCCCACAGCTCCTGACCAAGCTTGGGACTGTTCTGAAAACCTCCATCTCACGTGGCCCAGGACCTGCACGTGCGCCCCCGGGCGCAGGGCCAGCAGGCTTTCTGCTGCGTCCGCCCGTGTGATTCCCGGGGCTCAGCGGGAGAGGATGAATGGCAAACAGTAAACGTCCGCTGCCCAGCATCCCTGCCCCTGCAGCTGCTCAGCACCAGGAACCGGTCGCGGGGCGACTCCACAGTGAAGCGAAGAGGCAAGACCCCCGAGCATGGAGCTAAAGCCGGAGGACAGACAGACAGAAGACAGGGCACTGCCGGGTGTGGAGTCGCCGTCACGGACTGAGACGAGGCGTCTGATGGAGGAGCGGCCAGCCCGAGGGGCCCCTCCCCGAGGAGGCCGTGGAGGCAGCGGGCACCCAGGCCAGGGCCAGGATGACCTTGCAGGTTGGCCACCAGGGGCAGGGAGCCTGGGCGACATGCTGCTAGGCAGGGTCGGGTGTGGAAGGCCACCAGGCAAAGGAGGTGCCGTCAGGGAACTGATCCCAGGTTTGACCGAGGGCCCTCAGACTCCAGGCTCCACGGGGCAGGGTAGAGAGGCTGCAGTGGGGGCAGGAGACCCCGGCAGGCCTGGGATCGGAGAGGAGACCCGACCTGGGGCTGTCCAAGGGTAGCCGGGACCCAGGGGCGAGGGGTCAGCGGGCACCTTTTAATGTCCCAGCTGCGGGGTCAGTCAGAGGCTAGAGGAGGCGGCGGTGGTCAGGGAAGCCTTGGGGCTGAAACGGGTCAGCAGCATGCTGCCAGAGTGGCCGTGTTCCATTTCGACGCACGCACGCGCACACACATGCACACTCACGAGACTGAAAGGATCTGAAAGGGTGAAAGGCTCCGTCCACCCTTGGCTCCAGCCCCCAGCTGCCCTCCCAGGGAGGCACCACCCCGAGGCAGGACCCACGCCTGGATCTACACCCAGCTTTGCCTTCACAGGGCACCTTGGAAACGGCCTGGATTATCAGCACCCACAGGGCTGCCCCGGGCAAAGGTGCCAAAGCGCGCAGCCACACACACTGGGGCCCCCGTCGTTTCACCCGACGGGTGGCTCTGCCCCAGGAGCTGGTGGGAATGCCGGGACCAATTCCAGGAGACCACTGCTGGGTCAACGGGTCCACACGCTCGCGCCTGGATGCCTCCGCCACAGCCTGCCACGCAGCCCCACTGGGGGCGGGGGCCTGCCTGGGACACCCCTGGGGGCCGAGGGAGAGGACGCTAGCTCCAGCCGCCGGGCCGAGGGAGAAACCCAGCGGCGGGCGGACCGGACGGCAGAGGCTTGGGTCGCGGGTTCAGCAGCTGTTTTCCTTTCTCTTCCGAAAAGTCCAGGTGCTTCGCCCACTTCCTTTTAGACTCTCGTCTCGTCAGCTTAAAGAAGCTGCGACCTCTGTGCATCGCTGGCGTGAATGTGAACTAGTGCAGCTGCTGTGGGGGACAGTTTGGGGTTCCTCAAGACATGACACACAGAACTACAGAACGTTCCAGCAATTCCACGTCTGACTACATACTCCCCAGAACTGAAAGCAGGGCCTCCAAGAGACATCTGCGCCCCACGCTCACAGCAGCTTTCCTCACAAGAGCCAAGAGAGGGGAACCACCAGTGTCCGTCGACAAAGCGAGCAAACTGCGGTGCAACAGACGGGAGAACGTCGGTCAGCCTTGCAAAGAAGGACGCCCTGACATCCGCTACAGCCCGGATGAGCCTTCAGGACACGACGTTCGGCCAAAGCAGCCAGTCCTCGAAGGACAAATACTGCCTGCATCCCTTCACGTGAGGCCCCGGGGCAGTCACGGAGACAGAGCACAAGGTGGCCATACGAGGCGGCTGTCCGGCCGGGAGGACCCTAGGAACGGTTTCTCGGCTGCAGGCTCTGTTTCACAACACAGAACGGTGCCGGGNTAGAGAGGCTGCAGTGGGGGCAGGAGACCCCGGCAGGCCTGGGATCGGAGAGGAGACCCGACCTGGGGCTGTCCAAGGGTAGCCGGGACCCAGGGGCGAGGGGTCAGCGGGCACCTTTTAATGTCCCAGCTGCGGGGTCAGTCAGAGGCTAGAGGAGGCGGCGGTGGTCAGGGAAGCCTTGGGGCTGAAACGGGTCAGCAGCATGCTGCCAGAGTGGCCGTGTTCCATTTCGACGCACGCACGCGCACACACATGCACACTCACGAGACTGAAAGGATCTGAAAGGGTGAAAGGCTCCGTCCACCCTTGGCTCCAGCCCCCAGCTGCCCTCCCAGGGAGGCACCACCCCGAGGCAGGACCCACGCCTGGATCTACACCCAGCTTTGCCTTCACAGGGCACCTTGGAAACGGCCTGGATTATCAGCACCCACAGGGCTGCCCCGGGCAAAGGTGCCAAAGCGCGCAGCCACACACACTGGGGCCCCCGTCGTTTCACCCGACGGGTGGCTCTGCCCCAGGAGCTGGTGGGAATGCCGGGACCAATTCCAGGAGACCACTGCTGGGTCAACGGGTCCACACGCTCGCGCCTGGATGCCTCCGCCACAGCCTGCCACGCAGCCCCACTGGGGGCGGGGGCCTGCCTGGGACACCCCTGGGGGCCGAGGGAGAGGACGCTAGCTCCAGCCGCCGGGCCGAGGGAGAAACCCAGCGGCGGGCGGACCGGACGGCAGAGGCTTGGGTCGCGGGTTCAGCAGCTGTTTTCCTTTCTCTTCCGAAAAGTCCAGGTGCTTCGCCCACTTCCTTTTAGACTCTCGTCTCGTCAGCTTAAAGAAGCTGCGACCTCTGTGCATCGCTGGCGTGAATGTGAACTAGTGCAGCTGCTGTGGGGGACAGTTTGGGGTTCCTCAAGACATGACACACAGAACTACAGAACGTTCCAGCAATTCCACGTCTGACTACATACTCCCCAGAACTGAAAGCAGGGCCTCCAAGAGACATCTGCGCCCCACGCTCACAGCAGCTTTCCTCACAAGAGCCAAGAGAGGGGAACCACCAGTGTCCGTCGACAAAGCGAGCAAACTGCGGTGCAACAGACGGGAGAACGTCGGTCAGCCTTGCAAAGAAGGACGCCCTGACATCCGCTACAGCCCGGATGAGCCTTCAGGACACGACGTTCGGCCAAAGCAGCCAGTCCTCGAAGGACAAATACTGCCTGCATCCCTTCACGTGAGGCCCCGGGGCAGTCACGGAGACAGAGCACAAGGTGGCCATACGAGGCGGCTGTCCGGCCGGGAGGACCCTAGGAACGGTTTCTCGGCTGCAGGCTCTGTTTCACAACACAGAACGGTGCCGGGGATCGCGCCACAGAGCGCGTGTAATGACGCTACTGACCTGCACGCCGAAAATGGTCACAGTGGTCAAGCTGTAGGTTTTCTAGAAATCACAATTAATAAAAAGAGAAACCTGTTCACCGAGTGTCCAGCAGGCAGGGAATGACCACGTTAAGTGGAGGACACAGCACGCGCGTGACTCCCGCTGACGCAAAGAAGTGCAAGCAGCCCGTCCTCAGGGACATCAGCCTCAACATTTGCTGAAGGACTGACGCTGACGCTCCAATACTCTGGCCACCTGATGCGAAGAAGTGACTCATCGGAAAAGACCCTGATGCTGGGAAAGGTTGAAGGCAGGAGGAGAAGGGGGCGACGGAATAATATGGCATCACTGACTCGATGCACGTGAGTCTGAGCAAGCTCCGGGAGCTGGGGATGGACAGGAGGCCTGGCATGCTGCTGTCCACGGGATCGCCAAGAGTTGGACACGCCTGACGGGCAGCACAGACCACACAGAGGGTGCTGGCAGGCCCCAACCAGGCAGCACTGGGCGCCACTGGCTGCCTCGGCCGGCCCTGAGGGGACGGGCGTGTCTCCTGTCCGAGCGCCCTCCAGCCCGACACCTTCTCCACACCCTTGAGACCAGGTGTGTCTCGGAATCCAAACCGTTTCAGCTAGAGAAAGCACTTATCTGCCACATGTATGATGTCACAACCCTCCATGGGAGTCTAAAATCAACACCTTGAATCCAAACACCTCAGTATTTCACAACCAAAAGTATGATAAAAATAAAGAAGTCTCGTCTCAGCTCAGGACAGGCTGCACGGTTCAATGAATTTGTGCCCAATTTTAGGTTGAAAAACAAGAAAACAAGCAAGCTTGTAAAGCAAAAGAATCCAGCTCCCCTTCCTCGCAGAGATCAGCTGTCCAGGCAGACGCGACCGCTGTCCCCCAGCAGGACAGCCCTGCAGGCCCCAGAGGGCAGGGCCAAGGCTCAGCAACACGCTGGAACCCACAAAGCAAAGCTCCCTGGTGGCTCAGAGGGCAAAGCACCTGCCTGCAGTGCAGGAGACCTGGGTTTGATAACTCAGCTTCCCCTGTGTTGGCTGACGCCACAGAGCAGACCAGGGGGCCTGTCAGCCCCAGCTGCACGCTGCCCAGGGCCTGGTAGACACCCCACAGGGCGTCCCCTCTGCGGGGCCCAGCTACGGGCCCACAGCCTCCAAAGGCCTTCGCTTCACTCACTCACGTCAGAGACCGTCCCAAGTCTCACTGCGTCATTTCAACCTGAGTCAATAAGTGAAACGAATCATTTTTAAAAAGCCGCGGAGGCTTGGGAATCATCGCTTCACCGTGTTTATCAGAGGTAAGTCTGGGCTCTCCCTGGTCCCGGGGGAGAGGGTGTCAGCCTGCACAGTGACCAGGCCGGAGAAGGGAAGGCCTCCCAGGAGAAGCCCACCCAGGGCCGGCTGCCAAGCGCTGAGAATGGCTCCTGGAGGACGCGGGAGACACAGGAGGCCTCCTGCAGGCAGGAGAGGCGGCGCCTGCCCCCGGCCCACAGAAGAGGGCCATGATTGGGAGAGACGGCCGAGATGGGGAGAGAAGCTCCACGTGGAGGGCTTTCGAGGGTGTGGGCAGGAGGCCCTGAGCCGGGGGGACCCCAGTGCTGGACCTTCTGGGCTCTGAGGCCTCCCTGAGTGGGCTCCTGCCGTCCCTGGACACGCCTGCCCCAAGGCGCCAGCCACCACCGGGTCGCCCTCTCCATACCCTCCTTCCGGAGAACAGGCTGCGCTTACACCATAAAGAAACATTTTGCTCATTGGCTTCTAAAATCAAAAGACAAGAACTACGGCCGAGCCTTGAAGAGAAAAGGACCCAACGGAATGGAGCTGGAGCAAAGGGTCTCAGGCCCAGAGCCGTGTTCACCGCGGCGGCAGGGGGGCCGCCCCTCACCAGGGCAAGTCGGAGCGGAGGCATCCGCTCTGCCCAATGTGCCCGGGGCTAGGCAAGCCTCGCTCAGGAGACTGAGAAACTCAGGGTGTCACAGCACCCACAGGGAGGGTCGGGGGCCGAGGCCCGCGGGATGAGCTGGCGTGAGCAGGAGGCGGCTGGCCCAGTAAGCATGTGAACGGGGCTGTGTGGGTGACGTGCGTGCAGTGTTGACCGCCCGCGACGGTGCTCACGGGAGTGCCCAGAGGAGCCAGGGCGCGAGCAGGCTTCCTGACGGTGTTACAAAAACTCTGCATGGGGCTGAGATGAAGGCATAAAGCCTCGTAAGGTCTTCAAAAACGGTGGTGGTTACAGAGGCAGCGAGAGCAGATGTGGCCCGGTGGGAACAAGCGCCCAGCTCTCTGTAATACTCTTCTCAGCGTTTCCATGGGCCTGAACGTTCTTTACAATGAAATGATGGGGAGCCAGAGTAAAGTAGAAAGGAAATCTGTACACACCAAGATACTGTAACTTACTGCTGGAAAATTCATTCTGGAAAACACAGTATCATAAGCAGAGCCAAGGACACTACCTTTAAAACAAAACAGAACAGAGAACGCGCGCCCACTGACCGGAAGTAGTCGCAGGAGGCGGCCAGCAGGATGCGGTGGGCCTCGAGCTGCTTCCCCTCCACCACCAGGACCACATCGAAGAGGATGCCGCTGTCCCGCAGGGCCAGCAGCCCCCGGAGCAGTGCCTGGGAGTGCTGGGCGCTCCGGTAGGTGTTGCTGACGCAGTGTGGGTGGGAGGGCTGCGTGGGCAACTTGCAGAGCCGGGCGAACTCCTGCTCTTCCGCCATCCTGACCACCGCTCCCGACCTCAGCTCCGCGGCTGTCAGCTGGCAAGACACGGGCGGGCGAGCGGTGAGCCCGGGGGGCCGCACTGCTGGCTGCACTGCTCTGGGGCCTCCCTCGTGCTCACCCATGCTTTCCCCAGAGGTTCAAGCCTCTAGCCTCCTCTTCCCTCCCACCACAGTCCAGACGTGGGGCCTCCTTCCTCCCGACCTGTGTTCCTTCACAACTAAGACCCTCCTTCCCACTTAATCTCCTTTAGCGTCGCTGTGAGACAGAAGGTTCTAGAGATGGACTAACCCATGGGAACCCAGCCGGTAGACCCCCTGTGTGGTGAACCTCAGCATGAGGCCCCTCAGCCAAGGAAAGGGGACTAAAGACAGCCAGTCCCTCAGGGCATTCTAAAATCCCTAGAGGAGAAACAAGGGCCAGCACAGACCAGCTCTCAAGGGCTCCTCCTCTCTCCTATTGCAAAAGAACACTGGGTTCCCAACGAAGGAACAGATGCAAAAGGAAAAAAAAGACGCCAGGGGCCTCCTAGGAGACCCCGTGATTAGAGCTCCACGCTTCCACTGCAAGGAGGGTGGGACAGATCCCTGCTTGGGAAACTAAGATCCTGAATGCTGAGCCAACCAGAAGTGACTAGGGACAGCCTGCTGCTTCAGTCAAGGGGCAGCCAGTCCATCCCGCACCAAGCTGGGGGGGTCAGGCTGTGCGTCCTCCAGGCCACAGGACCGCCAGCCAGCGGGCCACGTGCCACAGGCCTTCCCCACCTCACGTTCCTCCACGATCCCCTCCCCTAATGTGCCGCTTTTCAACCCCCCTACTGGACCTTTGAAGGAAAAAATGAGAAAGAGATTCTACTATAAACAAAAAGAGTATTATGATGAAACTTAAATTTCCTTCCCACTTACATCTCCAACCAGACTGTCTCTCAGAGGAGAGTATTCTACTTCCCCTCACCCTTCCAGGCAGCATCGAAATTCCCCCCCCTTTAAGATGTTACACCTGGACCTCATATCCCTCCCACAGTCCATTGTATGCGTAACCCTATTTTATTTAACCAGTCCCTTTCAGAGAGACGTTTGGGTTTCCTCCAATTGTTTGCTGTTGCTAACAGTTTCACACTGAAACTCAGAGACGGGCACTGCACGCGGCAGCTAAATGAGGAACGCTTACTGGGTACAGAGCTGCTGGGCCACCTTATTCTGACCGTGGAGTGGGCCTTTCAATAGATACCGCCAAAATGCCTTCCACAGAGAGTGTGCCAATTTATTCCCCCACCAGCAAAGTGAGAGAACCAGATTCCAACCNTTTGGGTTTCCTCCAATTGTTTGCTGTTGCTAACAGTTTCACACTGAAACTCAGAGACGGGCACTGCACGCGGCAGCTAAACGAGGAACGCTTACTGGGTACAGAGCTGCTGGGCCATCGTATTCTGACCGTGGAGTGGGCCTTTCAATAGATACCGCCAAAATGCCTTCCACAGAGGGTGTGCCAATTTATTCCCCCACCAGCAAAGTGAGAGAACCAGATTCCAACCAGGGTGTAGGACACCAACAGCGTTTCTTTTTAATCTTTGCTGACTTAACAGATTAAAAAAACAGCATTTCACAGTGTAACTTTGTTTCGGTAGCTGACGAAATTTCACAAACTACGGAAGTGGAATGCTGCACGTCCATCAGGACTGCCTTCCCGCGCCTGTTTTTCTGAAAGTTCGTTTACCTTCGGAGCTCACTTTCTGGCACCTTCAGCGAGCCCTTCCTTAGACTCGGTATACCCTCAGCCCTTACCGATCCCAGGCATCCCAAGCAAGGCCCTGCGTGCAGCCATGTGCGGTGCAGAGCTACTGAGGGAGGAGAAAGGAGGCTTCACGCCTCCAGCAGGTACAAACTCAAGGACGCTAAATGCATTTCCGTAAACTCGTGGATGACAGGGTCCGAACATCTCTGAAGAAATATCCGACGACGCCCTTTACTGAGGAGGCACCCAAGTCCTGTGCAGGGGCCCAGTCAGCGTCTGCACGAGGCAAGGTCTGCAACAAGGGGAAAGGGGGTCCTAGCCCCGGGAGGGGGGCCCGCGGGGTGGACGGGTGAAGCGCTCTGGGGCGTCGCGGCCGCGGGGCAGGGAGGCGCCCGGGAAGAAGGCGCTGGGCCCGCGGCGCGCAGAGAGGCGGCCGGCCCTCCGGGCCGAGGCGTCGCGCTGACGGCACGGCCTCCAGGGCTGTCCGGTTCGGTCCGCGCTGCGCGTGCGGGCCGGGGTCCAAGGTCGCGTCGGAGGGGACGGCGTCCGATCGGCCGCCTGCTGCAGGGCAGCCAGCGAGGCGCCAGGAGGCGGCCCCGAAAGACGCGCGGGGGCGCCAGGCCCGCGCGGGGCCCGCTCG
>SJYW01035317.1:155373-168136 GCA_006410735.1 Raphicerus campestris | reverse complement strand
GCCCGGGGCTGCGGGGGGCGGGGCTGCGGAGGGGCGGGGCCCGGACAGAGACCGAGGGCCCGGGCTGCCGAGTCTCCGAGCGGGTCTCGGTTCCCTGCCCCCTGTCCCGGCGCGGCAGACCCAGCAAAGAATGAGGACGTGAAGGAATGCGTTCTGGCAAGGGGTGGCGCCCTGTAAATCCGTCTCCTCCTTCTTCCCCTCTGTCCCTCCCTCGAGGTCCCCTGAGTCGCCCGCCGCCTGCTGGATGCTGGCGAGGACATAATCACCGCCAGTGTGAACAGGTGTTTTCCTGTTTACTGAGATTCTAGAGTCAGTCTAAGAAGTCAAGAATTACCTGGAGTAACTGGCAAACTAGGCCTTGGAGTACAGAATGAAGCAGGTCAAAGGCTAGTACAGTTTTGCCAAGAGAACGCCCTGGTCATAGCAAACACCCTCTTCGAGAAACACAAGAGAAGACTCTACTCATGGACATCACCAGATGGTCAACATCGAAATCAGGTTGATTATATTCTTTGCAGCCAAAGATGGAGAAGCTCCATACAGTCAGCAAAAACAAGACTGGGAGCTGACTGTGGCTCAGATCAGGAACTTCTTATTGCCAAATTCAGACTTAAATTGAAGAAAGCAGGGAAACCACTAGATCATTCAGGTATGACCTAAGTCAAATCCCTTATGATTATACAGTGGAAGTTACAAACGGAAATAAGGGAATAGATCTGACAGACAGAGTGCCTGAAAAACTATGGATGGCAGTTCGTGACATTTTACAGAAGACACGGATCAAGACCATCCCCAAGAAAAAGAAATGCAAAAAGGCAAAATGGTTGTCTGAGGAAGCCTTACAAATAGCTATGAAAAGCAGAGAAGTGAAAAGCAAAAGGGAAAAGAAATATATACTCAATGCAGAGTTTCAAAGACTAGCAGGGAGAAATAAGAAAGCCTTCCTAAGTGATCAATGCAAAGAAATAGAGGAAAACAACAGAATGGGGAAAACTAGAGATCTCTTCAAGAAAATTAGAGACACCAAGGGAACATTTCATGCAGAGATGGGCTCAGTAAAGGACAGAAATGGTCTGGACCTAACAGAAGCAGAAGATATTAAGAAGAAGTGGCAAGAATACACAGAAAAACTATACAAAAAAGATCTTCACGACCCAATAATCACTATAATGTGATCATTCACTTAGAGCCAGACATCCTGGAATGTAAAGTCAAGTGGGCCTTAGAAAGGATCACTATGAACAAAGCTAGTGGAGGTGATGGAATTCCAGTTGCGCTGTTTCAAATCCTGAAAGACGATGCTGTGAAAGTGCTGCACTCAATATGCCAGCAAGTTTGGAGAACTCAGCAGTGGCCACAGGACTGGAAAAGGTCAGTTTTCATTCCAATTCCAAAGAAAGGCAATGCCAAAGAATGCTCAAACTACCACACAATTGCACTCATCTCACATGCTAGCAAATTAATGCTCAAAATTCTTCAAGCCAGACTTCAACAGTACATGAACCATGAATTTCCAGATGTTCAAGCTAAATTTAGAGAAGGCAGAGAAACCAGGGATCAAATTGCCAACATCCTTTGGATCATTAAAAAAGCAAGAGAGTTCCAGAAAAACATCTACTTCTGCTTTATTGACTATGCCAAAGTCTTTAACTGTGTGGATCACAATAAACTGTGGAAAATTCTGAAAGGGATGGGAATACCAGACTACCTGACCTGCCTCTCGAGAAACCTGTATTCAGGTCAGGAAGCAACAGTTAGAACCGGACATGGAACAACAGACTGGTTTCCAATAGGAAAAGGAGTACGTCAAGGCTGTATATTGTCACCCTACTTATTTAACTTATATGCAGAGTACATCATGAGAAACGCTGGGCTGAATGAAGCACAAGCTGGAATCAAGATTGCCGAGAGAAATATCAATAACCTCAGATATGCAGATGACACCACTTTTATGGCAGAAAGTGAAGAGGAACTTAAGAACCTCTTGATGAAAGTGAAAGAGGAGAGTGAAAAAGTTGGCTTAAAACTCAACATTCAGAAAGATCATGGCATCTGGTCCCATCACTTCATGGCAAATAGATGAGGAAACAGTGGCTGACTTTATTTTGGGGGGCTCCAAAATCACTGCAGATGGTGACTGAAGCCATGAAATTGAAAGACACTTACTCCTCGGAAGGAAAGTTATGACCAACCTAGATAGCATATTAAAAAGCAGAGACATTACTTTGCCAACAAAGGTCCGTCCAGTCAAAGCTATGATTTTTCCAGTAGTCATGTATGGATATGAGAGTTGGGAGTATAAAGAAAGCTGAGCACCAAAGAACTGATGCTTTGGAACTTGGTGTTGGAGAAGACTCTTGAGAGTCCTTTGGACTGCAAGGAGATCAAACCAGTCCATCTTAAAGGAAATCAGTCCTGAATATTCATTGGAAGGACTGATGCTGAAGCTGAAGCTACAATACTTTGCCCATCTGATGTGAAGAAGTGACTCATTGGAAAAGACCCTGACGCTGGGAAAGATTGAAGGCAGGAAGAGAAGGGGGACGATAGAGGATAAGATGGTTGGACGGCATCACTGACTCAATGGACATGAGTTTGAGCAAGCTCTGGGATTTGGTGATGGACAGGGAGGCCTGGCGTGTTGCAGTCCATGGGGTTGAAAAGAGTTGGACGTGACTGAAGTGAACTGAGAGTAAATCTGCTTGCCAGCCTACAGCCAGGTCCCTGCACTCCAACCAGATGCTCCTGTGTTCATTTTTCTCTGCCGCCCCACAGAGGACCCCATCCTGCGAGGCTCAAGCGCGAAGGCTGTGTCTGGAGGATGGAGAGCTCTGAGGGGAGGACAGAGCTGGGATAGCTCAAGGTTGAAAAGATCGGGGCGCAGGCGGGGGGCGGGCAACCGTGGATGAGGGAGAAAGTAAGTGGAGATGCCCTGTCCTGCCCGCACACCCTGCTGCGTGAGGCGCCAGACAAGCCGAGCAGACCGCACCTGCCCAGGAGCCGACGTTCTCAGTGGGAGAGGCCCTCCAGGAGGCCTTTCGGGAGGTGGTGGCCACACAGCTGTGTACCAGATGAGGAATTCAGGGGGAGCACAGACAGCATTCCAGTTTGAAGACTGTGTCTGCAGATCCAGTCTAGCGAGCGGTCAGCCAGCCGCCAGGAATTTCTAAGCATGAAAGGAAACTTGGAGACCAGACCCAGCCCTCCAGCCTGGGTCAGCCTGGGCAGGCAGATGCCAGCTCATGTTGCAGAGACTGGCCTGGAGGGGCAGCAGGGAAGCAGTGGCCCTCAGTGGGGAAAGAATCAAGTTCCGAGGGCAGTGTTGGCCGGAAACCTAGGAGGAGGCAGGTTCCCCAGTACCTGTAGAGGGGAGTGATGCGTGAGGAGGGGTCAGCCCAAGTCACGGCGGGGACAGCCAAGCTCTCCTCATCACAAAGAGACCGGAGCAGGAACGAGCGGTTTTAGGGAAAGACAAGGCCCTCCAGGGGCCCAGGACGGTGAGGACGCCACAGATGTCCAGCTGAGGGCCTTTCTGGGGGAGTCATGCCCTTCTGGAGGTGATACACCAAGCCAGGACAGGGATGGGGAAAGGAAGGTGAGCCGAGTGCAGAGCACACTGGCTTTCCAAGGGCACTCAGAGGGGCAGGGAAGGGGTGACCACAGAGGCCCAAAGGGGCTGGGAGAGGGAGTCCTCTCCTGAGGGGGCAGCAGCGAGCCTGCAGTGACTGAGCTGTGAAGGGAGGGCACAGGCCTCCGATGGTTCTACAGATGAAGAGGGAGACTGGAGGAGGACACTTCCTGGGCAGGAGAGAGGAGCCGGTGGGCGGGGAGGACAGGAGGCCGGGGGCCGCTGGCCGGGGACTGTGGGGAGAGGACAGGCCCCCGTCTTCTCTGAGCTGGAGGGACCCTTATCTCAAAATACAGCCAGCTCACGTCAGTGGTCCCCGCCACGGGAATGTCCGCAGCAGAGGAGCGGCAGGGCGGGAGAGGCCTCAGGGAGGGACGAGCAGAATAACCTGGTGTCCTCCCAGGGACGGGTCAGCTTCCAAGCAAAGTCTCTGTTCCTCGAGGGTCTGAGCTCCGTCTGCTCCTCCCTGGCTGCACTTCTACAGGGAGAAACGGGCTGGCGCTCAGGAGAGTAAGAGGAGGGAGGTGAAGCACAGAGAGGTCGGCAGCAGAGACCCTAGGCAGCAGGCTGGAGGAGAGAACGGGGGTCTGACATCTCCGCCCAGCGGGAAGGACCTTAAAGGGGAGCACCGCCCGTGTCTGTCTGCAGAGCGGTTTGATCACAGCCATCCTAAGCAAGCAAAAATCAGTTAAGACTGGTGAAGACACTGGCAGCAAGNTTATATGCAGAGTACATCATGAGAAACGCTGGGCTGAATGAAGCACAAGCTGGAATCAAGATTGCCGAGAGAAATATCAATAACCTCAGATATGCAGATGACACCACTTTTATGGCAGAAAGTGAAGAGGAACTTAAGAACCTCTTGATGAAAGTGAAAGAGGAGAGTGAAAAAGTTGGCTTAAAACTCAACATTCAGAAAGATCATGGCATCTGGTCCCATCACTTCATGGCAAATAGATGAGGAAACAGTGGCTGACTTTATTTTGGGGGGCTCCAAAATCACTGCAGATGGTGACTGAAGCCATGAAATTGAAAGACACTTACTCCTCGGAAGGAAAGTTATGACCAACCTAGATAGCATATTAAAAAGCAGAGACATTACTTTGCCAACAAAGGTCCGTCCAGTCAAAGCTATGATTTTTCCAGTAGTCATGTATGGATATGAGAGTTGGGAGTATAAAGAAAGCTGAGCACCAAAGAACTGATGCTTTGGAACTTGGTGTTGGAGAAGACTCTTGAGAGTCCTTTGGACTGCAAGGAGATCAAACCAGTCCATCTTAAAGGAAATCAGTCCTGAATATTCATTGGAAGGACTGATGCTGAAGCTGAAGCTACAATACTTTGCCCATCTGATGTGAAGAAGTGACTCATTGGAAAAGACCCTGACGCTGGGAAAGATTGAAGGCAGGAAGAGAAGGGGGACGATAGAGGATAAGATGGTTGGACGGCATCACTGACTCAATGGACATGAGTTTGAGCAAGCTCTGGGATTTGGTGATGGACAGGGAGGCCTGGCGTGTTGCAGTCCATGGGGTTGAAAAGAGTTGGACGTGACTGAAGTGAACTGAGAGTAAATCTGCTTGCCAGCCTACAGCCAGGTCCCTGCACTCCAACCAGATGCTCCTGTGTTCATTTTTCTCTGCCGCCCCACAGAGGACCCCATCCTGCGAGGCTCAAGCGCGAAGGCTGTGTCTGGAGGATGGAGAGCTCTGAGGGGAGGACAGAGCTGGGATAGCTCAAGGTTGAAAAGATCGGGGCGCAGGCGGGGGGCGGGCAACCGTGGATGAGGGAGAAAGTAAGTGGAGATGCCCTGTCCTGCCCGCACACCCTGCTGCGTGAGGCGCCAGACAAGCCGAGCAGACCGCACCTGCCCAGGAGCCGACGTTCTCAGTGGGAGAGGCCCTCCAGGAGGCCTTTCGGGAGGTGGTGGCCACACAGCTGTGTACCAGATGAGGAATTCAGGGGGAGCACAGACAGCATTCCAGTTTGAAGACTGTGTCTGCAGATCCAGTCTAGCGAGCGGTCAGCCAGCCGCCAGGAATTTCTAAGCATGAAAGGAAACTTGGAGACCAGACCCAGCCCTCCAGCCTGGGTCAGCCTGGGCAGGCAGATGCCAGCTCATGTTGCAGAGACTGGCCTGGAGGGGCAGCAGGGAAGCAGTGGCCCTCAGTGGGGAAAGAATCAAGTTCCGAGGGCAGTGTTGGCCGGAAACCTAGGAGGAGGCAGGTTCCCCAGTACCTGTAGAGGGGAGTGATGCGTGAGGAGGGGTCAGCCCAAGTCACGGCGGGGACAGCCAAGCTCTCCTCATCACAAAGAGACCGGAGCAGGAACGAGCGGTTTTAGGGAAAGACAAGGCCCTCCAGGGGCCCAGGACGGTGAGGACGCCACAGATGTCCAGCTGAGGGCCTTTCTGGGGGAGTCATGCCCTTCTGGAGGTGATACACCAAGCCAGGACAGGGATGGGGAAAGGAAGGTGAGCCGAGTGCAGAGCACACTGGTTTTCCAAGGGCACTCAGAGGGGCAGGGAAGGGGTGACCACAGAGGCCCAAAGGGGCTGGGAGAGGGAGTCCTCTCCTGAGGGGGCAGCAGCGAGCCTGCAGTGACTGAGCTGTGAAGGGACGGCACAGGCCTCCGATGGTTCTACAGATGAAGAGGGAGACTGGAGGAGGACACTTCCTGGGCAGGAGAGAGGAGCCGGTGGGCGGGGAGGACAGGAGGCCGGGGGCCGCTGGCCGGGGACTGTGGGGAGAGGACAGGCCCCCGTCTTCTCTGAGCTGGAGGGACCCTTATCTCAAAATACAGCCAGCTCACGTCAGTGGTCCCCGCCACGGGAATGTCCGCAGCAGAGGAGCGGCAGGGCGGGAGAGGCCTCAGGGAGGGACGAGCAGAATAACCTGGTGTCCTCCCAGGGACGGGTCAGCTTCCAAGCAAAGTCTCTGTTCCTCGAGGGTCTGAGCTCCGTCTGCTCCTCCCTGGCTGCACTTCTACAGGGAGAAACGGGCTGGCGCTCAGGAGAGTAAGAGGAGGGAGGTGAAGCACAGAGAGGTCGGCAGCAGAGACCCTAGGCAGCAGGCTGGAGGAGAGAACGGGGGTCTGACATCTCCGCCCAGCGGGAAGGACCTTAAAGGGGAGCACCGCCCGTGTCTGTCTGCAGAGCGGTTTGATCACAGCCATCCTAAGCAAGCAAAAATCAGTTAAGACTGGTGAAGACACTGGCAGCAAGTGGCAAAGAGTCTGTGAAAAAATTCATCCAGGGAATCCCCTGGAGGCCCAGAGGTTAGGGTGTGGTGATTTCGCTGGTCAGGGAATGAACAGTCCCGCAAGCTGCACGACACGCGACACGGCCAGAAGTAAAATTTTTTAAGCACAAAACGATAACAAAGGATATTGAGTCCATTAAATAAGTGGAAAAGAGTGTGAGCAGCTAACACTCGAAAGAGCACAAAAACCAGAGAATTCCCTGGAGGTCCAGTGGGTATGAAGCCTGGCTTCCAATGCAGAGGGCACGGTCTTCATCCCTGACTGTTAGCAAGACCCCACTCGCCGCAGAGCAACGAAGTCCTGCCGCCCTGCAGTCAGGGAAGCCCGTGCTCAAAGAGGGATGAGCCCATGTGCCACAACGAAGACTGGACCAACTAAATAAACAGATATTTTTAAGAATATACATCAGTGAAGGTAAAGAAACAAACCTGCGCGAGACACCGTACAGCAGTGAACGCATTTGTGATGGAACTGACAGAACGAACCAGGGAGCTCCTCTCCCGGCTCTCGGCTGGCTGGGTCTTGCTCGCGGCACAGGCTTTTCTCCGGGTGCGGGGGCCTCCTCCCTGCGCCGGGGCTCCTGCTGCCGTCCTCTAGGGGACACAGGCTTTAGCTGTGGTGGCACCTGGGTGCAGTTGCCCCTCTGCACGTGGGGTCTTCCTGGCCCAAGGGTCTACGCTGGCAGGTGGACCCCTAACCACTCCAGGGGCTTTTTTTTTTTTTTTTTAATAAGAACTTTTAAAAGTTAAGAATTAGAAAGTCAACCAACCTGAAAAATGATAAAGGGTCTTTACCAGTAGCTCACAGAAGAGGAAGTCCCAGTGGGTATAAACAAAGGAAGTCGAGTTCAATGCCAGTAATACTCAGGAAATGCAAACGTTACACCTCACTTTCCCACGCTGGTGAAGAAAATATTATTCTGACACCTGTGGAAACAGTAAGAAAGACGATTCAGGAAGACTGTTGCCGTCCTCGGGGGCTCTCAGTGGGGGAGGGCTCCGGTTCACCTCTGAGTACAGCAGAGACAGCTAGGGCCAGAGTGAGGGGTTGCTGAGTGGAAGGTTACTAATGTGAGATGTCAAGGGTGGGGGCATTGTTGATGCCCTGGCCGAACGGGATTATCCAGGGTGGGGAATGAGGAGCTTGAATAAGTATCAAGGCTGGGTGTGCTCCCAGATCAGGCAAAGAGCTTTATCTGGGCCAGGCTAGGCAGTCAGGAACAGGGCAGGCACGCCTGCAGGGACGTCCCTGGGCCCAGTGATCACAGTCCACTTCCCAGGGCAAGTGATGCCACTGAGTGCAGAACTGAGCTCTCACATGCGTCAGCGCCCCACAGCTTGGACCCGAGGCGGCCATATAAACAGATTCTAATTCGTTTCAAAATATATATATATATACCTGGAAGATCTTGGACTCCACTCCCAGAAAGGAGTGAATCCCAGTTTTTCTTCCTGTCCTTGAACGTGGCCTGGACTTCAGGACTGGTTCTAAGGGACTGAATGAGACATTAGGGAAGTGTGTGATGGTAAAAGGCCTCAAGCCTCGCGTCTGCCTTTGCGCTCTGTGAGCCCTCCCCTCCGAGCCCGTCATAAGGACACTCGGGCAGCCCTGCGGGGAGGCCTGCATGGACCCCAGACCTCTGTCAAAACTGGCCCCCACTTGCCTGCCAGGAGCCAGCTGTCTGGCAATCAGACTCTCCAGCCCAGCCAGGCCGTCTGAGCACGCTGATCCCCGGCGTCCCACAGCTGTTTGGAACCTCACGAGACACTGAGCCAGGGGCTTCCCTCTGGTCCAGTGGCTAAGACTCTGTGCTCCCAGCGCAGGGAGCCCAGGTTCGATCCCTGGTCAGAGAACTAGATCTTTCACGCTGCAACCAAGACCCAGCACAGCGAAATTTAAGAAACGAGAGAGAGAGAGAAACAGGAGAAGAAAAAGACGGAGCCAGAACCCAGTTCACCGCTCCTGAACTCCAGGCCCATAGGAGAAGGCAACGGCACCCCACTCCAGTACTCCTGCCTGGAAAATCCCACGGACAGAGGAGCCTGGTGGGCTGCCGTCCATGGGGTCACTCAGAGTCGGACACGACTGAAGCGACTTAGCAGCAGCAGCAGCAGGAAGGATGGAGACAATGGATGTTTATTGTTGCCATTTTCAGCTACTTGGCTGTGGTGTAATTTGCTACATAGCGTCAGGTAGCCGGTACCCGGAACTATCGGTATCGGCTATGGACCGACAGGCAAATGAATGCACAGCGGCTCTCCGGGGAGCAGCAGCGCCGGTTCTGTGTATCAGAGGAATTCCCCAGAGGAAAGCAAGACAGTGTATGGAGGGTACTCACTGCGGCAGGCACATCCTCAGTTGTGAAAAAGCAGAACCAACTCGGAAGTGAGACAGGTGGGAAGGCGGGCAGGGAAAAACCAAGACCAGAATGATACAGCCGTCGAGGCTGCGACATTAGCTGGTTAGAGCCAAGTGGGCCCCGGTGGCGCTTGAGTCTCGTTATACGCTTATTATAATCCGTCAGCTAACTGGCACAGCCGCCGAGGCCAGGCCAGGTCCCGGGTCAGTCACACAAGGCCAGAAGGTAGACAGCAGTCTAATTCCTGGAAAGCCGTACCCTCTCACCAGGGAGGCCTAGGGTGCCACAGCCCATGGGGTCGAGAAGAATCGGACACAGCTGAGCGACTGAACTGAACTGAGCTGAGCCCCTTCCCCAGAGGACTTGGCACGACACTCCCACTTGGCCACCGAAATGTGGCGTTGCTGTTCAGTCGCTAAATTGTGTCCAACTCTTTGCCACTCAGCACACCAGGCTTCCCTGTCCTTCATCATTTCCTGGAGCTTGCTCAAACTCAGGTCCATTGAGTGGGTGATGCCATCCCACCATCTCATCCTCTGTCGTCCCCTTCTCCTCCCGCCTTCAGTCCTTCCCAGCATCAGGGTCTTTTCCAGTGAGTCAGCTCTTTGCATCAGGTGGCCAAAGTATTGGAGCTTCAGCTTCAGCATCAGTCCTTCCAAGACTGTTCAGGGTTGATTTCTTTTAAGATGGGCTGGTTGGATCTCCTTGCTGTCCAAGGGACTCTCAAGAGTCTTCTCCAATGCTGCAGTTCAAAAGCATCAATTCTTCTGGGCTCAGCCTTCTTTATGGTCCGACTCTCACATCCACACATGACTACTGGAAACACCATGGCCTTGACTGGCTGGACTAGCAAAGTGGCATCTTTGCTTTTCAATATGTTCTTTATGTTTTTCACCCCAACTGTGAAAACGAAACAGCCCGCAACCCAGGGCCGCCTCACTTTCTGAGAGGGACGCATCCCGTCCATGGAACCTGTCTGTACATAAACTGGCTTTTACTCTCCTGGGGCTCACTCCTGGATTCTTGCCTGCGTGAGGTCGAGGCTGCTTACTTGGCAGCTGGTCCCAGGGACTCACCTGATTTTGGGGACACAACCATCCACTCACACTCCCTTCTCTGGCAACTGCTGCTGCTGCTGCTAAGTCGCTTCAGTCGTGTCTGACTCTGTGCGACCCCATAGACGGCAGCCCGCCAGGCACCCCCGGCCCTTCTCTGGCAACATGGTCCATAAATAAACCGGTTAGGCACCTGACCTGAAGCAGGCAATTTAGGGGCTGTGATGCAGCAATGGCTCTTTTTTTTTTTTTCCTTAAACCAAGTGACCCGGGACAGAACCCGGGCCCCAGCAGCGAAGGCGCCAAGTCCCAACCAAGGGGCCACCAGGGAATCCCCAATCAACTTCACCAGACAGTCAAGCCGTCCCATTTCCCGACTGTTCTCTCCATGTCCGTCCTCGCCGAATGTTGAAATTTATTGGCATCGAGGTTCAAACAAGGTCCTGGCATTGCAGACAGGTGGGGCACCTCTGGCTGGTCTTCCCAGGCGGTGTGAGTGATAAAGAATCCTCCTGCTACTGCAGGAGACACAGGAGATGTGGGTGGGGAAGATGCCCTGGAGAAGGAAATGGCAGCCCACTGCAGTGTTCCAGCCTGGAGAATCCCATGGATGGAGGAGCCTGGGGGCCACAGTCCATGGGGTCGCAAAGAGTCGGACTCGCCTGAACGACTTAGGGTGGGGCACCTCTGAAGTATGTCTTTGTTTATCTTTGGGGTGCCCGTCACTTGTATTCTTCTTCTTTCCTTTGTTTATAGGTAAGTAGATTTATTCGGATTCAGAGAGAAGCACCCTCCACAGAGAGCCGTCTGAGGGAGAGGTGGCCGCCTGCATTTTCCTTCCTGTCGAGGAAACTGCCTCCTTTGTTTTGTAGCCTCACCCTACCTGGATTCGCAATTTGTAATGTGACAATCGCTGCTGGGTACACAGACTGCTACCTGCATGGGAAAAAAGGTAAAAAAGACCTGTAAGGATTATGTGATATGCTCTGGGCATCGTCTGGACCACACTTTTCTGGGCTATCAGAGGTCCTTGCCGTTGAACTAGTTTACAACTCTGTACATTACAGACAATCACCGCACAGAATAAGTCTTGGCCCTGGACGTGCAAATTCTGCCAGGTGGGGGCAGATCCCATTGGTCTCTCTCACTTGCCACCACGCCGGGGGAGGTCAGTCTTGCCTATATTTGCATATTCATTTTGAAACGGAGCAGGAGCCTGTGGTCCTTGCTCCCCCCACCAACCACACTCCATGTCCTATACCAGCCTTTTGTCTGTAGAGAACCTTAGTCCAAGAGTAAGTTTAATCAGATAAATGAGAGATGCACAAACAAAGGAGGACAGGCAGAAGAGAGCAAATGATAGTGTAGTCATTAAGCAGAGTCAGGGACCTTTAGCTCTTTCTCAAGGACTATAGATGACATTTTGAGCCATATCCTGTGAGCTGTCTTACAGATACGAAAACCCCAGGTGGAAGATGTTAACTCCATGATGACCAGTCTGTACCCACGGCCCAAGCTGCCACAGTTCCGAGAACTGGCCTCAAAGAAATGGGAACAAATGACCCTGGAACTGAAGAGTAACTGGACAAGACGATGCGGGTCAGGCCACCCGTCGTCCGATCTGGAGATGACTGTCGGAGCCGGCTGTGCTGTTTCCCGCCTGTGGTCCCGCAGCCCCTACACTCGTGTCTGTGGAAGCTCTTGCCCCACTGGCTGGCCGGGGGGGTGGGATGGGGGCCAGGGAGTCTGCCTTTGGACAGATGTCTCCACCCTCCCCTGCCAGTTGCCAGCATTAAAGTGAAGCGCAGGTTCCTCTCCATCAGCATGGCCTGCTTACTGGCTTTTGAGCAGTGAGCAGCTGGACCCCCACACACCCCCACTAACGGTTTCAATACTCCTGAATATTAAAAAGCTGCTAAGAAGTTACAGTGTCAGACTTTATATTTTGGGGCTCCAAAATCACTGCAGATGGTGACTGCAGCCATGAAATTAGAAGACGCTTACTCCTTGGAAGAAAAGTTATGACCAACCTAGATAGCATATTCAAAAGCAGAGACGTTACTTTGCCGACTAAGGCCCATCTAGTCAAGGCTATGTTTTTACCAGTGGTCATGTATGGATGTGAGAGTTGGACTGTGAAGAAGGCTGAGCGCCGAAGAATTGACGCTTTTGAACTGTGGTGTTGGAGAAGACTCTTGAGAGTTCCTTGGACTGCAAGGAGATCCAACCAGTCCATTCTGAAGATCAGCCCTTGGATTTCTTTGGAAGGAATGATGCTAAAGCTGAAACTTTGGCCACCTCATGAGAATAGTTGACTCATTGGGAAAGTCTCTGATGCTGGGAGGGATTGGGGGCAGGAGAAGGGGACGACAGAGGATGAGATGGCTGGATGGCATCACGGACTCGATGAACGTGAGTCTGAGTGAACTCCGGGAGTTGGTGATGGACAGGGAGGCCTGG
>SJYW01035317.1:132797-145166 GCA_006410735.1 Raphicerus campestris | reverse complement strand
CCCCCCCCCACCCCCCACCCCCCACTGAGAGGCTTCTGTCTTCCATCTGAAGCTGCCTGTCCAGGTTCCCTCCCCGCCTCTGTTCCCATGCAGTGGGAGAGCCTCCGCCGGGCTCCCGGCTCCATGCCGCTGGCTGCAGTCGCTTCTCCTCCTCCATGTCCGAGGTCTGGCATCACCAGCACTCCTGACCCCTGACGGCGCCGCCCACAGTGGGCCTGCTTCCTCCTGAGTTTGTTGCACTCGGATTGGATGCCGCCTGGTGTGAGGGGAACTCTCTTCTGCGGGTCTGACGCTGGTGGTTGGAAGTTTGTGGGAAGCAGGGCCTGGCCACGCCTCTGTGTCATGCACACCCATAATTGCCTCGTCTCAGGTGAGGGACGCCGGGCGGCTGCAGGGAGGGGTGTGGAAAGCAGCGTGGAGCCGTGTAGACAGGGGAGTCCAGGCTGATCCTGGAGGATGGTTCTGCTCAGCAGATATGCAAAGGAGTCCCTGGTCCCGGAGACAGGGGAGGGTAGTTAGCAGCCCAGGCGTGATCACCTCGAAACCACAGTCCAGAGGGCAGGGGGCGCGCCCTCCACTTTCATAAGAAGCTCTGCCCGTGAGGACACCTGGTGGTCTCTTGCTTGGCCCTGTCACTGCCGAGGGTGCGGTTCCACCCCTGGTGGGGGGGGTCCCTCAAGCTGTGGGTTGTTGCCAAAGGCAAACAAAAGAAGGTGTGCCTTGTACCAGGCGGGGCCTGTTGATAGCGGACTCTCCCTGAATGAGTTGTGTGTCCAGGCGCGGTAACGTGCTTGGCACAGTGAGCGCTTGAAGAGGCTTGAACTTGTCGTTTTTAAGGCTGTTTGTGGCGGCAGAGCGCTCGGGTGTGTCCCCTCTCCGCTCACCAGTCCTCACCGGGCTCTGCTCCGACTTGGTGGTGAGCAGTGGCTGCGCCTCCTGACCTGGGGACCCGGGCAAGGACCAGGGCGGGGTGTGACCCGGTGGCCTCCGCTCAGCCGCTTGGCATCCAGGCCAGGCCAGGCGGGGCGGGCGGGGGCAGAAGGCGCTCCCTGGGCCCCTGCTCTCCGAAGCCTGTCCAGGCTCCGGGGCTGGGGCAGTGCCCGCCTCATCCCTGCTGACCCCATCCTCTCCCTCTTTCCAGCGTCCTTTCCGTCCTCGTCAGAGGTGCGGTGTGAGGGAGTGATCTGGCCGCCGGGTGTGGGCTGGAGACCCTGTTGGCAAGTGGAGAGAAGGCCCCATGGGCCACCGGGGGCCCTTCACAGCCATCGGGTACTGAGAGTCACCCCGGGGAGGACTTGGGGACCCCTGGACAGGGCTGAGGTCAGTTTGGGCACTAAGGCTGAGGGTGGGGCTGGGGCCCAGGGCCCTCCCCAGACTCACCGTGCGTCTGTGTGTGGAAGTACAACCCGCCTGCCGCCCAGCTGCGTCCTGAACGGCCGGCGCAGAGCTGGGCCTGCTTTCCTGGCTTCCTGGACACGGAGACACTTGCTCCCGCACGTGTCGTCCTTCAACCCCACGCCGTTCACCCTGGGTCTGGGCTCTGCTGAGCGTCACGTGCGCGATGCTCGTGCTCGAGGGCGGCAGGTCCTGCCGCCGCCCCGTGGCACGGCGCCGTCCCGCGTGACTTCCCGTGTGCGCCTGACAGCCGTCAGCTGCAGGCTGGCCCGGCTCCTGGGCTGCAGCGCCGGCTCTCTGGACTCTGCCTCCAGCTCTGGCCTTTACATTCGTAGCGCCAGCTGGGGGTTTTCCCAGGTGGCGCCAGTGGCGGTTTCCGAGGAGTGGGGCGGGGAGGGGGCCGCAGTTGTGGGAGCAGGAAGCCCGTCCCAGGAGCGCTGGCCCGTCTCCAGCCCTTCAGTCAGTGGGGGCTGGTGGGCACAGGCCTTCATTCTGTTTGGATACCATAGCAGAGGATTTCAGAGCAGCAGGGTGTTTCTCATGCGCTCTCTGCCCAGAGGTGGCTGCTGTTGACATTTTGGTCTGTCCTTCAGTCTTGTTTCTTCAGGCGTTTGACGTGATGGGTACGCATTTTAAATATGCCGGCACACACACAGCCCCATGGTTTTGAAGTGGAATGATACTCTGAGTTCAGTCTGGGTGGCGGCTTTCTCACGACCACAGTCCATGCCCTGGGGGACTCTGGCTGGGACTTGTGTGTCCGTGGTTCCAGTTCTCACGAGGCTAGACACAGTGGTTCCAAACTGGCAAAGGAGTACCTCAGGGCCGTATGTTGTCACCTTGCTTAGCTAACTTATATCCAGAGCACATCACGCAAAATGCTGAACTGGATGAAGCACAAGCTGGGATCAAGATTGCCGGGGGAAACGTCAATAACCTCAGATATGCAGATGACACCACCCTTATGGCAGAGAGTGAGAGGAACTTAAGCACCTCTTGATGAAAGTGAAAGAGGAGTGGAAAGGCTGGTTTAAAACTCAACATTCAAAAACGAAGATCATGGCATCCGATCCCATCACTTAATGGCAAATAGATGGGGAAACAATGGAAACACTGACAGACTTTATTTTCTTGGGCTCCAAAATCACTGCAGATGGTGACTGCAGCCATGAAATTAAAATATGCTTTCTCCTTGGAAGAAAAGCTATGACCAACCTAGACAGCATATTAAAAAGTAGATACATTGCCGACAAAGGTCCGTCTAGTGAAGGCTGTGGTTTTTCCAGTGGTCATGTGTGGATATGGGAGTTGGACCATAAAGAAAGCTGAGCGCAGAAGAATTGATGCTTTTGAACTGTGATGTTGGAGAAGATTCTTGAGAGTCCCTTGGACTGCAAGGAGATCCAACCAGTTCATCCTAAGGAAATCAGTCCCGAATATTCACTGGAAGGATTGATGCCGAAACTCCAATACTTTGGCCACCTGATGGGAAGAACTGACTCGTTGGAAAACACCCTGATGCTGAGAAAGATTGAAAGCGGGAGGAGAAGGGGACAACAGAGGATGAGATGGTTGGAGGGCATCACAGACTCTATGAACATGAGTTTGAGTGAACTCCGGGAGCTGGTGATGGACAGGGAGGCCTGGCGTGCTGCCGTCCATGGGGTCACACACAGTTGGCGATGACTGAGCGACTGAACTGAACTGAGACTCGGCGAGCCTCTGGTCTGTCTGGGTGGGAGGGACTGGACTGGCTTCTGGTTACTAGAGCAGGTTTTCTGAGGCTTAGTGCTTGCCCCGTCCCAGAGGCCCAGGCTCTCTAGGCCACACAGCGCTCCCTGGGTACAGGCCCGCAGGACCCCAGTGCAGGACACTCACGGACGTGAGCCTTCCTCACTCATCTCCACAGCGTCTTCCTGTGTGCTTGAAACGACCCTGTTTGTCCGTCTGGGTGAAGCAGAAAAGGACACTTTATTACTTTGCCAGGCACGGGGTCACAGTGTGCTCCAGCTCTAAAGACTGTGTCCCCGCCTCCCGCCGGGAGCGTTTGATGAGGGTTAGAACAGTGGCTGTGAGGGTGGGGCCTCTGGATGAGGGTGTGAGCAGGCTCCAGCAGATGAGAGGACCCTTCCACTTCCTACCTTGTTCAAAGTTCCATTAGGACTTCTCCAGCCCTTCACAGGAGTAGGGGTCCTGGGAGTGCGGTCTCCCTACTACCCGGAGAGCTCACATCACGGGACCAGCGTTTCCCCTCCCTCTCCCTGTCCCCCTCCCCTGGACCATTTTCAGTCACATCCCAGGTACCCTGTGATTCTCACTGCCCGAATCAAGTGCGGATCTCTGGAAGACACGGCTTTGTTCCTCCCGAACACTTCACAAGTCCTGTGAGATAAGCACTTTTGTAAGCTCTTGGCCTGACACAGACCATTGGTTGCCCCAGGGTGGCTGGGAAGCACTCAGGGCTGGGACCTGGGGAGCCACCGTGGTCCCAGACCTGGAGCCCCGGGGTCAGGGCCTAGATGAGTCAGATGTGCGGGGTGGAGAGGATGACGAAGCTTGTGTGGCTTCTCTAGCTCAAGTAAGACACACCCTCCCGAGAGCAGCGGCAGCTCCTGAGGTCTCCTTCTTTCCCTGAGCCTCATCCGCTGTCGAGGAATCTTTCCAGCAGAAACTGGAGCGCTCCGTCAGACCAACAGGGACGGGAGGAGAAAGCAGGGAGTCGAGGTCCAGGGTGCAGCCTGAGCCGGGTTCCCGGCTGCTGTGAGGGCGGCGGGCGTCTCTGCTCACAGCTGGTGGCTTAGCCAGCAGTGTCCCAGTGCTCGTTGCCCCGGTGCTGGGCTGCGCCACGTGGTCTCTCCCGCGGGGGCGCTGCGCCGGGCCCTCTCTGGTCGGCCCCTCTGACCCCACTGGCCCAGGGCTGCGGCCTCAGTGGCCTCTCGGTGCCCGGTGCCCGGTGCCCGGGCCGCCCGTGCTTCCCCGCCTCGCTCCGGCGGCCCGGGGGTGGGGCCCTCTCAGGGCTGGTGTTCTGCAGGGCCCTGCTGTCGGGGTTTGCTCCCTGGAGGCTTCCTCCTCTTTGGCTCAGTGTCTCGGTCCAGCAGCCTCCAGGAGGGGCTCCGGGGAGGCGCGTCCGTCCTGGTGCTTGCGGCCTCCTCGGTGGGGGGGCTCCCCGGGGACTGAGCCGCCCGTCCAGCTGCTGCTTGGCCCCAGGCTGGGAGCCTCTCCTTGGAGAGCCTCAGGGCAGCTCGCCTCGCTCCCCAGCTCTGGACGGTGCTCGGGAACGCTCCTCCTCTCGCTCCCGGGGCTCCGTCCCCACCACTCGGAGGTGTGCTCCTGCCCAGGTCTCGGCAGCTTTGGGCCGCTTCCTGTCTCTGTCTCCTGTTCCTGGCTCCGCCCTGCAGGAGATAGCTTCAGTTTTATCTCTGACCTTTCCTTGCTAACATCTAATAAACTTTCATTTGTAAGAACTTTTTTTTTTTTTNTCTAGCTCAAGTAAGACACACCCTCCCGAGAGCAGCGGCAGCTCCTGAGGTCTCCTTCTTTCCCTGAGCCTCATCCGCTGTCGAGGAATCTTTCCAGCAGAAACTGGAGCGCTCCGTCAGACCAACAGGGACGGGAGGAGAAAGCAGGGAGTCGAGGTCCAGGGTGCAGCCTGAGCCGGGTTCCCGGCTGCTGTGAGGGCGGCGGGCGTCTCTGCTCACAGCTGGTGGCTTAGCCAGCAGCGTCCCAGTGCTCGTCGCCCCGGTGCTGGGCTGCGCCACGTGGTCTCTCCCGCGGGGGCGCTGCGCCGGGCCCTCTCTGGTCGGCCCCTCTGACCCCACTGGCCCAGGGCTGCGGCCTCAGTGGCCTCTCGGTGCCCGGTGCCCGGTGCCCGGGCCGCCCGTGCTTCCCCGCCTCGCTCCGGCGGCCCGGGGGTGGGGCCCTCTCAGGGCTGGTGTCCTGCAGGGCCCTGCTGTCGGGGTTTGCTCCCTGGAGGCTTCCTCCTCTTTGGCTCAGTGTCTCGGTCCAGCAGCCTCCAGGAGGGGCTCCGGGGAGGCGCGTCCGTCCTGGTGCTTGCGGCCTCCTCGGTGGGGGGGCTCCCCGGGGACTGAGCCGCCCGTCCAGCTGCTGCTTGGCCCCAGGCTGGGAGCCTCTCCTTGGAGAGCCTCAGGGCAGCTCACCTCGCTCCCCAGCTCTGGACGGTGCTCGGGAACGCTCCTCCTCTCGCTCCCGGGGCTCCGTCCCCACCACTCGGAGGTGTGCTCCTGCCCAGGTCTCGGCAGCTTTGGGCCGCTTCCTGTCTCTGTCTCCTGTTCCTGGCTCCGCCCTGCAGGAGATAGCTTCAGTTTTATCTCTGACCTTTCCTTGCTAACATCTAATAAACTTTCATTTGTAAGAACTTTTTTTTTTTTTGGCAATCTGGCTTTTCTGGTTTTACAGTGTCCTGTTCTTGTTAAGTGGGTGCGATGGCTTTCTGTCGTACTTGGGTGATAAAGGCAGTTTCCTGGTATCAGCTGCTTCCTGCTGGCCTTCTCCGGCGTCTCGCTCTGTTGGGCTGGGGGTGTGGGAGCCTGCGGTGAGCGCTCACTCTGACCGGGCTCTGTGAAGGCAAGTGGAAATTACACATGCAGGTTCAGTCCCTCTTTCCAACCTGGGTTTTCAGCTCTTATTTAACTTTACTTTTATTTAAGCGAGGTTATTACAGGGAATGTGTGTGTTTGGATTATGACTTAAGCTAGCGCCTCACCCTTCGCACGGCTCTGTTCTTCTGCAGGCGGGTTCCTCTTCCGAGAGCCACGGTGCACACTGGAACCTGTGTACATATATATTTACTTATTTTTCCTTCTGGCTGATCCCTTATCATCCTCCTTTCCAAAAAAGTTCACGATCTTTAAAGAATTTGCTGCCTAAGAGAGTGTTAATACTTGAAGGGACAAACCAAAGGAAGATGAGGTCTTTCCAGGCTTGACAGCATGAACCCTGTGGACGTGTGAGTCGGACACAGCTTGTCCCCTCTCAGGGCCGGTGTGGTGCCTCCCCCTCCTCTCTGCAGGCAGGCTCCCAGGCTTCCTCGGTGCCTGGCGGCATTCAGAGAGGGTGGGGCAGGCCTCCTCTGTGCTGGCCCGAGCCACGCTTCACCAGACAGCCCCCCAGGCTGTGGTGCCGGTGTGGGGAGCTCGCCCCCAGCCCTCTGGCCCTGGCACCCCTCCTTGGACCTCAGGGCAGGGCTTGAACTTCTCCTCTCTCTGATGGGCGGCTGATAAAAATGTGGGACGAACCTCCTTTCCATTGAGGCAGTCCGAGTGCAGGTTGGAATAGACTTTCCAAACCCAGAGCCCCGTCTGGGACGCCAAGTGAAGGGCAGTCCAAGGGCAGGCAGGAAAAGAATTTCCAGACGGAGAGCATTTCAGGCCGGGAGTTTATTAGGAACAAAGAGCATAAATAACGTGGGCACCGTGACTACAGTGGGCCGAAAACTCCTGACAGGAGTTTTCCTCTCAAGGGAAAGTCGGCAGTTTTCCTGAGTTAAGGCCGGTTTTTACAGCCTGAAGACAAAGACAACGCCTGCTGGAAGGCGGTGTGAATGAACAGTTGGGGAGCCACAGGGCGCTCCCTGGAGTGGGCCTCTCTGCCTACTGGGGCGTCAGGAAGCTTGCTAGTGATGATCAGGGAGGAGGGGGCTTTTGGCCATGGTGATGAAGGGGCTCAGTCAGCCTCGGAGGGACCTGGGTTCTGGGCTCCGCTTCTGTGGCCTTGGTGCAAGGCCTCGCCCCTGGGGTCCTGGGGGCAGCGCTGCCGGTGTGGGGAGCATCTCCCCACATCAGCATCTCCCACCTGGCGGGCCCCTCCCACTCTTGTGTGTGCCGGTGCTGTGCTTCAGGGGGCCTTGCCCCTTCCACTGCGGGCGTGGCACGTGCCCTGTCGTCCTCCACGCTGCTGCGATTCGGATCTTACGCTGGGTGCGGGGTCAGCCGCCAGCCGCAGGCTTCTGTCCTGCAGTGGCTGGGATAAAAGCCTGCACACACAGGCGGCACTTGGCCAGGTAGCCTGGGAGTGGGGCAGGGCTGCAGAAACCTCCACCCCCGGGAGGTCCGTTGGCTGACAGTGACATGGTGCCCAAATCGGGTAAGTTTCCTTTGGTGGCATGAAAGCCTTTGGGTGGGCGGAGGGCATCCGGTCCCCCTGAGGCCAGGAGCTTCGGCATGGGCCCAGAGGGAGGGGCGGGGTGCTGGGAACTTGGTCCCTGTCACACCTGGGGAGGCCGCCTTGAGGAGGGAGTGTCGGGAGAGACAGGAGCGTGGGTGGGGGCTCCGGCGAGACTGTTCTCCGACCGGCTCCCTTCACACCCTGTGCCTCCCCTGCCTGCGTGCCTGCGGTGTTCCTCCTGGAACCTCGTGTGACCCCGTGAGGTGGCACTGTCCCATCTGCCCTCTGCAGGAGGGACGCACGGGCTCCTGGAGGCGGCGCCCTGCACAGGGTCCCCGGTGGGGGTCTGGGTGGCCAGGGCCCGTGGCCTGAGTGTGCTTTGGCTCACGTGCGGGCACGCGCACAGCGTCGGGCACGAGGGCTGGACGCTGCCTGAGTGGAGTGCCCCGCTGTGGAGGCCGGGAGGCGGAGGCCACGGCAGAGCGGCCCGGGCTGGTGAGTTGCGGGTGAGGACGGAGCCAGGAAGATGAGGCCCCCAGGTGTCTCCTGGGCGGTGGGCACAGCGCCCCGGCTGCGGGCTTCCTGGAGTGCCCCTGCAGGTGGCTTCTGGGCTCCGGCTGGGGTCCCGGGTAGTGGGTCAGGTCTGGACCAGAGGCCAGTGGAGCTCTGCCTGGGCAGAGGGGCAGCCCCCAGCCCCCCTGGATGGGCCTGCTCAGTCGCCTCTGTCTGAGGTGCTTGGGGCCTCAGAGCCGCTTCCGTGTGGAGCCCCTGCCGCGTGCTCCCCTGGCCCGCCGGGGTCTGACCGTGCGCTCCCGCGGCCTTCCTGTCGCCTCTTTCTGAGCCTGGTTGCATGTCTGCTGGTGCGTGGGTCCCCTCCGCTCTGGCTGCCTCTCCAGCAGGAACCTGTTGCTGCCTCTGGGCCCAGCGCAGGTGCAGGCTTGGGGAAGGAGGCAGGAGGCGGAGCTCTGGCCTCACGTGGGGATGAGTCACCTGGCACTGGGGTGGCTCCGCAGCATTTTACTTCTCTTCACACATCAATGCAGATCTGTCTCAGCATTTAGCATCCTTCCTGGGATTTCTCTTGGGGTGACAGATGTGGTCCTGCAGCCCCCTGCACACTTGTGGTGCCCGGAGTGTGGGTGTGTTTGGAACTGTCAGAAGCCACGGTACCTGCTGGGCCAGGCTGGTTGGATTCCATTGTGGGGGTGCGGGGTTCTTTATCAGCGAGCCCAGCTCTGGGGAGAAAGGCTGGGAGACCCATCCTGCAGGGCAGAAGGAGGCCTGCGAGCAGGGGGCCCGGCTGGGGCCCGAGCCTGGTGCCCCTCCTTCCTGACGGGTGCGCACCTGCCTTGCCTGTGTGGGACTGTGGGGTGTGTCCTGCCTCCCAGAGGCTCCAGCGCAGCCGTGCACATGGCTGTAGGCCGTGGCGTGGTGGAGACCTGGCTCCGAATGGGTCTCTCGCTATGTGTGTGTTGGCATCTGTGAGGTCGGCGTCTGCCTTGAGCTGGAGGTTGATGAGGTCGGGCTCATCTCCTTGGTCCCCCTGGGAGGACCTGCCTGTGGGAACTTTGCCTCGGGGGGACTGAGGTGACTGGCGTGGCCCCTCAGTTCTGCGTTGCTCTTGTGCCGGAGTTGGGAAGGCTGGAACTGGAGGCAGCCGCCACTCTGCCATCGACTGTGCTGGTGGTGGGCAGCCCGAGGCTGGCCCCACTGCTGGCCCGAGCCGGGCGGCTGCTTTCTTGCCAGGGTGGCTGCTGTTCAGGGCCCGGCCTCCTCTCCTTGCTGTACTGAAGGCCCCTTTCTCCATGGCTGCCGTGGGCCTCGGCCAGGCTGGCAGGCGGGCCGCCCGTGGGCCCCGGACCGCTGCTGCGAGGGCGCTGGCCAGGGAGCCTGTGTCAACGTCTCTCCTCCTTTGTATTCCAGCGAAGATGCCATGAGGAAGGCTGGAGTGGCCCACAGCAAATCCAGCAAGGACATGGAGAGCCACGTGTTCCTGAAGGCCAAGACGCGGGTAAGCCCTGGGGGACGGCGCGTGGGGCAGGTGCCGGGCCGCGGGGCGGGGCGGCCGCTCACTGCCGGCTGCTGCTCTTCGTCTGTGGGGCAGCTGTTGAGGGGCCGGTGTGTGGGCGCCCAGCTGGCTGTTGGCACCCTGTCCGTGCCCGGCTCCCGTGAGCCCTGTAGGTGCTGCTGGGTCTGGCGGCTCCTGTGGACAGTGCCCCAAGGCAGGAACACTCTGTCCTAGGGCTCAGGCCTCCCCAGGGGTCGGCCCGGCAGGTGGGCCCAGAAGCGCTCCGCCCCTTTCTCAGTGACGAGGCTGCTGCCCGCGGAGGGTGTGGCCCCGGCGAGGACGGATGAGTGGTCAGGGCAGGTCCTCTGAGTCTCGAAGGAACTGGGGCCGCCTGGGCGCCACGTGGCCCTCCTGTCATTGTGCACGCTCCCCAGGGGCAGGGCTGCTGGTCGCGGTGCAGCGGGACAGACACGCAGAAGGGGCTTGATGGGCCGCCTGGCGTCCAGGCGCGGGGCTGCAGCTCTGGGGCCTTCTGTGTCGAGAGCTCAAAGCGGTATTTACGGTCGGTACTGGTGTGAGTGAGCCGGCCGTCGAGGCGCACAGAGCTCCGTCCAGGAAGCTTGAGCCTGTCTGAGTGTTTAGACGAGGTGAATACTTTCTGAAACAGGAAGGTGGAGCTGACTGGCCTGGGCTTGTAGATCAGCACAGGCGCGTGTGTCAGTGAGCACGTGTGGGTGGAGGCTGAGCCGCCCGTGCACACCGAGGGCGGTGAGCGTCTCTTCTTTTATGATAGCCGTATCAAGCTCTGATCCACATGTCACACAATTCACCCAGTGGAGTCTGCCATTCAGTCGTCTTCAGGGCCTTTTAGAGTTGTGCAACCATCCCCGTGACGTGTTTCAGAGGATTTTCTTTTCTTTCTTTTCCTTTTTTTGGTGGCACCACTTGGCTCGTGGGAGGTCAGTTCCGTGACGAGGGCCTGAACCCAGGCCCTGACAGTGAAAGCCAGGGATCCTGAGCCTCGGCTCCCAGAGGCCTCCCAGGCATCTCCCCAAGAAAGTCTGTGCCCGCCAGCCTCGTGCGCCGTCCTCCTCAGCCCTGGGCAGCCACCTGCCTGCCTTCTGTGGCTGCCGATTTGCCTGCCCTATCCTTTTCTTACAAATGCAGTCGTAAGATGTGTGTTTCTGTGACTGGCATCTTAGTAAAGTGTTCCCAGTGCTTATCCATGAGCCGTGCTGCGGCCTGTGTTTCACTCCTCTTTTCGAGTAATATTCCATTGCATGGACGGAGCACGTTTTATTTATCCATCCATCATTGTCAAAGCTATGGTTTTTCCAGTAGTCACGTATGGATGTGAGAATTGGACCATAAAGAAGGCTGAGCGCCAAAGAATTGATGCTTTTAAACTGTGGTTTTGGAGAAGGCTCTTGAGAGTCCCTTGGACTGCAAGGAGATCCAACCAGTCAGTTGTAAAGGAGATCAGTCCTGAATATTCATTGGAAGGACTGATGCTGAAGCTCCAATACTCTGGCTACCTGATGCAAAGAGCTGACTGATTAGAAAAGACCTTGATGCTGGGACAGACTGAAGGTGGGAGGAGAAGGGGACGCCAGGAGGAGACGGTTGGGTGGCATCCCTGACTCAGTGGACGTGAGTCTGAGTGAGCTCCGGGAGATGGAGGACGGGAGCCTGCCGTGCTGCTGTCCGGGGGGCCGCGGAGGCCGGCGCGGCTGCGCGACGGCGATCCGCCAGCGGCCGTGATGTGGGCTGCTTCCACGCTCTGGCTATCGCAGCAATACTGCTCCGAACACCTGTGTGCCAGCTCGCCTGGGACGCGTGTCTTCATTTCTCTTTGCTGTATACCTGGGTAAGAAGTTGCTGGAGCAGATGGCAGTTCTGTCTAGCCCTTTGAGGAATTGCCAAATTCTTCTCAAAGCAGCTGCACCGCTTCACATTCCCACGGGGTGCATTCTGTCCAGCTGCCCCAGTCCTCATCAGAGCTCGTCACTGTCCCATTGCAGCCTTCGTGGTGCGTGTGAAGTGGCGCCTCACTGGCTTCTAAGGCTGATTCGTCCGTGGCTGCGCTGGGTCTCCATCACCGCTGCAGCCTTTCCTGAGGTGCGGCGCCTCGGGGGCGCTCTCTAGTTGTCGTGCGCAGGCCCCTCGTCGCGGTGGCCTCTGGGTGTGGAGCACGGGCACGCTCGTGCGCGGGCATGGGTGGCTGTGGCTCACGGTTCTGGAGCTCAGGCCCAGCAGCTGCGGCAGCAGGCTCCGTTGCCCTGGGGCACCTGGGATCTCAGACCAGGGCTGGAACCCGCGCTGCCTGCCCTGGCAGGCCCATTCTTAACCACTGAGCCACCAGGTAGCCCCCTCGTTGTGGTTCTGACTTGCATTCCCAGATGGCTTACTGTGTTTATCGGTCATTGTATGTTTTCTTTACAGAAATGTTTGTTCAGACCCTTCGTCCGTTTGGAAATTGAGTCATTAGTGTTTCTGTTGAGCTCTTCTCCAGTTTTGGAGACGCGTCTCATATCGAGTGTGTGATTTGCTGGTGTCTGGGGGATGAGATGCGATGAGAACCTCGGGACGGGCTTGCTGAGCTGTGTCCTCAGGGAGCTGTGTCCTCGGGGAGCTGTGTCCTCAGGGAACGCTCCGTTGTTGTCCCGTTCTGTTGCTGTGTGAGGAGCTGCCGCGGAGTCGGGGCCTGGAGCGCTGACGGGGTCTGTGCTGCCTCTGGGTGGGGCGGGGGGTGAAGAGTAAGCACCCCTTGCAAGGCCCGGGAAGCAGGCCCAGCACACAGCTCCCAGGGGCCTTGCCCAGGGAAGGGCAGCCACAGCGCCTGG
>SJYW01035317.1:102468-132714 GCA_006410735.1 Raphicerus campestris | reverse complement strand
GTAGGGAACCAGCCCTTAGAACTTGTTCGGTGGGTCTCCACCATGTTTTCTGGACGGCCGCACACGGATTGGTGTGGGGCGCTCCACAGCCCCTTGGCCCACAGCTCTGTTGGGCCTGGTGCTGATGCACACGTCAGGGGGTCCCTCCTTCACGGTTTCTTGGCGTGCCAAGGGGCGCGCTTCTTGAAACCCCCTCCGCAGGTGCGCTTGTGAATGTTGATGGTACTCTCTCTGGTGACCGCCTCGTTGACGGAGGACCACCCTTCTCTGTGGGAGTTTTTACACGAGGCTCGTATGTTAAGCACGGCCCAGCTCTTATGCATGGTGTACAGTCCTGTGCACAAGGAGCGCGTGTCTCTGGTTTGAAGCGTGAGTTCCCAGGGCGGGGGCCAAGGTGAAACCCAGGCACCAGGGAGGCCAAGAGCGTTGCACTTGGGAGGCAGCCTGGAGGCTTGTCAGGCAGGCCAGGGGCGCACGGGAGGACCGCCCAATGGCGGGGGCCCGGCCTGGGAGAGGGGCGGCGCGCGCACCTGAGCAGGAGGCCCCACCTTCTCCAGCCCTGCCTATGGACCCACAAGCCCTCGGTCGGCCTTTGACTGAACCTGAAGACACCTTCTGCTGTGCTGGTTTGATCAGGGACAGTTATCGGAGGAGAAAAGCAAGCTGTGCACACTGCAGACTGCAAGTGGCCCGAAAAGGTTGGCGCTCTCCTCCCGGCTGCTGCGGAGGCCTGCGAGGCCTGGGCGTGGCCACGGGCGATGGGGGGGGGGCAGGCCAGAGCCGCCTCCGGCCCCCACCCTGGGGGTGCCCCCGCCCTGGGGGTGCCCCCGCCCTGGGGGTGCTGCCAGGCCTCCTGCGCCACACTGCGTCGGCAGGCTTCTTTGGTGCTCTCCGCGGTTGCTCTGTTCCAAGCTGAGAGGGTGCTTCACGAATGCTCCATGCAGTGCCTGGGGCCGTCTCCGCTTCAGCCGTGAAGACCTGGGGTGTGGGCCAAGCAGCGGGGCGCCAGCTTGCTGGCCTTCTTCGTTGGATCCTAGTATTCAGCTTAAACTGGGCCGGAGCCTACTGCCCTTCGTCATGTTGCTCGTCTTGGTGTGTCTGAAATGCTTCACCGGTCTGAAGGTGAGATGTGAAGTCGTGAATGGCAGCAGGATGCTTGGCAGAGGCCTGGTGCTGAGAGCGCTGGCTCTGGAGGGCCTGCCCTGCGGCTGACGCAGCCTTCAGCACAGGAGGGGGCTCGCACACAGACTCCATGGGAGTGGACAGGCTGCTCCGTGGGAGCTCCCGGCCCGTCCTAGCCGAGTCTCGGATGAGAATAGCTGCGTCACCACGCGTGGGACCCAGCCACGTACCATACACAGACATTAACTCAGGACGGAGGGAAGGCCTAAGAGTGAGGCTGCAGCGCTCCTAGAAGAAACCTTCGTGACTGCAGATTAGGCAGGGGCTTCTTTTGCTGCTGCCAAGTCAGTTCAGTCAACCCTGTGCGACCCCATAGCTGGCAGCCCACCATCCTCCCTGGGATTCTCCAGGCAGGAACCCGGGAGTGGGCTGCGCGACGCCAGAAGCGCGAGCAGCGGAGCCTTCACCATCACTAAAGGCTGTTAAGTGGCCTCGTGCGCCTGTGCCTGCGTCCCTGTGAAACCACCACGACACTGTTAACTGTCTAGACTCTAGTGCAAGATTAAAAGGGTTAAAGTTAGAAACCTTGGAAGCTAGTGTGTATCAGAGGACACCAGGAAGAGGGTAAAGAGCCTGTGAAGTGGGAGGAAGCACTTGGGAACCATGTATCCGACGAGGGACTGGAGCCCACAGCATAGGAAGAACCACAGCTCCATAACAAGAGGCCAAGCCCCCAGCTCAGACGCAGGCAAGGAGCGTGGAGAGACGCTTCCCCAGAGGAGACGCTCAGGTGGCCAGGAGGCTCGCAAGCAGATGCTCGGTGTCACCAGCCCCCGGGGAGAAGCAAGCCCAAGCCACCGTGAAGTGCAGCTCCGCACTCGGAACGGTGGCAGCGAAGGTCGACGGCGCTGCTGATCCATCTGAGGAGCGCTGGTGAGAGACTGGGAGTGCCGGGCGCTGCTGGAAGGAGGGCCCAGGGGAGCAGCCGCGTGGGAGCAACGGCGGTTCCTCAGCAATTGAGCAGGGGCCTGTGTGCGCGGAGCCTCGTAGCATCACTCACTGCAGCCAGAAAATGGGGCCCCATGCACCGCCACGTGACTCTGGGGAGCTGGGATGCGGGCTGGCCACAGGAAGGGCTGTGTGGCAGGGTGAAGCACGGATGGCTGGCCCAGCACAACCGGACCTTGGAAGCATCACGCTGAGTGCAGGGATGAAGTCGCCAGAGGGCACCCATTTGTAAGGTCGGACCCGGGGGCCCATGATGGGCTGCCCCTCCTCTCCCCCGCCATCGGTGGGAGTCCCTACCTGTCCCAGATCCCGGGGACTGATGACAGCACAGTTCTCCAGCTAAAGCCACCCCACCTCCGCCACGTAGAAGGACCTATCAGCCTGTGACACCTCAGCCCGGCAACCTATCCAAACCCCCCCATGGGTTAACCCGCCCATCCTTCACAGCATGCGTATAGGAACACACTTCCAGCACAGTCCGCGCGCGGACTTCCTCACCTGTCCCGTTCGGGTTGGGAACCTGCCCGGGAGGGCTTCCCAGTAAAGCCTGTTAGACACTCTTTTGGGGTCCTGGTCGTCTTTACCTGACAGCATTGTGCGGGGCGTCTGCACAGAGTGCCCAGAGTGGGCCAGTCTAGAGAGACAGGGTGTTTGCTTCCTGGAGCTGCTGGACAGGTTCCCACAGACCCGGTGCCTCCGGGCTCGTGACTTTGGCCTCAGGGCCCAAGGCTCTCCTCTGGTGGCCGTGTTTGCAGCCGAGCGTTTGTGGGTTTGGCCCGTTTGGCCTGCTTGCTGCTCGCAGGTTCCGGGAGCCTGATGCCCTTCTGAAATGCTGCCCTGTCTCTCGGCCGGGCTGACAGTGGGTCTGCTGTATGGCACTCGCCCTGTGGGCCTCGTGTGTGTGATGTGACAGAGTCCCCGTCAGGTGGGAGGGGCCCCAGGCCTCTCACCCCTGCAGTTTGACCCCCGCCCTGCGTCTGCGGGGTGGCCAGAGGACTCCCCGCATGCCTCGCGCCCTGGCCCTGGCCGTCTGTCCAGCCGCACCCTCAGCCTTCTCTCCAGAGCGCGCGCTCCCCCGTGACTCTCCTGGCTTTTGCGCTGCCTTTCCGTGACTGGGGCAGCCTGGGAATCCCCACACGAGGCCCAGGTCCCTGTCTGGCCTGCATTTCTTCCTGGGCTGCCTTCCTGCAGGCCGGCGGCCCTCCCCCACTCTGCTCATCGCCCGCGGCTGCTCAGCTAGACGTTGCTGGGGTGGCAGGGCTTCCCCCGCGTTCGTTTCCGGTCGCGCATTCCGCTTTCCCCAAGCCCTCCCCACAAGTGCCTGGAGCGTTGGCCTCTCTCCCAGCGCCCTGTTCCTGATGACATCTGTGTCTTGAAGACGCTGTGAGCGTCCTCCGCAGCTCCTTCGGTGCCCCTGCGTCCTCGGTGCTCAGCACCGCGTTCCCACCCGCGACCTCCACGTGGCCGGGCCTGCCCGCCCCGTGCCTTTGTGGCCTGCGTGCTGGGTCGGGGAGCCCGGTGTGCAGGCGTCGCGGTGGCGGGAGGCGGCGCCTCATCACCTGTGTGTTGCATGTGTGTGTTCCTGGGCGTCGTGGTGTCCCTCAAGGCCACAGTTGGTCAGGAGTTGGGACAGGGACAGCCTGACTTGTTTACGAAGTGTCCCGTCCACTTACCAGCTAACGATTCCATCATTTAAGTGGGCGCTGCAAACTGGTAATCGTCCTGAATTCTGGCTTTTCTTCTTCATTTATTAGGTGGAATTTGCTTGCCAAGAAAGGCTTTCTTGTGTCCACCAGGGCTTCTTGGTTGCCTGAAACACAGTCTTTGGGGACTCTCAGGAGCCCCTTTTTTGGAACGGAGGCCCGGGGGTGGAGTTCAGCCGCTCCGCTGCCGCCCGCAGGCACGCTCCTGCTCCGGGGGCCCCTGCCACAGCCCCCGGTCTTTGGTGGCTTGCTTGGCTCTTAGCTCAGGGTCAGCTGTTGCTCTGAAGAGCCCTTGTTCCTGTAGAGGGTGAAATGGCCCTGGCGCTTGCAGGGTGGGCCTGAGGCCGCTCAGTGTCTCTGCGCCTGCTGTGGGCGTCCTAAGGAGGCCTATGGTTTTGAAATGACAGCAGTCTCAAGCCCCGTATCACATTGATGTTTACAACTGCAGTGTCTTACTTTCGTTTTAAGCATGTATCTGTTCTCTGATGTGAATCTCTCGCCTTCTTATGTCATTGGCATAATTACTTCTTTAAAGGACTTCCAGAATGAACAGACCAGCATCACCGCTAGGACTGGTAGCAGGTGACAAAACGCGGGGTGACGTTCAGGGTTTCTTTGCAGCTGTGTGTGTCCTTAAACATGGACCCCTTTCTCTGAGGGCGGTTTTGCTTTTTAAGATGAACAGTCCGAAAAACCCTTTTCCATGTGATTCGACACCAGCTCGGGTCAACTCATGTGTTGGGTTGATTCTGCATTTTTAAAACCTGTCCTTGTTCTTCTGTTGTGCTCTGTCTTCAGTTTGGTGAAAGATTTGCATACTTGCAACGTGAAAGCGGCATAGCGAGGCAGCAGGTCTCCTTCCCAGCCCACGCCCTGGCATCGCTGGGGCTTAACTGTCTCTCTGCAGCCTCTGCTGTGCAGATCCAGAGCAGAGGCGTGTGTTCAGGCCCCTGAGCCTCCGCCGGAAGGGCTGGCAGCGGCGCCTCTGGCGTGTAGCCTGGGCGCGTCAGCTGCGGCCTGTGTCCCGCGCCTGCCCCACTTGCTGACGGGAGGCGTCCTCCGCCCTGGCCGAGATGCGGACGGGCTGGACCCAGCGTGGGAGCTGCGGGAAGTCTGGCCGCACGTCCCTGTCCTCTGTGCCCTGTGTCCCCGCATCCCCAGGTGTGGGAGGCCTCGGGTGGGTCTGTGGAGTGCGGGCTGCGCCGTGCCCAGCCACACCCAGAGCCCGGGTGGGGGGGGGTGTGTGCCTTCTCGCCTTTTCGAGGCTGCCCTAGGAAGGGCGCCTTGGAGCAGGAGTGGGCACGTAACCCGTGTGTGCTTGGGGCCCTGGAACTCGCCTGCCTGGGGAGGCCAGTCTGGACGGGAGGTCAGGCAGCCGCCCTAGGGGCTGGAGGGGCGGACCGTCGGCCCACGAGGGCTTGACCCACAGGAGCGCCCTGTGCCGGCCGCGCCCTGTGCCCCCTTCTCCTGTCGGGCGGCCGCTCCCCTCTCTGTCCCCTGCAGTCCCCAGAGCCTCCGTAGCCCCAGCCGTGGGCAGCCTCAGTGGGCTCACCTGGCTCCAAGCACCCGGCCCTGGTTCCATGCGGGGGCTTTGGGGACACGCCTGGGCCTCCTGGCCGGAGCCTGTGTCAGAGTGGCGGTGTCTGGCTGCCTCGTTCCTGACCGAAGCGCAGCTGAGTCACAGCAAGCTCCTGTCTGCGGCGGAGCGGCTCAGCTCTGCTTGCGTACGCTCTCTCGTGTTCTTTCCCGTCGCAGGGACGTTAGCACAGTCGCCTGTGCTGTGCGCCTTGTTCATCCTGAAACAGTTTCACCTGCTGAGCCCGGTCTCCCAGTCCATCCCTTCCCTACCCCCGCCCCCTTGGCAACCACAGGTCTGCCATGGTGAGTCGTGAGTCTTTCTGCTTCACAGATAGCTCGCTTGTCGTATTCTGGATTCTAGGTATAAGTGATGGCACGTGGGATTCGTTTTTCTGGCTCGGCTGAGTGTGGCCCCTCCGGGCCCCTCCGTGCTGCGTGCCCGGCATGGTTCCCTCCTCTTCGTGGCTGGCCGCCTGCTGCGCGAGGGCCCTGCCCCCTTTGCCTGCCGCTCTGCCGGCGGACACTCGGCCGCTCCCCGCCCGGGCTGTGCGCCTGCTGCTGGGCACTGGGGGCGCCTGTCTGTCCGGGTCGCGCCGCGGCTCCGGGGTCCTGGCTGTTTTCAGTTTGTTTGAGGAGCCTCCATGCCGGCCTCCATAGTGGCTGCGCCAGCTGCGTTCCCATCAGGGTGAGCGGGCTCCCTTCTCTGCACACCCTCTCCAGCATTTGCTCTTTGTGGATTTTTTAATGAACTGGTTGCTTTGTAACCAGCATCCTCTTGATTTGGAAGTAGAAAAAGCTCAGCAGATCCTTTTGAGGTTTCTCTGACCCAGAAGTTGGCCTTACAGAGTCAGCTCTCGACGTGGCCGCTCCCCAGCCCTATCTCCTCGCCTCGGCTCCCCTGTTTCTGAGCTTCCTTTGGCCCCCACTTTCCTTGCTCCCCACTTGCCACCCTGCTGCCCTTCAGGGGCCAGCCTGCTCAGGTAATCTGGGGACTCCTTTCCTCCCAGGAATTGAGGGGAATCGGGGGGGCCGTGTGGAGCACCCCTTCCTCACATCCCGCCCCTCACTGCCTGTCCTGTGGGCCTTTCCCCCGTTTTCCTCTGATTCGCTGGCTGAGGACGTGCTGGCGGCGGTTTGAGATGGGTGAGGGCTCACGGGGTTAGAAAGTGAGTTATGTGTCGAGTCCTTGGAGACCCCCTTGGTGTATCGCCTGAGAGCCGTTCCCTGTGCCCTGCGGTGGGTCCCAGTGAGGGCCGGCTGTGGCCTGGTGACTTAGGAGGGGCTTGAGAGAGCAGGCGGCCGAAGCTCTGCCCTCTGTCTGCCTCGCGAGGTGGTCCAGCTTCTCTGAAAGAAGAGTTTCATTACAAACATTGCTTCGTTGCCCCCAGGACAAGCTCACCATAGTGATTTCCCGGGAACGCCGGGAGTGAGTGTCCTTGGTTACAAAGAGGACAATCCGTGGAAGGCAGGCCCTGCTGGGCGGGTCCAGCAACGCCGGAATCGGGAGGGCCGTGGGCGGGGGCCTTCACCTGCCTCCCGGAGTGGCGCTGTGCCCTCTTGCCCTCTCCCCGACCTCGCAGTGAGTTCACCAGGGGTGGGGGTGGCCGGCCAGATTTGCATGGAAATACCGCCTCAGTAGTACAACCCAAACAGGCCGTGGGAAAGCGGAAGTGCTTCTCCAAACAGAGCCGAGACTACAAGGCCTGGCCCTCCCGGGCCTGCGCCCCGAGGCGCCCTGAGCCGCTGGGCGGGCCCTGCTGTGGAAGCAGGGTGTCTGCGGCGCCCCTAGCTTTCCAGGGTGTACAGTGGGCTGGAGGAGCAGCGGCTCCTCTGTCTGCGTACCTCCCTGGTTTCTCTTTCGGTCTGCCTTTCTCTGGCCTGCGGGAGCCAAGCTCTGCCGGCCTTTCCCGAGGGATGGATTCCAGAGGAGGCTGAGCTGGACGGACGGACAGACAGCGCAGCTGCCTCCTCTGCCCCCGGGAGGACCTCAGAGGGGCTGGGGCAGGAAGGGGCGTCGCTCCACCTCACTTCTGCTCTGAGCCTCAGCTCCTTCCTGTTTTTACTTTCAGGACGAGTACCTTTCTCTGGTGGCCAGGCTCATTATTCATTTTCGAGACATCCGTAAGTAAAACGTCACAGCCCTGGATGGTGTGGTCCCCGCGGGAGGGCTGTCTGGACAATGCCAGCTCTCTGGGAGCTTCTTCCCGGCTTCACGCTTGGTCCCGTTTCCCAGCCTCCCAGAGCTTCCGCCTGGACCCTGCTGGTGTGGCCCAGGGGAGGTGTGAGTGCCGGGGTCTGTGCTGGGCTCCTGGCTGCTGACCTCCCCTCCTCAAGGACTCCTGCTTTGCTCTCTGGGCGGCTCCTGAACGCGCAGATTCCCCCCTGGAACACACACTTCCTTCCCTGATATCTGGGGTTTTTCCTTTCACCCACGGAGACTGGACCTAACCATGTTCCCGTCAGGCTGTACGCTTCTGCCCTGGTGAGGCCTGGCTTGTGTCCCGGCTCCTCTTGGGGCCACTCCGGGCTTCCAGCCGCAGCACCTCCTGCCGGCCCGCGGTGTGCTCCCGTAGGAGGCGGCACCTCCCACGCAGCCCTGTGGGGTGGCTGCGGCTCCACCGTCCCTCACCCCAGGCGCAGGGAGACTCCGGGGCCCTGGAGTCCCTGCAGGGCCGCTGCGCCCTCCCACACTGACTTCCTAGACTGACTTCCCTCTCTGTGCCATGTGTGGGGCGGCCCCGTGGTGCTGGGGACAAGAGGAGCCACCACCAGAAGACGGGGGCCTGAGCTGTCTGTCCTGGCGAGGCTCAGCCTGACGGGCCGCAGGGCCCGCTTGGGAGCTGGCCCTGGCACTTCCCTTGTCGGGGGTGCCCACGGCGGCCTCACCTCAGGAGAGGGTGGAACTGCTGAGGCTGCTCCCCGCCAGCGCCAGGGAGGGCTGGATCCAGCTTCTAAGCAGTCTTGGACAGACTCAGTTTCCTCATGCAGAAAACGTGGATGCTGCCCCGGAGTGGGCTGGAAACAGGGCTCTCAGCCCTTGGCCCCCTCAGCCTCCCGTGTGTCAGCACTGCCGGGGATGGGACACACGCTTACACGTGTGGTCACACACACACACACGCTGAAGCCCTCAAGTGTGTTTCGACTAGTTTCTAGGCAGAGTCGGGTTAGGGTTATTAAATGACCTCTGGGCAAACGCTCACTGCACTGACTCAGCGTGGAAACACGTGACCCTGTGACGCTGTTTACTTCCGTGGAAACACGTGACCCTGTGACGCTGTTTGCTCAGCGTGGAAACACGTGACCGTATGACGCTGTTTGCTCAGCGTGGAAACACGTGACCGTGTGACGCTGTTTACTTACGTGGAAACACGTGACCCTGTGACGCTGTTTGCTCAGCGTGGAAACACGTAACCGTATGACGCTGTTTGCTCAGCGTGGAAAAATGTGATTATATAAAGCTGTTTACTTTGGTTTCTCTTTTTTCTTCTTTTTAATATAGATAACAAGAAATCTCAAGCATCTGTCAGTGGTAAGAGTTTCTCCTCTCTGAAGTTCTTCCCCACCTCGGAGTGGGCGGCAGAGCCGGGATGCTGGGCGCTGTGGGCGGGGTCACTCTCTGCTGGGAGGAGCAGGTTCCCAGAGGCGGCAGCGGCCCTGTCCCACTCCTCCCGGCAGACTCCCTTGGCGGTTGAGGTTTGACTAGAATGTGGGCTCCCGGGGATGACTAGTGTGCACAGCAGTAGTTTCAGCATAGTCATCCGTGGTAACATTTCCTAGCGAGTAGCTGTGAATTCACCTTAAGTTACAAAGTTTGTTTGCAAGTTGAGTTATTAATTTTATTTTTTAATTGCAAGGTTTAGCCCAGGTTTCGCTGAGCAAGCCACCAGGAAGGGGTTTAGGTGACCCCAGCGCCCAGGCGGGAGTAGCTGGTGGGGGAGCTGCTGGCCTTCCTGGGCTGCTGGGGCAGGGGGGCAGGGGGCAGGGTGGGGTCAGCGCGCCTGGCTGGAGGGCGTCTGGGTTCCGGTGGTGGACTCAGCGCCCTGGGGCGCTGGGCTCTGTGGCAGGGTGCTGGCCGGGCCGCCTGTGGGTGGCCGTGGGCAGCCATGACAGGGCCTCGGTGCCTCCCCAGGTCCTGGCTGCTGCCCAGCATCGCAGGCCTCCCCACACTGGTTCTCAGGGCTCTTTCCCGAGCGCTGCTCCTCTGTGGGGTCCTGCCCAGACTTGGCAGAGGTGGGCTTCTGGTGCGCACGGGCCTTGTCACCTCTCGGGGCGGTGGGGGGGAAGCCGGCCCCCAGCCTCTGCTGACTGGAGAAGGGCCCTCGAAGCTGTTTTTCTGGGTGTGCCGCTGTGTCTCACCCCTGGAAGGGCCTCCATCCAAGAGGGGCGGAGCCCCCACGGGCTGGCTCGCCCCAGGCCCAGGCCTGCTGTGGGCTGGGCTCCTGCCTGGAGGGGCCTCGGCCACTCAGCGTTTGGGGCACTGAGGGTATCAAGCCTGAGGTGGGAGGAAGCGTGGACTCAGGAAGGCTTCCTGGCCCCTGTCGGGGAGCACCACCCTGAGACACACACCCTGTACCCCGCAGACCCCATGAACGCGCTGCAGAGCCTGACGGGCGGGCCCGCCGCGGGAGCCACCGGCCTTGGCCTGCCTGCTCGGGGCCCAGGCCAGGCCCTGGGCGGGATGGGCAGCCTGGGGGCCATGGGCCAGCCAATGCCACTCTCGGGGCAGCCGCCGCCAGGCACCTCGGGGATGGCGCCCCACAACATGGCCGTCGTGTCCACGGCCGCTCCGCAAAGTGAGTACATGGGTGGAGCAGGGGACGCCCAGCCTCTGCCTCCAGGGGGCAGGGCGGTGGGGGCGGCCTGGGACCCCAGCCCCGGCCGCGCTCCGCCTCGGCGCTCCTCCGCCCCACCCCCTCCAGGACTGGCCCGGCCCGGGCCCCGGAGGGCGGGGAGAGGGCCTGCACTGCGCTCCTGTCCCCCGGAAGTTGCAGAGGAGCCGAGCCCCGCGTGCCCCCCCCCAGCTCCCAACTGTGACATCCTTGTTGTATCCCCAGAGCCGCCACAGTGTCGTGCACTCAGGCCCTGTACACGCGTGTGGCTCGGGGCGGTCTTGTCACGTGTGGAAAGGAGTCAGCACGCGGAGCCACCCCGCTAGCGGGCCGTCCTGGCTTCGCCCTTCAGCCCTGAGCCAGGCAACCGCTCGTCTGTTCTCGGCCTCAGTAATCTCTGGCAAGGGTTGCATCAGGGGAACGTGCGATGTCTATGATTTTGAGACTGGCCTTTTCACTTGGCATGATGCCCTTAGAGCCTCCAGGTCATGCCTGTCATTCTTCCCTGCTCCCTGCTGAGGAGCGTGCTGGGGCCGCGGTCCTTTCATTCCCTCAGCCTTGGAGGACAGGCAGGCTGTTTCTGTTTAGGCTGTTAGACTAAAGCCGGTGTGAATGGCCGCGGACAGGGCGTGGTGTGCCCACGCGCCCAGCCTCGCAGCCCTCCCGGGAGCCCTGGGAGCAGGGCCGCGGTGGCCCCAGTACGGGTTCTCTGCCCGTGTCCTCGGCCAGGCCCCCTCACTTCTCCGAGGCCGGTCCCCCCACTCCCAGAGCTTCGCTTTTTCTCCCTCCTGAGTCCTGCCTTGTGACACCTGGCTCCCTGCTTCACTGTTCATCTTGAGCTCCACGTCCCCTCTCGGCGTGGGCCCCTCTCGGCGCGGGTGCACGCAGGGCGGCTTTCAGAAGGATGCTCTGCCTCCGTTTCATGTAGCATTCTGGTGCACGATTGAATCTCTCTTCATCACAAACTTAGGTTTCATAATAAGTCCAGGTCTGAACTGGACGAGCTCAGTGTGCGTCGCAGCCTCACTCCCGAGACCGCTGGCCCAGCGAGAAGTGCTGGTGCCAGCCCGCACCCTCCCTGGCCCGACCTTGGCCGCATCCCGTGTCAGCCCCGGAGGGGCCTGGGCCCCTGCGCGGCGCGGAGGGCGTTGCTGTGGCCCCTGCCTGCCCGTCTCCCTGCTGCCCCTGCAGAACCCCCTGTGACCTCTGGGGCCTGGTCTGCCTGAGGTAGGTGTGTGCCTGAGGGCACTTGCCACCCTTTTTCACACCTCGTAACGCTGCCATGGCATTCAGGCTGCTCAGGCCCTAGTGCCATGTCCCAGAGTACAGGCCCTGGGTCCCAGGTTTGACCAGGGCACCCAGAGGCAGTCGAGAGCCCACTAGGCGCCTCCAGGCGGCCTGGCTCAGCCGCAGGGAGCACACTGCTGCCGGTGGGCGAGGCTGGGCTCTAACTCGGCGTTTGTTCCTTGGAGAGATCTGTTGTGTGTTCGAGACCCACTTTAAAAATCAGCCCTGTTGCTGGCTTTTGGGAAGATGAGTGCCTAGGAGCCCTGGACTCGGATGAGTGGGTCCTGGGTGGTCTGTGTTTGGGCTGCGGGGTCCGTCCATGCAGGATGGGTATAGCACCCTTGGCATCCTCAGCTGCGCTGGAGACAGGGCTGGACTGGAGGGGAGTCTCCAGGGCAGGCCTGNCCTGGCTCCCTGCTTCACTGTTCATCTTGAGCTCCACGTCCCCTCTCGGCGTGGGCCCCTCTCGGCGCGGGTGCACGCAGGGCGGCTTTCAGAAGGATGCTCTGCCTCCGTTTCATGTAGCATTCTGGTGCACGATTGAATCTCTCTTCATCACAAACTTAGGTTTCATAATAAGTCCAGGTCTGAACTGGACGAGCTCAGTGTGCGTCGCAGCCTCACTCCCGAGACCGCTGGCCCAGCGAGAAGTGCTGGTGCCAGCCCGCACCCTCCCTGGCCCGACCTTGGCCGCATCCCGTGTCAGCCCCGGAGGGGCCTGGGCCCCTGCGCGGCGCGGAGGGCGTTGCTGTGGCCCCTGCCTGCCCGTCTCCCTGCTGCCCCTGCAGAACCCCCTGTGACCTCTGGGGCCTGGTCTGCCTGAGGTAGGTGTGTGCCTGAGGGCACTTGCCACCCTTTTTCACACCTCGTAACGCTGCCATGGCATTCAGGCTGCTCAGGCCCTAGTGCCATGTCCCAGAGTACAGGCCCTGGGTCCCAGGTTTGACCAGGGCACCCAGAGGCAGTCGAGAGCCCACTAGGCGCCTCCAGGCGGCCTGGCTCAGCCGCAGGGAGCACACTGCTGCCGGTGGGCGAGGCTGGGCTCTAACTCGGCGTTTGTTCCTTGGAGAGATCTGTTGTGTGTTCGAGACCCACTTTAAAAATCAGCCCTGTTTCTGGCTTTTGGGAAGATGAGTGCCTAGGAGCCCTGGACTCGGATGAGTGGGTCCTGGGTGGTCTGTGTTTGGGCTGCGGGGTCCGTCCATGCAGGATGGGTATAGCACCCTTGGCATCCTCAGCTGCGCTGGAGACAGGGCTGGACTGGAGGGGAGTCTCCAGGGCAGGCCTGTGGGGACGGCAGATCCAGGGCAGGCGGTGCAAGCCGTCAGCAGGCCTGGAGGGAAGCAGGCTCACCTCCCAGAGGAGCAGAGATGGGAGCCAGCTGTGGAGGCCTCCGGGGCCGCAGCCTCGTTAGGCGCCAACGCAGGTGCAGAAGAAGGCGGGGTCTGGACTCCGAGGGAACAAGCGCTGTGACGCTGTGTTGGGAGTGGCCACGCAGAGGTGGCCAGTAACCGCAGAGAGGAGAGTAGGCGAATGAGCAGGTCAGTGACAGCTGGAGAGAGAGCTTGTGCACTGGCAGCTGCCTGTGAAGACGTTACCCAGAATGGAGCCTAGAGGAGAGGCCTTGGCAGCAGGAGGCTGAGTGGTGGAGGCTGAAGTCAGAAGTGCGGCTGGCATCACAGGGCGGCCCAGAGCAGAGGGGCCCAGGGATTGGTGGCCGGGGGACCCAGGGCTCCACGCCCCAGCCAGCCCGTGCACCGCAGGACACCAGAGCCCGGAAGGCGGCCTCAGCAGCCGTCTGTGAAGGCGGGAGCATTCGGCAGACTCAGGGATGGAGTCAAAAGCCGCTTGGGATGTTAGTGCCCCAGGTACACAGCCGCCGGCAGAGCCGAGGAGGCCCTCCCTGAAAGGGAGGTGAGCACACGGACATGCTCTTTCCCTCGCCACCTTCTCTGCCCTCTCAGACCACCCTTCCCAAGATACCAGGTCTAAACAGCAAAGCAGCGTTTTCTATACAAGGGCACCCACAGGCGTCAGTCCACGCCAGTGACCCGCAGCAGCTCTGCACCCTGACGGCCGTCTGGCAGTGTGGGATGGGCGGGCTGCGCAGCTTGTGCAGCGGGCTCCTGGCCCCCAACGGGCGGAGACCAGACGTGGTGCTGGTGTCCTCTGTGTCCGGGGCGGCTCCCGGCGCAGCGCGCTCTGACCCCATGTCAGGAGGGGCATGGCTGGGAATCCTTTCTGTAAGCAGAGATTATCTCCGTGCCACGGTCCTCGGAACTGCCCTCCACAGGCCCCCAGTCTGTGATAGGTCATTTCATCCGGAGTCCAGTGTGGGGCGCCTCTTGCAGCCGAGGAGATAGAGAGAGAGCAGCAACAGGGCCAGGGCCCTGCTGGGCTCCCGCGGCTGCGCCCGGCCGCTCTTCTGTCCTGCCTCTCCCTGCAGGCGAGCGTAAAGACAGACAGGTGCTGAGCCGAGCCGCGTCAGCAAGAGGGGTCACACGGACCCAGGTCTGCCGTGTGCATAGAAAACCTGCTTTAAAAGATATTTAGAGAGGCGTCTAAGGTCCTCATATTTAGGGAAGAGGTTTAAATATGGATAAATTCATACTTTAAAAAATTGACCATGTGTAATAATTGTAGGAGTGGTTGCTAGAACAATAGGAATAGCTTGTCAGTTCCACATCAGTAGGAAGAATTGGAATGAGGNGAAGTGCTGGTGCCAGCCCGCACCCTCCCTGGCCCGACCTTGGCCGCATCCCGTGTCAGCCCCGGAGGGGCCTGGGCCCCTGCGCGGCGCGGAGGGCGTTGCTGTGGCCCCTGCCTGCCCGTCTCCCTGCTGCCCCTGCAGAACCCCCTGTGACCTCTGGGGCCTGGTCTGCCTGAGGTAGGTGTGTGCCTGAGGGCACTTGCCACCCTTTTTCACACCTCGTAACGCTGCCATGGCATTCAGGCTGCTCAGGCCCTAGTGCCATGTCCCAGAGTACAGGCCCTGGGTCCCAGGTTTGACCAGGGCACCCAGAGGCAGTCGAGAGCCCACTAGGCGCCTCCAGGCGGCCTGGCTCAGCCGCAGGGAGCACACTGCTGCCGGTGGGCGAGGCTGGGCTCTAACTCGGCGTTTGTTCCTTGGAGAGATCTGTTGTGTGTTCGAGACCCACTTTAAAAATCAGCCCTGTTTCTGGCTTTTGGGAAGATGAGTGCCTAGGAGCCCTGGACTCGGATGAGTGGGTCCTGGGTGGTCTGTGTTTGGGCTGCGGGGTCCGTCCATGCAGGATGGGTATAGCACCCTTGGCATCCTCAGCTGCGCTGGAGACAGGGCTGGACTGGAGGGGAGTCTCCAGGGCAGGCCTGTGGGGACGGCAGATCCAGGGCAGGCGGTGCAAGCCGTCAGCAGGCCTGGAGGGAAGCAGGCTCACCTCCCAGAGGAGCAGAGATGGGAGCCAGCTGTGGAGGCCTCCGGGGCCGCAGCCTCGTTAGGCGCCAACGCAGGTGCAGAAGAAGGCGGGGTCTGGACTCCGAGGGAACAAGCGCTGTGACGCTGTGTTGGGAGTGGCCACGCAGAGGTGGCCAGTAACCGCAGAGAGGAGAGTAGGCGAATGAGCAGGTCAGTGACAGCTGGAGAGAGAGCTTGTGCACTGGCAGCTGCCTGTGAAGACGTTACCCAGAATGGAGCCTAGAGGAGAGGCCTTGGCAGCAGGAGGCTGAGTGGTGGAGGCTGAAGTCAGAAGTGCGGCTGGCATCACAGGGCGGCCCAGAGCAGAGGGGCCCAGGGATTGGTGGCCGGGGGACCCAGGGCTCCACGCCCCAGCCAGCCCGTGCACCGCAGGACACCAGAGCCCGGAAGGCGGCCTCAGCAGCCGTCTGTGAAGGCGGGAGCATTCGGCAGACTCAGGGATGGAGTCAAAAGCCGCTTGGGATGTTAGTGCCCCAGGTACACAGCCGCCGGCAGAGCCGAGGAGGCCCTCCCTGAAAGGGAGGTGAGCACACGGACATGCTCTTTCCCTCGCCACCTTCTCTGCCCTCTCAGACCACCCTTCCCAAGATACCAGGTCTAAACAGCAAAGCAGCGTTTTCTATACAAGGGCACCCACAGGCGTCAGTCCACGCCAGTGACCCGCAGCAGCTCTGCACCCTGACGGCCGTCTGGCAGTGTGGGATGGGCGGGCTGCGCAGCTTGTGCAGCGGGCTCCTGGCCCCCAACGGGCGGAGACCAGACGTGGTGCTGGTGTCCTCTGTGTCCGGGGCGGCTCCCGGCGCAGCGCGCTCTGACCCCATGTCAGGAGGGGCATGGCTGGGAATCCTTTCTGTAAGCAGAGATTATCTCCGTGCCACGGTCCTCGGAACTGCCCTCCACAGGCCCCCAGTCTGTGATAGGTCATTTCATCCGGAGTCCAGTGTGGGGCGCCTCTTGCAGCCGAGGAGATAGAGAGAGAGCAGCAACAGGGCCAGGGCCCTGCTGGGCTCCCGCGGCTGCGCCCGGCCGCTCTTCTGTCCTGCCTCTCCCTGCAGGCGAGCGTAAAGACAGACAGGTGCTGAGCCGAGCCGCGTCAGCAAGAGGGGTCACACGGACCCAGGTCTGCCGTGTGCATAGAAAACCTGCTTTAAAAGATATTTAGAGAGGCGTCTAAGGTCCTCATATTTAGGGAAGAGGTTTAAATATGGATAAATTCATACTTTAAAAAATTGACCATGTGTAATAATTGTAGGAGTGGTTGCTAGAACAATAGGAATAGCTTGTCAGTTCCACATCAGTAGGAAGAATTGGAATGAGGACACTACAAACAAAAACCCAGACAACATATAAAAATCAACCCAAGCATCCAGCAAAATAGAATTCAGAAGAGGAAGAGGAAATGCCAATTATACATCAGCAAAGCTGAGAGAGAGAAGGGGAAAGACAGATAAGTTGAAACTATAGGTAATCGCAAAGGCCTTCCTGCTGAGGCGGGGTGGAAACGAGAGGGGAGGGTGCAGCTCCTTAATCCCGACAGGAGACCCCTGAGATAGCACGCCGCAGAAAACTTCAGACAGGACGTGGTGGGTCAGTCTCCTTCGAGAAAGTTAAGCAGACAGAAGTGACAAACTGGGAGAACCGAAGGATGTGGTGGGAAGCGTGCTGAGGCTTTCAGCAGAAGGACAGCCACGCCTGCCCTGTGCTTTATCCAGCGCTCACAGAGGCCGTGCCAGTGGAGACAGGGTTACCTTGGCAGACGCTGAGGGCTGGCATGAGGGCCTGTGGTGCTGGAGCTGCGCCAGGTCGTGACCGCGGGGGTGGCCGAATGTCACCCGGTGAGAAAATGATGTAGAGCTTAAACTGGACGCTTAGACAGGCGCACATATTCCTGCGTTGGGATATTGTGGTTTTACAAAGGGCCACTGTTGTGGGGAATCGGACAAAGGTACAAAGTGTCTGTGCTCCACCTCTTCACCTTTACTGAAGTCCATAGATTTCACGTTGGGCTTCCTAGGGCGCTCGGCAGTAGAGAATCTGCCTGTCAAGCAGGAGACGCAGGTTCTGTCCCCTGGAGCAGTAAATGGTGGCCCACTCCAGTATTCTTGCCTGGAGAATCCCATAGACAGAGGAGCTGGAGGGCTGCGGCCCACGGGGTCACAAGAGAGTCAGATGGGACTTGGTGGCTGCAGAGCCGCTGAGTCCGCAGACCCGTTTTTGCGCGCTGGGAGCGCAGTGTTCAGGAGTAGGCTCGTGGCGTTGAACTGTTTTCGTCACCTGAAGAGACAGCGTCACTGGAAACCTCGAGAATGCTTATTCCTTTTCGCTTTCTCAGCTGTGCCATGCACAGCGTGGGCTCGTAGCTCCCCAACCAGAGGTCACTCCCACATCCCTTGCGGGGAAGTGCAGAGTCTTACCCACAGGGCCACCAGGGATGTCTGACTGGTGGTTTTTATCAGCGTCATTTCTAACCACCATGAAGCGGACACAACCCAGATGCCCATCAGCTGATGGACGGGTAACACAAAACGTAGGGAGTCCTGTGAGGCCCCGGAGAGGGAGGGAATCCGGATGTGAGGCACAGCGTGGGCGAGCCTTACGAATGCAGCGCTGAGGGAAAGGAGCCGGTCACAAGAGGCCCCAGCTGTGTCCAGAGCCAGGGCTCCATCGAGTCAGGAAGCAGATAGGTGGTGCCGTACTGGGCCTCCTGGTTGGCATGTTCCTTCCTGCCCCTTCATGACGGTAGAGTTTATCTCGTTCCTACAGGGTGAATCCAGTTACTGCAGAGTAGATTGGGCTCCTGTGGGGTGGATCGGGCCCCTGTCGAGTGGACCACAGTCACTGGGGTGGATCAGGCCCCTGTCGAGTGGACCGCAGTCACTGTGGGTGGATCGGGCCCCTGTCGAGTGGACCGCAGTCACTGGGGTGGATCGGGCCCCTGTCGAGTGGACCGCAGTCACTGTGGGTGGATCGGGCCCCTGTCGAGTGGACCGCAGTCACTGGGGTGGATCGGGCCCCTGTCGAGTGGACCGCAGTCACTGTGGGTGGATCGGGCCCCTGTCGAGTGGACCGCAGTCACTGGGGTGGATCGGGCCCCTGTCGAGTGGACCGCAGTCACTGTGGGTGGATCGGGCCCCTGTCGAGTGGACCGCAGTCACTGGGGTGGATCGGGCCCCTGTCGAGTGGACCGCAGTCACTGTGGGTGGATCGGGCCCCTGTCGAGTGGACCGCAGTCACTGGGGTGGATCGGGCCCCTGTCGAGTGGACCGCAGTCACTGTGGGTGGATCGGGCCCCTGTCGAGTGGACCGCAGTCACTGGGGTGGATCGGGCCCCTGTCGAGTGGACCGCAGTCACTGTGGGTGGATCGGGCCCCTGTCGAGTGGACCGCAGTCACTGGGGTGGATCGGGCCCCTGTCGAGTGGACCGCAGTCACTGTGGGTGGATCGGGCCCCTGTCGAGTGGACCGCAGTCACTGGGGTGGATCGGGCCCCTGTCGAGTGGACCGCAGTCACTGTGGGTGGATCGGGCCCCTGTCGAGTGGACCGCAGTCACTGGGGTGGATCGGGCCCCTGTCGAGTGGACCGCAGTCACTGTGGGTGGATCGGGCCCCTGTCGAGTGGACCGCAGTCACTGGGGTGGATCGGGCCCCTGTCGAGTGGACCGCAGTCACTGTGGGTGGATCGGGCCCCTGTCGAGTGGACCGCAGTCACTGGGGTGGATTGGGCCCCTGTCGAGTGGACCGCAGTCACTGTGGGTGGATGTTGGTGGTAAGTCCTGTCACTGGCACCCCGTCCCTCCCGTGCTGGCAGGGGTGCCACCTCCCCCAGCTGCACCCAGGACAAGCGCCCCTCCTGTCTGTCTCCAGCCCAGCTGCAGCTCCAGCAGGTGGCGCTGCAGCAGCAGCAGTTCCAGGCGCAGCAGCAGGCGGCGCTGCAGCAGCAGCAACAGCAGCAGCTCCAGGCGCAGCAGAGCGCCATGCAGCAGCAGTTCCAGGCGGCGGTGCAGCAGCAGCAGCAGCTCCAGCAGCAGCAGCACCTGATCAAGCTGCACCAGCAGAGCCAGCAGCAGGTGCCGGCCTCGCGCCCAGGCCAGGGCGGGGCAGCCAGGGCGGGGCCAGGGTGGGGTGGGGCGCAGCCAGGGCGGCAGGGGGGTGCTCCCGGGTGCAGGCGGCTGCAGCGAGGCGCCACGCGGCGGGAAGGCTGGGTCCGCCGAGCGCGCACAGACCTCCTGTCCGCCTATCCCTGAGAGCGCTGGTGGCGGGACGCCATGCTGATCGTCCCACACAGGTGGCCGCGTCACAGGAAAAGCTCCTGTCTCACACGGGGTCTTAGTCACCGTCCTGGCGGGTTAAGCATCTCCCGCTCCGGCCTCTTGTGGGTTGGGGGAGGGAAGCTCCAAAGGACCCACGCTTGGCCGCCTGCTCCCGGCCAGGGCTTGCGCCTCCTTTCCTACGCCCCCTCTTCCTGGCTGACAGGGCATCTTCAGGCCCACCTCTTCTCATCCTGAAGCTGGTCCTGTGCCCACTTTGGGGGCCACACAGGCCCCCCTGGAAGGGGCTCCCGAGGTCTGTGGCCAGCCAAGCATTGCCCAACTTCTCTGGGTCTGTACTTACACCTCACCCCTTACCACGCCCTCCGGACCCCTTCCCTGGACCCTGCCGTTGTCCCCTCAGGCCTCGGATGGGCCAGGCCACAAGCTGAGGAGGCTGCTTATTCTGCCCCAGATGCAGCAGCAGCAGCTACAGCGCATGGCCCAGCTGCAGCTGCAGCAGCAGCAGCAGCAGCAGCAGCAGGCTCTCCAGGCCCAGCCGCCCATCCAGCAGCCGCCGCTGCAGCAGCCGCCGCCCCCGCCCTCACAGGCCCTGCCTCAGCAGCTGCAGCCCCCGCAGCACCACCAGGCCCCGCCGCAGCCCCCACCGCAGGCGCAGCCACAGCCACAGCCGTTGGTGTCGCAGGCTCCGGCCCTCCCAGGGCAGATGCTGTACACCCAGCCGCAGCTGAAACTGGTGAGTGGTTGGTGCAAGCGGCCGGGGCCCTTCCCCCAGTGTCCCCAGGGCTGTGGATGGCAGGCCCTCTTCCGGCACCAGGACTCACCCTGGCACCCCCACCCCGGCCCCCACGTGCCGCTCAGCAAAGGAACGTGCGTCCCACCAGCTGCCGCACCCCGTGGCAATGCCCCTCCTGCCAGGAGGCACCTTGTCTTCTAAGCAGCCTGGCTGATTTGGTGGAGGACAAGGGCATCGTAAGGTTGTGGGTGAGAAGGTGGATGGCAGCACCTGCATTCTCACTGTATTGGAGGGCATGCCACCTGCCCGGCCCATGGACTACTCGAAGTTCTGTTCTGAGCAGAGGTCGTGACCCTGTTTTTGAGAAAGGCATACGATATTATCTTGTCACGTGAAGTGAGGTCGCTCAGTCGTGTCCGACTCTTTGCGACCCAATGAACTGTAGCCTACCAGGCTCCTCTGTCCATGGAATTTTCCAGGCAGTAGTACTGGAGTGGGTTGCCATTTCCTTCTCCAGCGGATCTTCCCAACCCAGGGATGGAACCCGGGTCTCCCGCATTGTAGACAGGCGCTTTACCATCTGAGCCACCATCTGATAAGGGAACTGCTTATCTTGCCATGCATCTGTGCAAAAGCAGACCCATGTCTATAAATGGGGACAGCACGTGGAAGACAGTCTTGTGCCCAGCTGGGGACATTAGCCGTGTCAAGAGCCATTTTAACGTGTCTTGGGGCTCGCTTCTTGCTTTTTGTCCTTTGCTCTTTGCCTTTCACTGGGTGAGGTCGGGCAGAGCTGCACCGGAACCATGTGGTGGGTGACTGGAGGCCCCAAGGCGCAGGCTGCAGCGCTGGGGCTCCTGAGCAGGCTCCCGTCATCAGGAGCCCACTGGCCTAGGTTCCCTTGAGGAGTCGGGGCTGTGGGCAGGGCTCTCGTGGGCCGTCAGCGCCCTGGGCTCACCGCAGCAGCTGGTGGTGGTGGTCCATCAGGGCCAGACTTCTCACTGGAGTCAGGGAGGCAGGGCTCAACTCTACCAACTCAGAGCCAGGCTGGTGTGGGCACTGCCAATGAGCCACGGGTAAGGGTCGACTGGTAGCGACGTCAGCCAGGGAAGCGGCGGGAGCCCCTCCTCAGCTGGACGCAAGGGCCCCCCACCCCCTGGCCTGTGGCTGCAGGTTGCTGCTCCTTCCTCCGCAGGTTCGGCCTCCCATGGTGGTGCAGCAGCCGCAGGTGCAGCCCCAGGCCCCGCCGCAGACAGCAGTGCCCACGGCCCAGGCCTCGCAGATAGTGGGTCCCGGAGTCCAGGTGAGGGCCCCGCGCCAAGGCTCTGGGGGCGCCAGCCAGTGCCCGTCACCTGTGGACAGCAAGCTTCTGGCTGGATCGGGCCAGACCCTGGGTCCTCGGGGCAGCTCCACCCAGCGTGTCTGGGTTTGAGCTGCAGAGGGCATGTGCCACGCCCACCCCGCGCCGCACCAGGTCTTCCCTCTTGCCTCCTTCCCCAGTGTGTGATGGCGGCGGGGGTGGTGTGCTCTCTTCCCACCTCAGCTCTGAGCACGGAGCTGGGAGCCATTGCTCCAGAGACCAGGAGGTGCCCAAGCATGGGGTGTCTGGCTCTGGAAGTCAGCCGTGACTTCCGGGACTCACCCCTGGGTGCCCACCCCCTGCATATTGATGTCGATGGACGGAAGGGCCTCCCGGTCTTGCCCAGTAGTGGCCATAGTCTCTTTGTCTGGGGTGGGAGGCCAGGCCTTCTCCACAGGCCCCCTCGCCCCCCAGCCTGTGTCCAGTCCTAGCCTTGGTTCTTCCTGTCCCCGCCCACAGCGGCTCAGAAAGGCGTTGACTCAGCAGGTGTGCAGTGGTGAGACCCGCGGGCCCTCGGGCTTCCACCCGCCTGCGGCCGTGTCAGTCGAGCACCGTGTCTGGGCGGGGATGCCGCGTGTCCCTTAGCGTCCAGCCTGGCCCTGTGGCTCGAATCCAGGGGTGCGTGCCGACAGGGTTCCCACAGCCTTAGGAGGGGCTCTGTGGCCCCGAGGCCCCTCCTTGTCTCACCCACACGTGGTCTCATGTGAAGCAGGCCGCCCACATCACCTCTGCAGCCAGGGCAGGAATGCGGCCCCCGTGCCCTCGCAGGCCTCCTGGGCTCCCTGCTCTCAGGCTGCGCTCCGTCCCCTCCCAGTGGTCACACTGCCTTTGCTCCTGCTGGAGTCTGGTGCAGCCTGCGTGGCGCTTGGTCGCTTCGAGGGTGGCGTGGATTTGTGACCTCTGTCCTCAGCAGAGTGCAGAGAGCTGACGGCAGAGCTGAGGCGGGGACGTGGGGTGCAGCAGCGGGGAGGGGCGAGGTCGCCCTCCTCCCACAGGGTTTGGAGTTCTGAGGACCAGCCTTCGGGGCAGGGGGAGTGCCCATGGCCTCCGTGCGCTGGAGGCCAGCCTGGGTGGCCACGCCCCAGGCTCCCAGGTCTGCCCTCGCGGTGGGGCGCTCGCAGGTCCTGGGACCTGGTGGGCTGGCCTCATTGCATGCTCGAGTCTAGCAGCAGTGGGTGTGAGAAGACACCTGGGGGAATGTCTGCTTCCTCAGGTCTTTGCAGCCTTGGTGGCAGTGGACAGGTCTGACCCAACACTAGGAAGTCAGCGTGGGTGGAGGAGGTGGGGCCAAGAGGGCAGACCGGAAGCGTGGGTGGAGAGCCCGCTTGGCGGCTTTTCTTCCCTCCTCACGTTTCAGCAGAAGTCAGGCTCTCCTGGACTCAGTCCCCAGGTCCGCGTCGCCAATCGTGGCTGTGCACCTTTCATCTGGGGTGGGTCCTGCCGCCCTCAGTCCCCATCTGGTCTGGAGGGTTTTGCTGTTAGTGGTGGGTGGTGCTTCTCGGAGTGACTCCGGGGCACTTGGGGCCTCGGTCTCGAAGCTGGGACCCGGGTGTCTGAGGACGACCGGGCACACCCATCTGGAAGCCTGGCTCCGGCGGTAACTCCAGCGAGGAGAGTGTCCTGGGGCCGCGCAGTAGGACACAGGCGCAACCCTGCCCCCTCTGCCCACCCCGCCTGCCGGGGGCTGGTGTTTAGATTCCCAGGCATCAGTCTGCCTCCTCCTCCAGGCTGCTTGGGCGGGCTTCGTTTCGTTTCATCCTAATAGTTTTGAGCACAGGCAGGCCCAGCTCTCCAGGGACCAGCCTAGGGCCTCAGACCCCAGACTGAGGGATCGCATCAGGGCAAGCCAAGCCAGCCTTGATGCCTCCAGGGGAGCAATTGACGAGGAGGGCGCTGTCAGCTCGTGCTGGGCCACGGGAGGCTGCAGTTGTCCAGGGAAGTGTGGGCAGAGCCGGAGGGGCCTGGGCCAAGCTGTGCTGGGGGAGCGGGCGGGGAGCGTGGCCTCGGGCAGCCTGGTGGGGTCCGGGCTCCTGTGAGCGCTCCTCCGTCTTCCCTGACTCAACTGAAAACAGCCACCAGGCAGAGTGGCCCTCAGCCGGCATTTGCGGCACCGGGTGCAGAGTGCGGCGGGCGGTCTGGGGGTCGGCTGGGAACTGTCTCCAGGGAGACGCTCGGCACACAGGAGGTGGCCGCAGGGTGCCAGACACTTCGCTGCGAGCGAAGCCAGCAGCGCCTGCGGAGGCGTCCCGTACAGTCAAGGGCCAGGCTCTGCACACTCTGCAGACTGTGCGAGGCAGCTCTGGGGACCTAGTCCAGGGCCTGGTGGGCCGCCGTCTGCCCGGCTGGGACTAGCACCTCTCGTGTCTGGGCAGAAAGCAGTTTCCACACGCTCGCATTCTTGGTTCTGGGCATGTGACCGCCTCCCTCGGTGTTCACAGACAGATGTGGCGGCGTCCTAGTGGGAGAGTCGGGCAGGAACCCCCGCGTTCGCTCGACGAGGGCTGCAGGGAGTGGGTGACCCTGAGCACTCCGCGCTCTCCCTTCACGGCAGGGGTTGCTTGGCCGCCAGACCGCAGCTCTGGCGAGGGAGACACAGGGCAACGGCATGGCACGGCCTCCGTGCTGCCCTGCTGCCCGGCTTGTCCTTGGGGCCCAAGGGGTCACGGAGGCTTTGAGAAGTCAGCCCACCCGTCCCTGTGCTTGGCCCTTGCTGGCCTCCCCTGCCCACAGGCTCCCACATGCACAAGGCAGGGGCCTGGCACGTCGTGTCCCCCACTCAGAAGTCTGTGCTAGCCCAGGGCCAGCAGTCCAGCCCTGCCGCCAGCGTGCGGGCCGAGAGTGGTGGGGCTCACCGTGTGGGTGTTTGAGAGGCGGCGGCAGAGGGGCTGTGGGGGTGCGTGGTGCGGCTCAGCAGGCGTACCCTCCTCGCAGGTCAGCCAGAGCGGCCTCGCTGTGCTGTCGTCACCGTCGCCGGGCCAGCAGGTGCACACGCCTCAGTCGATGCCACCTCCCCCGCAGCCGTCCCCACAGCCCGGCCCGCCCAGCTCGCAGCCCAACTCCAACGTCAGGTAGGCCCAGCCGGGGCCCACCCCCGCCCCACCTCTGGCCCCGGCCCTGCTCCCGGCTCACCCACCTCCTCTCTGCCAGCTCCGGCCCTGCCCCGTCCCCCAGCAGCTTCCTGCCCAGCCCCTCGCCACAGCCTTCCCAGAGCCCAGTGACGGCGCGTACCCCGCAGAACTTCAGCGTCCCCTCCCCAGGACCGCTGAACACCCCCGGTAAGTGGGGCGCGGGTCGGGCACAGCCACGTCCTCCATGGTGGGGCCGCGCTCACCAGGCCGTGTCCTGTAGTGAACCCTAGCTCTGTCATGAGCCCCGCCGGCTCCAGCCAGGCTGAGGAGCAGCAGTACCTGGACAAGCTGAAGCAGCTGTCCAAGTACATCGAGCCTCTGCGCCGCATGATCAACAAGATCGACAAGAACGAAGGTGGGCCTGCGGGCTGGCAGGCTGGGCAGGGCAGGGCAGGGCAGGACCCCGGCCCCGTCTGAGGGTCCGCTTCTTCCCCAGACAGGAAAAAGGACCTGAGTAAGATGAAGAGCCTGCTGGACATCCTGACGGACCCCTCCAAGCGGTGAGCCTTGGCGCCCAGCCTGCGGGGACAGAGCTGCTCCTACACCCACAGAAGGCCCCACCCCGTGGCCCTCGCAGCCTTCTTGCTGGCCTGGCCGCCAACGTGTGGGTGGCCTTGGGCTGGAGACGGTCCCAGTGCCCACATGTGTAGAAGGGGTGCTGAGCTCACAGCTGCTGGCCGCGGGAGGGACCGGACCCTCTGAGAGGGGCTCGAAGGCAGGGCCACCCCCTCATGTCCCTTGCTTCTCCCATGGGCCACGGAGCTGTTGAGGCCAGAACTCGGCCAGCACCCCCCTGCAGGTGGTCTGGCCTGAGGACGCTGCCCTCTCCTGGGCCTTTGGCTCAGGCGAGGCCCCCCTCTGGAATGTCCCCCCTGTCCTGCTCACCTGGGCAGAACGCTGGGCACTGGGGGTCCTGTGGGAGGTGGGCGGCTCTCCGGCCTATCAGCCGCTGTCGGGTGGCGGCAGGGGCCTGGCCTGCACCCTCCCTTGGCCTCTCGTGGTGTGCCGGGTCCTGGGCGCAGGGCCGCCCTGCCTGACTCAGCCTGGGTACAGCACGTGGGCTGGCGGGCCCCTGGGAGTGGTGCTGGCGGCCCAGGCCCCAGCCCGCTCCGTCCAGAGGAGGCCAGGCTGTCCGTGGCTGGGCAGAGACCTGGGCGCTCTTGGCTCCCTGCCCCCACCCAGAGGGCCAGCCCTGTCTTCCTCCCCCAGGTGCCCTCTAAAGACGCTGCAGAAATGTGAGATCGCCCTGGAGAAGCTCAAGAATGACATGGCGGTGGTGAGTGTGCTGCGTGCCTGCGCTGTTGCTGGGGCCGTGGGCATCCCTGCTGGTCAGGGCTCACCACGGCCTGACCACGAGCCGGAGCCTGCAGTCCAAGGGGGCGGGGGCCGCACCCAGTGCCGTGGGTGAGGTGAGGACGCGGGGGAACCCCTGGCTGTGGCTCTCGTGGCCCACGGGCCTGGCCTGGCCGCCCCGCCTGTGGTGTGGAGCTTGTGGGGAAGCTGGGAAGGCCGGCTGGGCGAGGACGAGGGCCAGGGGCCATGAGTGGGCTGCTGACCCCGCCATCCTGCCGCAGCCCACGCCCCCGCCGCCCCCCGTGCCTCCCACCAAGCAGCAGTATCTGTGCCAGCCGCTGCTGGACGCCGTCCTAGCCAACATCCGCTCGCCTGTCTTCAACCACTCCCTGTACCGCACGTTCGTGCCGGCCATGACTGCCATCCACGGCCCGCCCATCACGTGCGTACCCGCGGGGCGTGGCGGGCGGCCGGGCCAGACAGCAGCCTAGCCAGGGGGTCAGCACGGCCACCTCCTCCAGGGCCCCGGTGATGTCCACCCGGAAGCGGAAGCTTGAAGAGGACGAGCGGCAGAGCATCCCCAATGTGCTCCAGGGGGAAGTGGCGCGGCTGGACCCCAAGTTCCTGGTGAACTTAGACCCTTCGCACTGTAGCAACAATGGCGCCGTCCACCTGATATGCAAGCTGGGTGAGTGAGTGGCCGGGGCTGGTGGGGCCGCCTGCTTGCCCAGCCCAGCCCAGCCCAGCCCGCCTGGAATCTGCCTGCTGTCCTCCTTGGCCCACACACGAGAGCATGCGTGCTTGCCTGGGGGCTGGCCCTGAGCCTGCACGCTCTCATATCCCCCCAAGCATGGGAGCCGCCTCCCTCCCGTCCAGCTGCAGCTCCACGCCCTAGGCGCTGAGGGAATGGAAGAGCGAGAGCCGGTGCCCGGGCTCCGCACTGGCCTTGCAGGGCCTCCAGGCCTGGTGGGCACTGCTGGCTCACAGGTGGCGCCTCGTGTATTGCAGATGACAAGGACCTCCCCAGCGTGCCACCGCTGGAGCTCAGCGTGCCCGCCGACTACCCCGCCCAGAGCCCACTGTGGATCAACCGGCAGTGGCAGTATGGTGGGTGACCGGGGGGCAGGCACCCGGCATTCCTCTGCAAGCCCTGCCCTCCTGAGGCCCTCCTGCCCTCTTTGTTGGTGGACAGAGCAGGTGGCCACGCAGGTCCACGGGGAGGGGAGGCTCCCTGCCCACCGCACCCCGGCAGTCCTAAACAGCCGGCTCAGGGCCCCTGTGGGCCTCTGTGAGGCTCCTGGGGACCCATCTGGGGGACAGGCCCCGAGAGCACCCCATTGGTGGAGACGTTCCTCCCCAGGCTCAGGGGTAGCCTGTAGAGGACCAGGCCCTGAGGGCAGTCCCCAGTCCAGCTGTCCACCGGCGTATGGGAGCTGGCACCCAGGCCCCAGGCTGCAGAGGGCAGTGGGGATCCTGGCAGAGGCTCACGGCCGCCCTTCTCTGCAGACGCCAACCCCTTCCTGCAGTCAGTGCACCAGTGCATGACCTCGCGGCTGCTGCAGCTCCCTGACAAGCACTCAGTCACGGCCCTGCTCAACACCTGGGCCCAGAGCGTCCACCAGGCCTGCCTCTCAGCCGCTTAGCCGCACCGCCGCTGCATGTCCAGCTTCCGCCCTCCAGGGGCCACGGGGCAGCTGGCAGCGTCCTCTGCCCCGTGTCGGACGTTCCTCCATGCTGGCTTCCTTAGAGCCCGGACCTCGGTTAGCTCTTCTGCTTTCCCTCCGCCTCGGGACCAGCTGCGTGCTCCCATGCGTGGAGAGGCCCTGGCCGCGCCCCGGCCCTGCGCTCGTGTCTGCTGTCCCCTGCAGGGCCGGGGTCCACTTGGCACCATGGGGCCCTGTGCGAGCCTCACGCACGTGTGCTGGAAAGCCTTCTGCCGTTTCCCGGGGGCCATGCAGGACACAGGAGACCCTGAAGACGCACGCAGAGCTCCCCGACCACAGTCCGGGTTCACGGCGTGCCATGGGGTTCACAGGGTCGGGCGCTCGCTACAGAGCCCCGCCACCACCGGGGCCTCACACCTCGCCACCTTCCTCCCGCCAGGCCTGGAGCCCGCTCGGGTTAGGACGCTGTCCTCAGACCCGGCATTCTGAGAGGCTAAGGGCTCCTGCCGGGGTGTCCCCGCCGGCCCTCTGCTGATGAGGTTCCCCCTTTTTGTATGTGCATTACTGTGTCTTCTGTGGTTCTTATAATAAATTTATTATTCCTGTGTTTGTCATGGATTTGTCACTGTGTCCCCCTGCCTCCCCGCCATGAGTCCGGGGCCCTCTGTCCAGTGAGGGGTCCTGTTGGGGTGGAGCGAGGTCCCTGACTGTGGAGGGGGATGCCCAGACTCTGCGGGGCTGGGAGCACTGTCCTGCCAGGCAGGGGTCTGAGCTGAAGCTGTCACTCTGCCACACGAGGGTGTTCTGCGGCCATCGCCAGGCAGGCCAGCATCCCGCGGAGGACCTTGCCCTGCGGCCATATGCCCGGCCCTCGGTGGAGGAAGGTGGGCTGGGCAGGGCCGCTCAGCTGTGTGTGCCGGTGGGCGCAGGACGGTGTCGCGCGGGTGCCTGGCAGGCAGCCCCCTGCACTTAGGGAGGAGCATGCAGGCCATGCCCACGCATGTTTGCTTCCAGGGCAGCCGCGGGTCCGGCAGATCCCCCCGCCCCGCCCCCAGGCGCAGAGCCGGGATGAGGGACGAGGCTCGCGACTGGGAGGAACGAGNCATGCGTGGAGAGGCCCTGGCCGCGCCCCGGCCCTGCGCTCGTGTCTGCTGTCCCCTGCAGGGCCGGGGTCCACTTGGCACCATGGGGCCCTGTGCGAGCCTCACGCACGTGTGCTGGAAAGCCTTCTGCCGTTTCCCGGGGGCCATGCAGGACACAGGAGACCCTGAAGACGCACGCAGAGCTCCCCGACCACAGTCCGGGTTCACGGCGTGCCATGGGGTTCACAGGGTCGGGCGCTCGCTACAGAGCCCCGCCACCACCGGGGCCTCACACCTCGCCACCTTCCTCCCGCCAGGCCTGGAGCCCGCTCGGGTTAGGACGCTGTCCTCAGACCCGGCATTCTGAGAGGCTAAGGGCTCCTGCCGGGGTGTCCCCGCCGGCCCTCTGCTGATGAGGTTCCCCCTTTTTGTATGTGCATTACTGTGTCTTCTGTGGTTCTTATAATAAATTTATTATTCCTGTGTTTGTCATGGATTTGTCACTGTGTCCCCCTGCCTCCCCGCCATGAGTCCGGGGCCCTCTGTCCAGTGAGGGGTCCTGTTGGGGTGGAGCGAGGTCCCTGACTGTGGAGGGGGATGCCCAGACTCTGCGGGGCTGGGAGCACTGTCCTGCCAGGCAGGGGTCTGAGCTGAAGCTGTCACTCTGCCAGACGAGGGTGTTCTGCGGCCATCGCCAGGCAGGCCAGCATCCCGCGGAGGACCTTGCCCTGCGGCCATATGCCCGGCCCTCGGTGGAGGAAGGTGGGCTGGGCAGGGCCGCTCAGCTGTGTGTGCCGGTGGGCGCAGGACGGTGTCGCGCGGGTGCCTGGCAGGCAGCCCCCTGCACTTAGGGAGGAGCATGCAGGCCATGCCCACGCATGTTTGCTTCCAGGGCAGCCGCGGGTCCGGCAGATCCCCCCGCCCCGCCCCCAGGCGCAGAGCCGGGATGAGGGACGAGGCTCGCGACTGGGAGGAACGAGATTTATTTCGTCTTTGACAGGTAGGCTCATGCTTATTCCATAGCACGTGCATGAGAACGTAGCATAGCAAAATACTGAGGGAGAAAATAAACAGTTCCCAGCCCCAAGACCACGCGCGGCGTCCGCCATGGGCCTGGTTGGTCGGAAGCTGGCTTGGCTCACTCACGTGGGGCACAGCCCGCAGTGTGGCGCTGGGCCCGGCGCTCAGAGCACCGAGCGGTGCAGCCGCCGGCCCTGCACCGCCTGCAGCCGCCGCTGCCGCTCGGCGAAGCTGGTCTTCAGGCTCTGCTTCAGTGCCGGCAGGATGGCGCGCTCTGCCACAGGTGCCCGGCTCAGGATCAGGCTGGGGGGCAGCGGGGGGCAGCGGGGGTCACCGCAGGCGCCCTCTCCAGCCCCCGGGCGCAGAGGCTGCCCGCCTCCCATCCCGGTAGAACTCACCATTTCTTAGAGATGCCCTTGGCGGTGACCTTGGGGAGCTGTGTGGCCCCCAAGTGCAGGGCCTCCTGGTCTCTGGAGAAGGGAGTCGGCCATGAGCCCCAGATGAGTGGGCCCAGCCACACCCCTGCAGCCTCCCGGAGCACCTACCTGGGGGAGCTGGGCCCAGCCTCCTCGGGGCCAGCCCTGGGCCTCTGGCTTCCTTCCAGGAGCGACTTGAGGTGCTGCAGCTGAAGGCAGGGAGGAGAGGCGCACTGGCTGGGGTGGTGGGGCCCTGGGGCACCCCCCTTCCCACTCTTCCCCTCCCCCCTTCCCCTTCC
>SJYW01035317.1:47200-58851 GCA_006410735.1 Raphicerus campestris | reverse complement strand
CCACACCGTGCCGGCTCCCCCCACCCCGCCTCCCACGGCTGACAAAGGATACTGAGGGCCAGGTACAGGCCGAGGCCCCCGGTGGGGGGCAGCTGCACCTTATTGTGGTACAGGGGGCTGTCGGGAAGCACGCGCTCCTGGATGGACGCCTTCACAGGGCCCTGCAGACACAGGGGCAGCCTGGAGAGCCCAGCCCTGACCCCGCCTGGGGAACCTCGCTGTCCCTTGCCTGTCGTGTGCTCTCCCCACGTCCCCACCAGGCCCGCCGCAGCAGAGCGCATCTTGGCCCAGCCAGGCACACAGTGGATCCCATCTGCTGTGCTTGTGAGCCCCGTGAGCAAGCCTGCCTTTAATTCGCCCCACAGAACTGCAGGCTCAGTGAAACAAAGCCTCTGGGCACGTGCCCTGGCACTCAGCTGGAGGCCACTGGGCCTTCCCACCACAAGGTTCAGGTCACCTCTGGGGAAAAAGTAACTGGTGAAGTTTCAACGTGTGAGGCCTCCTGGGCCAGACGCCAGGGTGCTCTGGCCACCGTCCCAACCCCTCGGGCCCGTCCGCTGCCAGCACCGTGGCCACGAGCCCACCTCCACCACAGTGGCTTACTTACGGGCAGGTAGGAGACAGGAAAGTCAAACTTATAGTCTTCGGCCTGAAGCTTATACACCAGTTTCATCATTGGGCCTCTGAAAGCAAATGACAGAAAGAGGAAAGTGAACGGCAAACCAGACGGGACTCCCAGAGAACATTTGGCCCAGCGTGGGCAGGGCAACCTACCCAGGGTCCAGGAACTGCAGGGCCACGCTGTGCTCCACGGGGCTCACGCGGCCCTGCAAGCAGCGCAGGCTCCACCCGGGCAGGACGCCGTCCAGGCTGCCGAAGACGCTCTCGACCAGCCACGGGAAGATGCTGTGCAGCTCCTGCAGCAGCCGGCGCTCAGAGCAGGCCCTCCAGGCGGCCCTGCCCGCCTCCCCGCCGGGCGTGCACCCAGGGCCCGTGCCCCGGCCCGGGGCAGCCATGGTGACGTGGCCGCTGCATGTCTGGCTCTACTCGGCACGGCGGACCTCTGTGCTGTACGCGGCTCGGGCAGGCGCGCCAGGCTTCCTCCCATCCCGCGCTGGCAGCGCTGCCCATGTGACAATCACAACCGCCTGCAGACACGGCCAAAGGCGCCTGTGGACCCGCAGCTGAGAAACCCCAACCTGTGTGCCCTCGTGCTTACACGTCACAGACGTGAGTTACACCTGGGGTCAGGCCTCCGCAGGGAGCGCTCGGAGGTGCGAGGGGGCCTTGAGGACCCTCCTCTGGGGGCACGTGGGACACGTCCCCATAAAAACAGACAGCAGGGCCTCACCTTTGCTGGAAAGTCCTCGATGACTTTCACCAAGTCCTGGCAGCGCTGCGCAAAGGGCTTGTTTATGGAGTCGGCTTTCAGGCTGGCCTAGGAGACAGGGCCAACCAGAACATGGTGAGCACCCTGCTGGAAGCCAGACCGGAAGTCCCGGTGACAGGCAGGAGTCGGACAGGGAAGGCGCGGGTCGTTCCAACCAGAGAACAGAAGGCCAGCGAGAAAGGCCAGGCTTCATCCGGGGAACGCAAGGCCCCGGCCATCTCCACACAAGGGTGGGGTCCAAGCATCTCGGTCAGAGGCGAGACCCCACTGCACAGGCTGGGGTTGGATCTGCTGGCTTTCGGGCGGCACCAGGAAGACCCTGCTCCCAGGTCAACATCCACAGGAAGGCCGAGGCCTGGCACCCCAGCAGAGCAGGGCCCTTCCGACTGTCCCAACAGCAGCTCCGTGCCCAACAGCAGTGAGGGCAGAACACCTCGCCTTCATGTAAGGATTTACGAGACGTGAAGATGCAGGCGTCCACTCCTCATCCTTGCCTGCCCCAGCCAGGGAAACCAGGGAACAGACATGTCTATGACCCCCTCTTGTAAATGAGAAAACTGGGGCTCAGTGGCTGCATAAACCAGCACACACCAGAAGAGGGCAGACTCGCCCCAAAAAGCAGGCGCTGCTGAGTTCTCCAGGGCCTCTGCTCCGGAACTCCTGTCCTGTGGGCCCTCAGCGGGCGGCGGGCACTTACCAGCAGGAAGCTGGGCTGCTGCAGGTGGGGGAACGCCATGGCAGCCTGCCTCGCAGGGTCCGGAGCGGCCGTCTTAGGGGACCACTGTGGGGACAGAGACGGAACCTTAACGACGAGGTCATTGCAGCACTTCACAGCTCAAGCAAGGCCCGCGCTCTGCGGAGGCTGCGCACGTGCAGTCCAGTGGCCAGCTCAGAGCCAGGACCGCGGGGCGAGCCTGTGGTAGAGCAGGGCACCAGCCACAGGCCAGGCCTGGTTCTGGCGGCTCAGCATCCGTTCCTCATTGACTCCTCAGGGCCAGGCAGGCAGGATGCTAAGGCCAGCCCTGCCAGAGTCCCATCTACGGTTGTTCAAATGCTCTTTGAAAGGGGTTTTACAGACAGCTTAAAGTCTCAAGCATGAGAACCATAAGATTCAGAGTAGTCCTGGCTACCAGGCAGCAAGGAAATGGGGACCTTGGTTCCACCCTGCAAAGAGCCGGACCCGCCAGCAACCCGCGTAACCCTGGAAGCAGGGTCTTCCTGCGCCTCCAGATCAGAGCAGAGCCGGCCAGCACCTTGAGGTCAGCCTTGAGACGCCCTCCGCTGAGCCAGCCGGGCCCTGTGTCCTCAAACACAACCATGAGGTGCCAACGGATGCAGTTTTAAGCTGCAAAGCCTGCTAAGCAAGAATAGAAGGCGCATCCTCACAGCGCCCGGCGGGAGGAGGTGAGTGCTGAGGGAAATGGAGGCACAGCCAGGACGGAGACCCACCTGCCTCCTCACTGCTCTCCAGAGAAAGGCGGGCGCACCTGCTCTGTCCGACCTGTGCCCTCAGAGAAGGGAGCAGGGAGGGGATGAGCACGCTTCGTCAGCAGAGCCTCTGAACGCACTAGAAACTCAGGGGCAGCTCTCCAGACTCCCCTCCCTGTGCCTGCGGGCAGAACCCAAAAACATGCAGACCCAGCAGAGCCAGAGCCTCCGTGCCCCTCGACAGCATTCCTGGCACAGCTCTGCCCGCGGCCGAGCAACAATGCTGACGGGGCGGCTGGGGGCAGACCACGTGCATGCAGAGGCCGGGCGGGCATCTCTGCCACTGGGCATTACGAACACTTCCCCGAGACCAAGGGTGCGGGACCCCCGCCCCCAGCACATGGCCCCCAGCCCTGTCTGTAGGAAAGCTGAAGTCTGCCTGGACCCCCTGCGCCACAAAACACCCGGCACAGGCAGCTGACGGGTAGGGAAGTCTGATGCACACTCCTGAGTTGTTTACAGACGCTCCAGCTGCCAGCAGAACGGAAGAGCCAGCTGCACGATGATGGCACTGCGGGCACGACGCAAGGCAGCATCCACAGCCGGCAGTTCCGAGAACGGGCCTCGAGACAACGGGGCGGACGCTGCTGTCCATGATGACCTACATCTCTGTGGACATCAGAATAACTGTAGCTTGCTCTGCCTATATATATAATCAGGCTAAAACCGTCAGTAAGAAGATGCCACAGACTCAGGCCTGCATCTTCCACCCAAGGAGCACAGTGGCCTAGGTCCACAGGAGCAGTTTCGGAAGACAGGCTTTGGCCCCCGGTCCCAAAGAAACGGAGTGCTGGCCGGGGGATCTGTGAGCAGGCCCTTCGGCCCTTTGCCCTTTCCTGTCTGCCCATTTCTGTCCTGCTCAGATCTTGTAGAAATGAGGCAATCTGGTGGCATGCAACCTGACTCCTGACTCAGGGTCTACTGAATGCCCACAAAACCCTGCCTAACTTGTTGATTCTTTTCCTAGATTAAAAAAAGAGTAGGAATGAAAACGAATGACCAGCTCTCTGCCCCCAGGTTCCCTCCTGGCAATCCTGCAGATTAGCAGGCAAGATAACAACTGAAAAACGACCAGGAGACCGCCAGTCTGCACGAGCTGGAAAGTGACAAAGAGCCTGACGTCCTGCCGCAACGTTTCTGAGATTCTTTGCCCTTATCCCTTTAAAAACTCACTGCGGAGCATACTCTTCAGAGTCGGCTCTGGAACACCAGTCTGGCTTCTCTAGCTTTCTGACTAAAACCACCTTTCTTTTCTCTTGGCACTTGCCTTTGAAGTATCCGCTATTGAGCTGTGAGTAGCCAAATTTCGGTCCAGCAACACGGAGTCTACTCAGCTCCTAATTAAACTAAATATCGGCTTCAGTTTTAAGGATGACTTAAAACGCTCAGTCCTGCACCAAGCGGTCCAGAGAACAGCGTGCACTACTCAGAAAAGATCAAAGCGGCATAAACCCTGCACTGCGGGCCCGGGGCAGAGCTTCAGAGACGACGAGGTGAAAGCTGCTCCTTCCTCGGTGAAAGCTGGCAGCGACAGCGGCTGAGTGAGCCCGAGGCGCCCAACCGCGGAATTTCGGGGAGAGGGCAGCGTCCCGATTCTGCCGCCGCGCCGCCTGCTCTGGGCACCCAGCCTCCGCTTCACCCCGCCACCTCCACACCCGCAGCCGTCAGGAGCGCCTTCCGACCCGGCTTCGGGGTCCCTCCCGGAGCCGCAGCCCCGGCGGCGCCCATCTCTTCGGGGCCTTCCTCCGGCCGCGCAGCGAGCAAGACGCCCTCCCGTGTGCGGCTCGCCACCTCCCGGCGACCCTCGGAAGCCGAGGCTCCGCACGGCCAGCACACCCGGGGCGGGGAGGGCGTCGGGCCGAGACCCCCGCCCCGCACAGCGCTCGCCGGGGAGCCCCAGGCCGTCGGTCCGCAGCGCGCGCAGCAGCGTTACCCGGGCGCCCGCCTGGGCGAGGCCCGTGAGGTGCGCGGGAAGGCGGCGGGAGGGCGCGGCGCTCGACGCCCTGGTCCGATGCCCCGGGCTCGCCTGGGAACGGAGCCGACTTCTGCGGCGGTTTGGGGCGGCAGCCGGGACGCTGGTCCCGACCGCGCGCGACTCCCACCACTCACCCGAGGAACCCGCAGCGTCTCCCGCTTCAGGGACGGAGGCCGCCATTCGGCGACGAGGCGCCGAAATGTCGTCATCACGCTGCGCGCGTCGCGTCCCCGGGCGGCCGCCGTGAAAAGCGCGTGCGCAAAGCCCAGCTGTCCCCCAACCCCCGCCCCGCCCCGCGGGCTTATGGGACGCCCGCCTCGGAACGCGCGCGCGCCGCGGAGTCCTGGCGGCAAGGGCCGCGCGTGCGCAAGAGAAGCGGCCTCGCGTTAAGGCTAGGGCCTAGAGGCGCGCCCGCTATCGGGGGTCCGGCGCGAAACGGCCGCGCGCGGGGCCTGGCGGGCCTTTATTGGGCAACCGCGGGGCTGCTGAGCGCGCGGGGAGCCCAGTCGCTAAGGCGCGGGTGCTCCGCACTTCCGCCGCCGCTCGGGCCCGAGCACCGGACGGCGGGGCCGCTGCGGCGGGCCGGTAGGGGGCGCGGCGGGGACCGGGCGGCGCGCACCTCCCCGGTTCCTCGGATGGCCGCCGCGGGCGCGGGGCCGGGCCTGGAGGCGGCCCTGCAGAAGCTGGCGCTGCGGCGGAAGAAGGTGCTGAGCGCCGAGGAGATGGAGCTCTTCGAGCTGGCGCAGGCTGCGGGCGGCGCCATGGACCCCGACGTGTTCAAGTGAGCGCCCGGGGGAGCCGGGGGTGCCCCGGGGTCCCCCAGGGCGGCCGCCGGGGCGAGGAGGGCTCACTGCCGCCGCGTGTGTTCTCGCCAGGATCCTGGTGGACCTGCTGAAGCTGAACGTGGCGCCCCTCGCCGTCTTCCAGATGCTCAAGTCCATGTGCGCTGGGCAGAGGGTGGCGAGCGACTCCCAGGACCCCACGGCCGCGCCCCTGCCCACGCCCAGCGTGCCTGAGACCCGAGGTCAGAGCCGGGCCGGGGCGGCGGGTGGGCAGCTCCTGGCACTGGGCGCGTTTGGTCCCGAGTGGCCAGGCCTGCTGTTCTTGTCCCAGAACTCCGTGGGCACATCCGATGGCTGGCCCCTTGGGCTCCAGTCCTTCAGCTCGGACTTTGCTATCCACCACCCTGGAGCGTGCCCGTCCACATGGGGAGGGTGCAGGGCGGGAGACCCAAAGCCAGGTAGACCTCATGGGGACTCTGCGATCCGTTTCTCCCCAGCTCTGCACTCAGGTCTTTTTCCCACGAAGCTGGGAACAGGCGGCTTTGATTCCTTCCTCCCTGGGGCTGTAAGCCTGCACTTAAGCCCTCAGGGAGCGGGCTGGCAGAGGCTTTCCTGTGCTGCTTGCAGGCCCCCAGCCCAGCCCAGGTCCTGCTCAGAGTCTGGACAGTGAAGCTTCCCGCAGTGGGTAGCTCCTGGCCAGCAGGGTGCAGAGAGCCTGGGGCGCTGCTCAGCCTGGAGGTCGTGGCTGGGATGAGCAGGGGCTGGTGACCAGGGTGTCACAGTGGAGCGCTAATCCACTTGGCGTGTCCCTTCTCTTCCATATTCCAGACACACTTGAGATGCAGCTGAGTCTCCGGGCCGGCTCCTTGGCCACAAACGTTCTGAGAAGGGGCAGAGGGCAGCTGGGCCTCTAGTTGGGAGCTCCAGGGCCCTGGGCACCCACGTGCCTGTCCTGAGAGGCCCCCTCCTGGGCGCTGCGGTGCGGGCCTCCCCACTGATGCTCCCTGTCTGCTCTCTCTGTCTCTCTCTGACCTCCAGAGGCCTCCTTTCTCTCTGCCTGGAGCTGTAGCCCCGCTGCGAGGCCCTCCTTTTCCTGCGCCCCGCAGCCTGCGGCCTCTCCGGTTCTGCTCCACGGCCCAGCTGCCGCGCACTCGCCTCTCTCTCCGGGGCCCCCCGGTTCCCTCCGGTTCTCTTGCTGCCTGTTCTCTCCTTTTGCAGGTTGCGTTTATTGGTTTATTTCTGGGGGTTGGTACTGTTTCCATGGAAACCGCCATGGCCTCCAGAAAGAGCAGCTCTGGGCTGCAAGGGTGCGTGCGGTGCTGTCAGCCCCCAGAATGGCCGTGGAGCATCAGCCCCCGGGGCCCCCCCTTGCCTGGTTCCTGAGCTGGGGATGTGGCCGCTCAGGCCTTCGCTCAGTGCCAAGAGCAGCATCTCTCCAGCTGCACCCGGCCGTGTGCCCGGCGGGTCTGCGCGGGGACCATCCCCCAGAGGTGTGGGCCAAGGGTTAAGGGGCACGTGTGCAGCCCACGGTGCGTGTCGGCCGTTCAGTGGCTGGTCTGCAGCACCGGTCAAGCCCCTGCTGGGTGCTCCCCACGTCCCCACTGCCCGCTGGTCCCAGCCACCAGACCCCACCAGCCTGCGCAGCAGGAGGTGGGGCTGCGGTGGTCCGCCACCTCATCCCACAGCCTGGCCCACCCCATAGCCTGGCCTCGCCAACTGGCCGACTCCACAAGGGGCGCTCTCACCACCCAGGAGAAAGCTCTGGGCTTTTCTGGTTCTAGTCCCCACTCAGCGCTGTGGCAGAGCCCGCAGCGGGGGTTAGGGGCTCCCCAGCTTCAGGGGCCCCCAAGTCACGACTGGCAATGGGCCGCTGTTTGGGGGTTCGCTTCATTAGGGGAGTAAGCTGGCAGTGATTCGGTCAGTAAGGATGACTCCACGGACATAAGCTTGAGCAGACCCCAAGATGGTGAAGGACAGGCAGGCCTGGCGGTGTCCGTGGGTCACGACTTAGTGACTGAGCGACAACAATAACCGCTGTCTGTGTCGACCGTTAAGAGGGCCCCACAGGAACTGGGCTTTACCCTTGGCTCAGCCTTAATCCTCATTTAAGCCTGTTCCATCTGACCTAACGGCCACATCAGAGGAAGCTGAGCAGGCGTGACGAGCTCTGAGCTCCCAAACGTGCCTTGCTGGGTCCAGCGGGCTCGAGGCCTGAGTGGGTCTCCCCACGAGCCCCAGGGCTGTGCGGCTCCTGTAGACCCACCCTGGGCTGGATGAAGGGCCTGCTCCGGCCTGAGGTGGTTTCCTGGCCCTCCTGTGACTTAAGGGTGGCAGCAGTTTATTTCCGGGTGTATCAGCCTCACCAGACTTACAGGGGAACGTGACTTTGAGTCCTGCACTGTCTTCTCATCCTTGAGTGTCTGGGGCCCTGGTCCTCCTCAGCGGGGGTCAGGAAGTGCACGTGTGCAGGCCCTGGCAGCAGAGCTGCAGTGCCGCCCGCAGCGGGGGCCCTCCTGCCACTCAGGAGCTGCCCGTGCCACGCTTCAGCGGCGCCTGGGCCCCAGGGTGAAGCTGCAGGCTCACAGACCTGACTCGGCCTGGCCCAGCCTAGGTGGGGGAGCATGTCCTCCAACTGGGTGGCCCTGTGGGTGGGGGCCACGCACTCGGGAACAGAAAGTTGGCGTGCTTACTGGGCAGAAGAGCGGACACAGCCCTCTTGGCTCATTTTGGTGGCCCCTGGGCAGAGGTGCCACGTGTCACCCCACCACATGCTCCAGTCTGCTCCTACTCAGTGCTGGGTGACCGTGGCTGCACTTTATTCAAACCAAGTTCACACGGGGAGACCAGCTATCAGGCTTCCAAGTGGGGCCACTGCAAACACCCCCCAACCCTGTGCCATGTAGCTCAGACCTCCTGCTGTTTGATGGAGAACTTGCCAGAGACTCCGGGCAGGGCGGCCCTGTCTCTGCAGGCATGCTGGTGGCAGGATCAGAGCTGATGCCATTCACGGCGCAGGCCCCCGCTCCCCACTGCAGGCTACGGGGCTAGGAACCAGCATGGAACCCAGAGTCCCACAGTGGGTAGGCCCCTGCACCAGCCACGGCCAAGGGAGAACCCAGGCTGAGACTCGTCAGCAGGGTCGGCGAGGCCCCCCGGGTCCTCCCGTCTCGCTGATTGCCACTGCTGGAACCAGCTCAGCCCAGCCACAGCTGCAGACCTTGCCGATGGCCGAGGAGAGTGGTCGGAGCCGTGCTCTGCAGCTGAGCATGGCTGCCCCACAGAGCTTCAGGGGAGTCCAGTCTCAGGACGGGTGGTCCTGGCAGTCTGTGGGACACAGAGGGGAGAGGGAGCCCACCACGAGGAAGCACTTCCAGGACCAGGTCCAGAAGCCGGCCTGACGTGCCCCCTGCGTCAGCCGCCGCCAAGCTTGCCTGCGCTGCCCCCAGGGCTCTGCCTGGCTGCTGACGCCTGTGCTCTGCGTCCCTCAGGGAGAAACAAAGGCGGCGGAGCCCTGGGCGGAGGCTCGACGCTGGCAGAACGCGGCGGCCGGGACGGACCCAGCCAGAGGATGCCCCGCCAGCCCAGCGCCTCCAGGCTGCCCAAGGGGGGCGGGCCGGGGAGGAGCCCCCCGAGGAGCGGCAGCTGAGCGCCCCCCGGCGGGCGCCTGCCGCTCCTGTGGCGAATAAACCTCTAGATGCAAAGGACCCGCTCCAGCTGTGTTCTGTCAGCCAAGCTCCGCTGGGGCCTTTCGGCTTCGCTCTGGGCGCTGTCTTCACCACCGCCTACTGGGTCTCTGAGCCAGCAGGAGCCGTGCGTCTTGCCGGGCCTCTTGCACGTTCACCGAGGCCCTCCCCGGCACACAGGCGCAGCGGTGGTTTGAGCACAGGGCGGTGAGCGGCGGCTGTTAACCCCCCGCGGGTCACGCACGCCAGAGAAGCAGGTGAGACCCTGCCTCCCGGGGTCCTGAGCGGCCACATCACCCACAGGTCCAGGCTGTGGACCCTCCGCAGACCAGAGGTTTCCGCACTCCACCTCCGGGCCCTTATGCCTTAGGCTGCCTGTCCCAACAGAGAAGCCTGGGAAATGGCAAATTCAACGGGAAAACCAGTGGGGGGATCTCCACACTCCTGCAAACAGATGAGCTTGTCCCAGAAACAGGTTTAACTGATAAACTTTAATAAACATGTGACGGGCGTCGGGGAACCAGCTGCGGGGCTGCGGCCGCGCCCCCTTCAGTACTCCTCCCCTTCCTCGGCCTCCGCCTCCACCGAGTCCACGCCCACCTCCTCGTAATCCTTCTCCAGCGCCGCCAGGTCTTCCCGGGCCTCCGAGAACTCCCCCTCCTCCATGCCCTCCCCCACGTACCAGTGCACGAAGGCGCGCTTGGCGTACATGAGGTCGAACTTGTGGTCCAGGCGGGCCCAGGCCTCGGCGATGGCCGTGGTGTTGCTCAGCATGCACACGGCCCGCTGCACCTTGGCCAGGTCTCCCCCCGGGACCACCGTGGGGGGCTGGTAGTTGATGCCCACCTGCCGGAGGAGAACAACACGCTCAACTTGGGGGTGAGGCCTCGGAAACGGGGGCTTGTTTTTAAAAATGGGGGCCACGGACCCACTTCAGATGATGCCCTGTAGGAACGGGTACTGTATTTTTTGGCAGTATCTGCCAGTTTAACATCCCACATTTTCACTTTTAGAAGAGGACTTAAGCTTTTCAGCCTTCTGCATGACTAAAATATCTTGCCACATGCACACTTCTATAATGAGAAAACCTAACACAGACATGGAAAGAGATTCCAGGAAAACGGTGCACCCCTGACAAACGGCCGTTAACACGTGAAGTCACAGCCAGACTGACAAGTGAGGATTCCACACCTCGGTTCACAGGGGTGAACTGTCCTCCGGGGGGACAGCAGTGTGACCTCCCGCACCTCCCCACAGGCTGGCCTCCCCTCTGGCTCACAGACTCGGCCAGGAGGGGAAGCCCGGGCACAGTACCAGGCACCCCACACAGCGCTGCCCAGCCGAGAATGGGGATCCTCTGGGGCGGGTCGGCGCCCCGCCCCGGCCGGGGAGCAAAGCTGCACACACGCTCCCGCCCAGCCTACCTTGAACCCGGTCGGGCACCAGTCCACAAACTGGATGGTGCGCTTGGTTTTGATGGTGGCGATGGCCGCGTTGACGTCTTTGGGGACCACGTCCCCCCGGTACAGCATGCAGCAGGCCATGTACTTGCCGTGGCGGGGGTCACACTTGACCATCTGGTTGGCCGGCTCGAAGCAGGCGTTGGTGATCTCGGCCACGGACAGCTGCTCGTGGTAGGCCTTCTCGGCCGAGATGACCGGGGCGTACGTGGCCAGGGGGAAGTGGATGCGGGGGTAGGGCACCAGGTTGGTCTGGAACTCGGTCAGGTCCACGTTGAGGGCGCCGTCGAAGCGCAGGGAGGCCGTGATGGAGGACACGATCTGCCCGATGAGCCGGTTGAGGTTGGTGTACGTGGGCCGCTCGATGTCCAGGTTGCGCCGGCAGATGTCGTAGATGGCCTCGTTGTCCACCATGAAGGCGCAGTCCGAGTGCTCCAGGGTCGTGTGCGTGGTCAGGATGGAGTTGTAGGGCTCCACCACGGCCGTGGAGACCTGGGGCGCCGGGTAGATGGCGAACTCCAGCTTGGACTTCTTGCCGTAGTCCACCGAGAGCCGCTCCATGAGCAGCGACGCGAAGCCCGAGCCGGTGCCGCCCCCGAAGCTGTGGAAGATGAGGAAGCCCTGCAGGCCCGTGCACAGGTCCGCCTGCGGGAGGGAGAGGCGTGAGCCGGGCGCCTGCGCCACCGAGAGCCCGGGCCTCCCCTCCCGGCTCCCCCTCACCAGTTTGCGGATGCGATCCAGGACCAGGTCGACGATCTCCTTGCCGATGGTGTAGTGGCCACGGGCGTAGTTGTTGGCCGCGTCTTCCTTCCCGGTGATCAGCTGCTCCGGGTGGAAGAGCTGCCTGTAGGTCCCCGTGCGCACCTCATCTGC
>SJYW01035317.1:23103-47041 GCA_006410735.1 Raphicerus campestris | reverse complement strand
GGCGTCGGGGAACCGGCTGCGGGGCTGCGGCCGCGCCCCCTTCAGTACTCCTCCCCTTCCTCGGCCTCCGCCTCCACCGAGTCCACGCCCACCTCCTCGTAATCCTTCTCCAGCGCCGCCAGGTCTTCCCGGGCCTCCGAGAACTCCCCCTCCTCCATGCCCTCCCCCACGTACCAGTGCACGAAGGCGCGCTTGGCGTACATGAGGTCGAACTTGTGGTCCAGGCGGGCCCAGGCCTCGGCGATGGCCGTGGTGTTGCTCAGCATGCACACGGCCCGCTGCACCTTGGCCAGGTCTCCCCCCGGGACCACCGTGGGGGGCTGGTAGTTGATGCCCACCTGCCGGAGGAGGAGAACACGCTCAACTTGGGGGTGAGGCCTCGGAAACGGGGGCTTGTTTTTAAAAATGGGGGCCACGGACCCACTTCAGATGATGCCCTGTAGGAACGGGTACTGTATTTTTTGGCAGTATCTGCCAGTTCAACACCCCACATTTTCACTTTTAGAAGAGGACTTAAGCTTTTCAGCCTTCTGCATGACTAAAATATCTTGCCACATGCACACTTCTATAATGAGAAAACCTAACACAGACATGGAAAGAGATTCCAGGAAAACGGTGCACCCCTGACAAACGGCCGTTAACACGTGAAGTCACAGCCAGACTGACAAGTGAGGATTCCACACCTCGGTTCACAGGGGTGAACTGTCCTCCGGGGGGACAGCAGTGTGACCTCCCGCACCTCCCCACAGGCTGGCCTCCCCTCTGGCTCACAGACTCGGCCAGGAGGGGAAGCCCGGGCACAGTACCAGGCACCCCACACAGCGCTGCCCAGCCGAGAATGGGGATCCTCTGGGGCGGGTCGGCGCCCCGCCCCGGCCGGGGAGCAAAGCTGCACACACGCTCCCGCCCAGCCTACCTTGAACCCGGTCGGGCACCAGTCCACAAACTGGATGGTGCGCTTGGTCTTGATGGTGGCGATGGCCGCGTTGACGTCTTTGGGGACCACGTCCCCCCGGTACAGCATGCAGCAGGCCATGTACTTGCCGTGGCGGGGGTCACACTTGACCATCTGGTTGGCCGGCTCGAAGCAGGCGTTGGTGATCTCGGCCACGGACAGCTGCTCGTGGTAGGCCTTCTCGGCCGAGATGACCGGGGCGTACGTGGCCAGGGGGAAGTGGATGCGGGGGTAGGGCACCAGGTTGGTCTGGAACTCGGTCAGGTCCACGTTGAGGGCGCCGTCGAAGCGCAGGGAGGCCGTGATGGAGGACACGATCTGCCCGATGAGCCGGTTGAGGTTGGTGTACGTGGGCCGCTCGATGTCCAGGTTGCGCCGGCAGATGTCGTAGATGGCCTCGTTGTCCACCATGAAGGCGCAGTCCGAGTGCTCCAGGGTCGTGTGCGTGGTCAGGATGGAGTTGTAGGGCTCCACCACGGCCGTGGAGACCTGGGGCGCCGGGTAGATGGCGAACTCCAGCTTGGACTTCTTGCCGTAGTCCACCGAGAGCCGCTCCATGAGCAGCGACGCGAAGCCCGAGCCGGTGCCGCCCCCGAAGCTGTGGAAGATGAGGAAGCCCTGCAGGCCCGTGCACAGGTCCGCCTGCGGGAGGGAGAGGTGTGAGCCGGGCGCCTGCGCCGCCGAGAGCCCGGGCCTCCCCTCCCGGCCCCCCCTCACCAGTTTGCGGATGCGGTCCAGGACCAGGTCGACGATCTCCTTGCCGATGGTGTAGTGGCCACGGGCGTAGTTGTTGGCCGCGTCTTCCTTCCCGGTGATCAGCTGCTCCGGGTGGAAGAGCTGCCTGTAGGTCCCCGTGCGCACCTCATCTGCAGGGGGACAGCGGCAGGGCTTGGAAGATGCCTGCAGGCCCGTGCCGCTCCTCCCGGGCCGGGGGTCAGGTCTCCCGGGAGAGTCTCCGAGACATACTCGGCGGCCCACCTGCCATTTTCGGCTCCGGGAGGGTCCGTCAGCCCGGAACAAGCCCCAGCGTGGCCGGTTCCCAGAGGACAGGAGCACCCAGGCAGCTCTGTGTGTGCCTCTCGCCCCCACCTGCCGCACCACCCCGGGCATCACTGGGACGGATGCCAGCCTGGCTGCCCCGGGCGCCCCCTGGGGCCTGGGTCTCCTGGGCTCTGGCCTGACTGCCTGGCGTCTCCTGGGTGGCCGCTCCCCTCGGAAACGACCTCGGGCTTCTGACTGGAGGCACCCGGTGAAGGTTCTGGGCTTCCCTTGCCAAGTGGGAGGGCACCTACCGACCACGGTGGGCTCCAGGTCCACGAACACGGCCCTGGGCACGTGCTTGCCGGCCCCGGTCTCGCTGAAGAACGTGTTGAAGGAGTCATCCCCGCCGCCGATGGTCTTGTCGCTGGGCATCTGGCCGTCGGGCTGAATGCCATGCTCCAGGCAGTACAGCTCCCAGCAGGCGTTGCCGATCTGGACGCCCGCCTGCCCCACGTGGATGGAGATGCACTCACGCTGGAAGCAGAGCAGAGTGAGGGTGGCGGCGGGCAGGGGTCTCCGCGGGCACACAGACCACCTCAGTGTTTGTACGTGCCTCAGAGTCTCAGGCTTTCTCGAGCCTTCTTTTCTTTTCTTTTCTTTTTTAATTTATTTATTTTTTTACTAGTCAAGTGCAGTAGTGAGAAGAGGGGAAGAGTAGAACGAGGAGTTCGATCTGTAACTGACTGTGAACAATCAATTGAGATAACTCACTACCTTCGGACCAGCCTCGAGACTTCTTTTCAAGAAGCTGTATGTGACCCTGTTAACCCCGTGAAAACTGGCTTGCTCCAAATCACCTGAGCTGACAGCACCAGAATTAGCCCCAAAGCCTACATGTTTGCTACCACAGGTAAATTCAGTTGCTTAAAAACTTGCAAGCCATATAATTTCAATAACAAACTCCATGTTATGGCTAGTCCCAGTACTTCTCTGAAGAATACAGCAATTTTGATCGCGTCCTGACCAAAGGATAAGCTGTAATGGAGCTGGGAAAGGAAAAGTGGACAGGACCTAAGTCACAGTTCCACCTGCCTCTCTAGGTCTACCCTCTTTTATCTGTCCAGCTCTGTTCCAGGCTGACCTGTGCCCCCTAGCTTCTGGTTGCATTAGCCCGTGTCAATCAGCAGCAAGAGATGGAGGTGAGAGGACGGTGTGGCCAGGGTGTTTGCTCCTGGCTCCCTCCCCACCAGGCTGTCTTGGGTTCCTTTATCCAGTGGGCAATCAGTGGTCGTCAGGAACCCGCCCACTCAGCTCCTTGTAAACGCTGCCGCAGTGCTCACTCCCTACAGCCTGGGATTAATGGCTCCCAGAACGCCACGTGCTGGGACAATAAGCTGTCCTTTGCTGGTTTCTGTAAACCCTGCCCCCATCTTTGCAACTACTATCTTCTAACAGATTGCACTCACAGTACCTATTAAATATTTTGAATGTACCCTCTATTTCCTGCTGGGAATGTAACTCTACGTTCCCTGTCTGGCTGATTTTAGACACATCATCCGAACAAATACATAGAGAAGATCAAGTGAGATCTGAGGAGTGCTACCCACCATAGATTCTAACTTACAGTCCTACGAGCTTGGTCCTGTTTCTATCACACAAGCACCATATCATTCTTCACTGACCGCAGAAAGGCAAGCGCACCGCCGTCCTCGCCCAGATCACTGAAGTTTGGTTAATGACATTCCTGTCCCTGGCTCCATTTCCTCTCCCAAAGCTCCCGCAGACCGGATCCTGTGCCCCCGGTTCTCGGTAGATGAGCTCCTTCCCGAGCACGGCCCCCCCAACTTCTGGAGCCCGGCATGCCCACTGTCCGCACCCCGGGGGCTGGACCTGGGACTGCCTGCCTCCTATGAGCCCTAGGGCCACATGCCAGGGCGCGCTGGCCGCCGAGGTCCTCGGACGTCGATACTCTCGGGGCCCTCCGCAGTTTCTCTTTCTCGGCCTCTGTTCGGGTCGCCGCGTGATTCACTCCACGGGGCTTCTCCAGCGTCCTCGGTCTGAGCCCCCTACCAGGACACGGCCCCCAGGCCTCCTGGCCCGCCCGCCCTCCCGCTCGGTCCATCCGTACCATGCTGAGCTCAGCCGCCGCCGGCGCTACACAGACCGCAACCGCTCTCGCCGCCGCCGCCGCCGCCGCCGCTGCCGCTCAACTGCCGCCGCCGCGCCTCGCGCTCCTTGGATGAACCCCCCCCACGTCCTCGTGTACCCCACGCCGCCGCCGCCGATGCCCATTGGTGCAGAGCGCTGTGGGGCGGGGCAGAATCTAGAATCCCGCTTCTGATTGGCTCACGTGGGACTCCCTGTTTGTGGTGCGTTCTGATTGGGCTTGGGTTTGGCGGGAAGGCTGCGCGCGGGAGGCGGAGCGCGCCGGTCTCCTTATTCGGTCTCCTCAAGCTCGTGCCCCCGCGCCCCTCCCGCGCCCTGCTGCAGGCCTGCTCTGGTCCGCCCCACCTCGCCCGCGTTCACCGCCCGGGCCTGGGGAGGACGCCAGGCCTTCGCGCAGTGACTGGCTTGGTTATTTGCAGGCCCTACAGGGCAGCGGTGGAGAAGGCGATGGCACCCACTCCAGCGCTCGTCCCTGGAGAATCCCAGGGACGGGGGAGCCTGGTGGGCCGCGGTCCATGGGGTCGCACAGAGTCGGACACGACTGAAGCGACTCAGCAGCAGCAGCAATGGTTTTTCTGAGATATGATGTACACACTGGGCGCGTCACGCAGTGAAGTGGCGCGATAAGTGGCCTTTTATGACCAGCTGCTTTCACTTAGCGCCATGGTTCGTCCATGTCGCACGTGCCCTCACTGCAGTCCTCTTTCTTAAGCAGCTGTCTAGGACACAGTCCGCGTACTGCACAATGCATCGATTTAAAGCACACAATTCAAAGACTTTTAGTATGTTACTGAAATTGTGCAGCCATTACCATAATCAACTTTAGAACATTTCCATCATGCCAAATTTCATCCTCTTTTATTGCCAAGTAATATTCCATTCTATAAGTACACTACATTCCATTCATACACTCAGCAGCTGGTGGGTATTTGCATTTTGTGGCCATCATGGATAATGCTGCCATGAGCATGTATGTTCACGGTTTTGTGTGGACACGTTTTCATTTCTCTCAGAGTACAAATTTGGGACCTGAATGAGCACAATGGAAGACCCTGGTTAACACTGAAGTCTCAGTCACTACGAAGGCCAGCTCTGTAGGACATCCACTTGGTTGACATGGGCCCTCAGTGCACTCAGGTGCTGAAAGGCACCTTGAAGTTGAAGTGGCCCATGGGAGAGAGAAGAAAGTCACACAACACGTAGTCACTCAGATGGCGTGAAGACGGCCAGCAGCTCTTTTCTGTACTCCACTTTGCGGGCAGCCGTCCTTATGCAAAGCCCTGGAAGAATGACCTTCACTGAACTGGCGAGGTCATCAAACTCTCTGTTCACCTGGATATCCTGAGGAGAAACCCATCACCACGCACAATGTTATCACTTTCTGAGAACTTGACCATTTTACACACACGAGGTCTCAGAAAGCCTCATAGGGCATCAGTTTGTCCCAAGTTTGAACGAATCAAACTGTAAACACATTCTCTGAACAGGCTTTGACTCAAGCCTGGGTTGAAACAAATCAGAGGGAGAATGAGCAGTGATCTGTAACTAGACTCTTCCTGATTTGCATTTGGGAATTCTCTCGTTTGTGTCTAACCACCTTAGAAAAGTGATATTTCTCCTACATTAGGACTTCCCTGGTCGTCCAGTGGCTGAGACTCCACACTGCCGATAAAGAAGTTTTTAAAGGCAAAATGGAGTGAAACAGGGTTATCATCTGTCGTGCAGCCCCCAAGTGAAACTCCAGCACCAGGAGCCACTCGCAGGCACTGCTGGCCAGGAGGAGGGGCTGCCTGGCAAGAGCTGAACCTGCAAATCCAAACGCCAGTGAGCACGGGCCTCTGAGCCTCCTGTTCTCTCTGCCAATGAAGAACCCAGGCAGGGGTCTGAGGTGAGACCGCCATGACACCCCGCACAGGGCCGGGAGCGGAGTCGCAGTGGCCTGGGCAAACTCGGATATGGCCACACTGTATACCTGAGCCAGGCACTCTCCAATCCCCACTTCTTCCTTTCTGAAATGGAGAAAGTCAAATCACCCAGGGCTGTTGGGAGGGTCGGAGAAGGTTTATGAGAAACTCACAGAAAAGTCCAGAAGCTCCAGTGCAGACTGTGGATTAGCCTGGACAGACTTGAGCACACTGGAGCAGCCTTCACTTTGCATGGGATTCCTGGACACCTGAGAAGCACACAAGTCCCTCAGTGAGGGACGCCGAGCCCAGGGCAGCAGAGGGACCCTCCATTTTTGTGGATGTGGCTCCGGGCAGCCCCACTCTCTCAGCTCAAAAGGCTCCTCCCTGCGACATGAAGCCTTTGGTGGTGCTGTAACCAGGAATAGTGGAAGGGAGTGGACACTGGCTGCACGCCCACCCTGCGCCCAGTCTGTGTCAGGAGTCAGACACACGAGACACGCCCTACCCTTAAGGAGCTCACTGTCGCAGGGAGGAGAGGAGAGCAAACAGCAAGGCGGTGTGGAGAGTGCTCAGAGACCCCCCCGTGCACCAGCGCTCCAGGGACGTCGGGGTGGATGGGACGGAACACCCAAGCTGAGCTCTCCAGGCTAGGTGGCTTGCGCGAGGCATTTCAGCAAGAGCCACAGGACCAAAGCAGGGTTGAGAGGTTGTACTGCATGGCTGGGACACTGCAAGCAGCTTGGGCTGAGAGTCTTTTCATGCTGTTCATGGGGTTCTCAAGGCAAGAAGACTGAAATGGTTTGCCATTCCCTTCTCCAGTGGGCCATGTCTTGTCAGAACTCTCTACCATGACCTGTCCATCTTGAGTGGCCCTGCATGGCATGGCTCATAGTTTCACTGAGTTAGACAAGGCTGTGGTTCATGTGATCAGTTTGATTAGTTTTCTGTGATTGTGGTTTTCAGTCTGTCTGCCCCCTCATGGAGAGGATAAGAGGCTTATGGAAGCTTCCTGATGGGAGAGACTGACTGTGGGGGAAACTTTTGTTCTGATGGGTGGTGCCATGCTCAGTAAATCTTCAATCACATTTTCTGTTGATGGGCGGGGCTGTGTTCCCTCCTTGTTTGACAACAGACTGGTTCCAAATTGGGAAAGAAGTACGTCAAGGCTGTATATTGTCACCCTGCTTATTTAACTTCTATGCAGTGTATATCATGAGAAATGCTGGACTGGATGAAGCATAAGCTGGAATCAAGATTGCCAGGAGAAATATCAATAACCTCAGATATGCAGATGACACCACTCTTATGGCAGAAAGTGAAGAGGAACTGAAGATCCTCTTGAAAGTGAAAGAGGAGAGTGGAAAAGGTGGCTTAAAACTCAATATTCAAAAACGAAGATCGTGGCATCCGGTCCATCACTTCAGGGCAGATAGATGGGGAAACAGTGGAAACAGTGACAGACTTTCTTTTCTTGGGCTCTAAAATCACTGCAGATGGTGACTGCAGTCGTAAAATTAAAAGACACTTGCTCCTTGGAAGAAAAGCTATGACCAGCCTAGACAGCATATTAAAAAGCAGAGACATTACTTTTCCAGCAAAGGTCTGTCTAGTCAAAGCTATGGTTTTTCCAGTGGTCGTGTATGGATGTCAGAGTTGGACTATAAAGAAAGCTGAGTACCAAAGAATTGATGCTTTTGAACTGTGGTGTTGGAGAAGACTCTTGAGAGTCCCTTGGACTGCAAGAAGATCCAACCAGTCCATCCTAAAGGAGATCAGTCCTGGGTGTTCATTGGAAGGATTGATGCTGAAGCTGAAACCCCAATACTTTGGCCACCTGTTGCAAAGAACTGACTCACTGGAAAAGACCCCAATGCTGGGAAAGATTGAAGGCAGGAGGAGAAGGGGACGACAGAGGATGAGATGGCTGGATGGTATATCACTGACTCGATGGACATGAGTTTGAGCAAGCTCTGGGAGTTGGTGATGGACAGGGAGGCCTGGTGTGCTGCAGTCCATGGGGTCACAAAGAGTCGGACTCGACTGAGAGACTGAACTGAACTGGGCTGAGAATGAAGGGCCTCAAGGTGGGGAGGAGCATGGGGCTGGCGGAGCGCAGAGCCCATGTGCTGCGAATGAGCAGATGACTAGGCTTGGCGTTTTCCAGAGAGATTTAAAGCCGGGGCCGTTTCCTGTTTAGGAGGATGACCTGATGGCAGACAGGGAGGAGGAGCAGTGGGCAGCTCGTCCCCCTCCCCGGAGGGAAGGTGTGGGATGAGGAGGGGGTCAGCACTGGACCCCAGCTGACAGGATGGGAAGGAGCACCCCACCTGGAGACAGCCCTTGGGGGGAACAGTGAGGTCAGCTTTGACTCCCAGAATCCTGTGCGCCTGTTCTCATCTAGGGGACCGTCCGGCAGGTGGCTAGAAATGGAGACTCAGAGCTTAGAGAGAGGTCTGGGTTCTGCTCGGGGGCAAGAGTGAGCCTCGGGCTGGAGAAGTGGGTGCTGCTGGGGGCTCCTGTGCTCCCTGAGGGCCAGGCAGGGCTGAGGTCCCCAGACCTGCTGGCGCTGTCCTCGGGGTACAGGAAGCTGGCAGAGAGGTCTTGGAGGGCCTGCTCCGGCCTCCGTCCACGGCCGCCTTCTCTCAGTGGCTGGCTACACCTCCCCACGGGAGATGGAACACCTGCGTGGCCCCTGGGATCCAGCAAGGCCAGGGGGAGGTGAGGGGAAGCCTGGTGGGCCTGGGGGGAGTCCAGAGAAATTTGTGGGCCAGGCCAGAGATGGGTGAGTGGATGACGAGGTTGCAGGAGGAAGCCGGGCACCCCCTCCCCCGTGTGCCCGCAGGCACCAGGGCGAGATGTGGCAGGGAGGGGGCTGTGTGGACAGGCACAGGCGGGTCTGGGCCAGGGCCTCCCCCATAAGGCTGGCACTCACAGCAAGAATCCTCAGTGTCTGGTTGACTCGCAGGCCCAGGCCCAGGCTCAGGGCTCCCGCCACAGAGATGCGGTTGTTGCTGCAACAGAAAGGCGTGTGCCTTGCGCTGCTTTGCAGGCAGCTGTGCAGAGCCACACTGCCCCAGGGCCGCGGCTGGAGCAGCTGGGGCAACCCCCAGGTCCAGCCTGCAAGCACTCCCTGGGGGCCCTGGGCAGGTCAGCGTGTAGACGCTTCAGTGGAGTCTCCGGTGTTCAGGGTCCAGCAGACATGCCTAGAAGGCTGTTCCCCTCCACCTCCACGGGAGACCAGCTGCTGCTCCCAGCCCTCAGCGCTCAGCAAGTCTGCACCCGGCATGCGCCCTGCACCCTGGCTCTGTCCGCACGACAGCCACCAGCCCCCTCCCACCTTCTGCTCCAGGCCCCTCACTGCTCTTGGCTACTTTGCCTCCAGGCCAGCCCCACTTCCCTCTATCTTCTCAGACCCCAGCTTTCCCCCACCAGGAGGGGAAAATGGGTAGGATGGAGCAGATGCCTGTGCCAATGGCGGACAGCCCGTGACCTGTCTGACCTCCACCTCCTCCCTTCCCTCTGGTTTTCCCAGGAGGCCTGGGACCCTGCCTGGGCTTGGAGGAGCCACGTGCTGGACAGGGCACAAAACCCCTCCAGAAAGGGAGGAGCACGCACGTGGAGCGCCCCCGCCCGCAGTGGCTCTGCTGGAGAGGTTTCCATGTTTGCACCTCCCACCCCCCAGCCATGTGGTAGGAATTACAAGTCCCCAGCTACAAAGGGGGGGCTTCCCTAGTGGCTCAGAGGGTAAAGAATCCGCCTGCAATGCAGGAGACCCAGGTTCAGTCCCTGAGTTGGGAAGATCCCCTGGAGGAGGGCATGGCAAGCCACGCCAGTATTCTGGCCTGGAGAATCCCATGGACAGAGGAGCCTGGCAGGCTACAGTCCCTGGGGTCACAAACAGTCGGACACAATTGAGCGACTGGCACTTCCACGTAGCAAGGATGAGCTGAGTGAGAGGGACAGGGCGGCGTGCCCTGGGGCTGTGACAGGTTCCAGCCCTGAGGGTGAGCAGCAGCAGGAGCAGCCCCAGTCCCTGGGTGGCTGGGGCCTGGAGGTGGGGATGGGCCTGCTCTCACCTCATATAGAGCTCCTCCAGCACGCTGTTGGCCTTGAGCGCCTCCCCCACCGCGGAGGCTCCAGCATCCCCATAGCCATTGTACGAGATGTCCAGGACCCTCAGGAAGATGTTTGCCTGGGACACAAAGGAGCAACCCCATAGGACCACACGTCCGGTGGAGGGAGCCAGGCCCCAGTCTCCGAGTCTGGGAGAGCTGAGGAGCAGAGTGTGGACCGGAAGCAGAAGACCACAGAGGTTTCAGGGGAGAGCCCTGGGCTTGGGCAGTGGTGGCCGGGAGAGGGTGGGCATGGATGTGAGTGAGCCTCAGAGTGAGCAGTCTGCCCTGGGGCCACAGGGTCCAGAGACACAGTGACGGGGACCCCTCTCGGGCAGGGACCCCAAGGCATGAGCATCCCAGGGCTCAAGGAGGACGCCAGTGAAGGACTGTTGGATGAAATGTGCCCGGAGGACTGTGATGGGGAGAAGTGGGGAGCCCGTGGGTGCCCAGCTTGTGGGGCGGGACCCCGGTCAGCCTCGACACTGCACGTCGTGGAGGGCAAGGCCACGCTGCCATTCCCCAAGGAGGATCTCCCAGAGGCAGCTGCCCCCAGGGGCATCACGGGGCCCTGTGCCCCCCATTTCCCAGTTGTTGGGACCAGGGAGCTGGCAGAGCGTGTGAGAGGGTGTGCAGGGGGCCCGGGGCCATCATCTCAGGCAAGCATCTGCCCAGCAGTGAGTGTGCATCACTGGACCACACAGTGCCCCCCTACCTGAGCGTCCATGGCGTCTCTGGAGGTGTGCATCTCCAGCTGTGGACCCCTCCCTCAGCACCCCGAGAGTCAGTGCAGGGAAGCCAAACTGTGGTCATTAAGTAGAGCCAGGGGAACTGAAGCCACCTGGAGAGGCGTCCTCTGAGTGCTGCTGGAAAGAGCCAAGCCTCCTTCCTTCCTTTTTTTTTTTTTTCTTTTTTTGACTGTACCATGAGGCATGTGGGGTCTTAGTTCCCCAACCAGGAACTGAACCTGTGCCCCCTGAAGTGAAAGCACATAGTCTTAGCCACTGGGCTGCCAGGGAAGTCCCTAAGGCTCATTTCTGAAGAGCTGCAAGAGATGGGGGGCTGGTGCTGGGGAGACCCACCCCCGGAGGAGGCCAGAGAGGCTTGCTAGGCAGGGCCTCGTACCTCCAGTCCTCTGGCGAAGGCTACAGCTCCGAGGCCTCGCAGGTGATTCCAGCTCACGTTGAGCTCCATGAGTCCTGTGTTTTCTGCCAGGGCTGGTCCAAGCGTCTCCCCTTCGGAAACACCACGGCAGACTTTCTTATTCACTCTGATCACTCTTTCAAGAACTGATAGTGATACCCGCTGTGGGCCAGCGCCTCTGCTGTGCACGAGCGTCAGGGCATCCAACCGCACGTGGGCCTGCCCTGCCCTCAAGGCATTCAGATTTAATAGAGAAGCTGTAAGCACACACTTCTGGGATGTGAGCTATCCAGCCACAAACAGGGAGGCCTGAGGACAGAGTGGGGCTAACCCTGCCGTGGAGCGGGGGTCAGGAAAGCAGAGAGAGCCCTGAAGATGAAGGGACATCCCATGTACCCATGGAGACCGAACGTGGCAGGGAGAAGTGGGGACAGGGAGCCCGGGGCTCATGGAAACACACTCAGGCCCGGTGCTGGGCCCCCCGGGCGAGGCTGTGAGGGGACGTACGAATGACGGGCACCAGAGAGACGCTTTAAGGAGAGACAGGTTATGGTGGGTGGGGGCGGGAACCAGAGGTCAGGGGACCCACTGGGTGCCTGGTGCCGCCTTCTACGCAGGAGGTGACAAGGTCACCGTGGCTGCAGTAGAGAGGAGCAGTGGTGTAGAGAAGGAGAGGACGTCCCTGGCGCTGCAGTGACTAAGACTCCCAAGCTCCCAAGGCAGGGGGCCCAGGTCGGGTCCCTGGTCAGGGAGCTAGGTCCCCCATGCTGCAGCGCCCGCGTGCCACAGCTGTGAGCTAGTGCAGCCAAATGAACAGGTAGTGAAGTCGCTCAGGCGTGTCTGACTCTGCAGCCCCACGGACTGCAGCCCACCAGGCTCCTCTGCCCATGGGATTCTCCAGGCAAGAATACTGGAGTGGGTTGCCATGCCATTCTCCAAATAAATAAGTGAATAAATCATAAAAAGAGGGGGGAAAAAAGGAAAGAGCAAGGCTGGGTGGGTAAGAAACCTGAGAGCTAGTTCACGTGTAAGATGGGCAGAAGCCCTGCCCACCCTCTCTGCCGAGTCCGGGCTCAGTGGGTCTGACCTGCTCCTGGTTCTCAGCTCTGGCTGCCCCTGCTCCCCCAACCCCCGTGTGCAACTGCTGACGCCCTTCTTTACCTTGGGAACAGCGCCTCATTCCCACCCGGGAAGCCTTGCTTACTCAGCCAGGCCGGGCCGGGCCATCTCGGACCCCTCGTCTGCTCTGTGTCCATCCTTCTGGGCTCTGAGCGTTAGACCGCCCTGCCTGGCCCCTCTCCATGGTGCCGCACCCAGCACAGAGCAGAAGGCTCGGCGGCTGGGTCCGCAGAGGCCACAGCACCTTGGAGAGCTCCCTGCAAGGCCGCGAGGACTCCTGGCGCCTCCCTGAGATCCGGATTCCGCACCCCGCATCCAGCACCAGGTCTGACAGCCACAGGGTCTCAGACACGTCCAGGGCTGGGAGAGGCAGGCGGCAGTGGCGCCCGCTTTGCCGGGAAGCCCCTTCTCTGCTGAGCAGCGGGAGGGTGAGCAGGACCTACAGCCGTGAATCAGCCTTCTGTGGTCCTGGTGCGTGTTCTTCACGACCCCCGCAGCCACGCCACGAGGTCGGTGCTACCCTGGCCTCGGGTCAGGTGGGGAGGCTGAGATCCCTCAGGGAGGCGGGCCCACCCACAGACCCCCAGGCGCCGTGCAGCCTTCAAAGGGCCTCGAGTCCCACGCCCCTGCAACCTCGCTGACTGGTGCTGACCCAGAGGGACACCTAGACTTACTTTGTTGAAAGCCTGAAACAGCGTCTCTCTTAATTTGCCTGTTCCCACAGCAGTTTTCTTAGAAGGCAGACGGTCTGTCTTGCAGTTGAACTCTAGGACTGGTTCTCCCACAGCGAGGCCAGTGCCGTTCACTCAGGCTCGGCGGGCAGGGCGGTGATTCCTGAACTTTCTGGGTCAGCTGTCACGATGCAGGTGTACAGGCATGCCCCCCAAGAGGATTCAGAGGCCCAGCAGATCCCAGGCCACGGATTCTGTATTCCTAACCCAGGGTCCCGTGGGATTTTTTTTTAAATTTTTAAAAAATGTTTTTAAAAATTCCATTTGGCTGCACTAGATCTTAGTAGGAACATATGAGATCCAGTTCACCGACCAAGGGTCGAACCCAGGCCCCCTGCACTGGGAAAGCAGAGTCTTAGCCACTGGAGCTTCAGGGAAGGCCCCCCGGTGACTCAGAATCGACTGGTGGTTGAGGACAGGCAGGTAGAAGTGTATCCTCCTGGAAGGGCGGCCAGCCCGTGCAGATGCCCTGGGGCACGGGAGAAGGTGCTGAGACGGGGGGGGGGGATCCCACTGTCGTCTCCCATAGCGCTCGGAGCAGCGTCCTCACGTCCCGCCTCTGCCGCTCGGCCCACGCTGGGCCCCTCTCTCCTGGCTCACTAGCCCAGCCCGCCTGGCGTCTGTCTGTCTCTCTGGGAAGTGGTTCCTCTGCTTGGAATGCTCTCCCTCTGGTCTCACCGTGACTGACTTCTCCCTCCTGCACACTACGGCTGAAACGTCGCCTCCTCACAGAGTCCTCCCTGGCGGCCACCTCTCTAAATAGCGGGGGGAGTCCATTCTTCTCCAGAATCCTGCCCTGGTCCTTTCTTCTGTAGCACCAATAATTACGGAGGGTAATCCTGTTACCATGTGTCCAGTGAAGGCGTGCTTGCTGACTTGATCTCTGCGACCCCATGGACTGCAGCCCACCAGGCTCCTCTGTCCATGGGACTCTCCAGGCAAGAACACTGGAGTGGATTGCCGTGCCCTCCTCCAGGGGTCTCCCTGACCCGAGGATTGAACCCGAGCCTCTTGCATCTCCTGCATTGGCGAGCAGGCTCTTTACCGTCAGCACCATCTGGGAAGCCCCCCGTGAGGCAAGGGCTTTGTTGAGTTCTTGGTTGGGTCCCTAGTGGCCATCAGGGCCCACAGGCAGAGCTGGGCAGAGAAATACCTGGGGAACGGACTGAGAGTCCAGGGATGGGGTTGGGGAGCAGGAACGGGAGCCAGGCACGGATGCTCGGCGTGGTCCTGCCTGCCTCTGCCCACCCTGCCCCAGGAAGACGGGCAGGCGCACCAGTGTGGTGTGACCCTGGCCGGGGCCGAATGGTACCTGCTCGGTCATTCAGCTGGTTGTAGCTCAGGTCCAGGGATCTCAGGCCCGTGTGGGCCAGCAGGAGCTCAGCCAGGCACGGGGCTGCCTGATCTTCCAGGCCGTTCCCTGCCAGCTGCACCCTCTGCACAGCCGGGCTCACCATCAGGGCGGCACAGACGGCCTGGGCACCCTCCGCTCCCAGGTGGTTCTCCGAGAGGTCCACATCTGGAGGCAGCACCACTCCTCAGGGACGGGCTCCGGAGCCAAGCCCTGCCTGCTCCGTCCCCCACAGCTGCACAGCCTGTCCTGGCATGGGGGACTTAGCGGCTAGACTGTCCCGGGGAGGGTGGTGAGTCTGCCCCCATCGGCTGGGTCCTCTGTGGCCCCAGGCAGCTCCCCAGAGCCCTGTCCCCAGGCCACGTGTCCACAAGCTTTGTCCGGGGGCTGATGCCAGCTACTCTGTGGGGCTGTAATGTAGACACACCCAGCCCCTCGGTGGGTGACTCACGCCTGGCAGCTGTGTGGCCCCCCCCGCGGAAGGCCCACTGCCACGTTTCCAGGGACTGGCAATGACGCCCAGGTGGCCGCGCGTGGAGGGGTTACGTGAGCAGACATTCTGGTGAGTGTATGTCCCCACATCTCCAAGGGCTGAGTGTTGGAAACTGAGGCTCAGCAAGGCTGGCTTCTTGCCCAGGGTCTCCCTGCCCTTCCATGGCACAGGCGGCGTCTGGATCCAGCCCCTCTCCTCTCACTCTGCCCAGCCCCTGCCCGTTTGCCCCCTGCCTCTCTGCATCCAGGCACTGGGAGGCCACCACACACGGGGGTGCTGGCTGTCCGAAGACAGTAGAGGGGGCCCCACAACTCCGGGTGCCCCACAGAGGGCCTGGCCCCACCCCACCCTCCCTGGGACGAAGCCCTGCCCCCGAGCAGCGGCAGCAGCTGGGAGCAGGGTGAGAAGCCCCATGTGGGGTCGCCCAGCCCCACCCCAGGCTCAGAACCTACCACAGATGCTGCAGTTTCTGCTCAGAGCGCCCGCCAGGGCCTCTGCGCCGGCCCCACAGAGTCCGTTGTCCCGAAGGTCCAGCCGCTTGATGTAGGGATTGGCGGTCAGTGCACGTGCCAGAGCCCGGGCCCCCTGGGACAGACAGGGACCTGAGGGGCCTGGTCCTTCCCAGGGCCGCAGGCACGGCAGGGCACTCCCTGGGCTCTGCCTGGGGGCTCAGCCCACTCGGTTCATTCCCACAGGCCCAAGGATGCCGGCTTCTCCCTCTTGGTCTCCCCAGGAGTTCGACCCAACAAATCAGGGGAGCCCTGCAGGCCCTGCAGTCCTCGTATTGAACTCTGTCATAGCCCCGATCCCACCTGCCGCTCAGTGTGGGGGCTGGCACGTGCCTGGGACCCCGAGCAGGGCTGGGGGAGTGCGGGGGGGTGGTGGGCTCAGGAAGGGACCCCTCCCCAGGCTGCTGCCTCCCAGGTCCTCGCCCTCCAAGCCTGCCCGAGGGTCCCTCCCGGGGTACCTGGGGCCCCAGGCCTCGGTGCCGCAGACTGAGCTCTGGGGCGCTCCCTTGGCGCAGAAAGCAGGAGGCCGGCACGACGCTGTGGGCCCGGCAGGACCTCAGGTAGAGGACGTTCTTGCCCAGCTCGCCAGGCTTGTGGGTGCCTGATGGGAGACGGGGTTCACGTGGCTCCCTCCCAGCCAGCCCCACTGCCCAGCCTGTTCTCCCCCTGGAGGTGTTTCCTCCTGTGCTGGCGGGGACCGTGGCCCCACATGCAGTCCCGATGGTCCTGGGCCTGCCCTCCCTGCCCACCCCCTGGGACCCCGCAGTGCAGGCTCTCTTCCATTGGATTGCAGACCACAGGGCTGTGGGAACCTCTCATGGGGGAGGAAACTGAAGCAATTCTAAGTTCCCTACCTCCATTCCCTTTTTTTCTGATGGCTGGGGTGAGACATCCCTTCTTACACTGTTTGGGGGGAGTTGCCTCTTAACCTCATTCTGGAAGCCTGTTCTAAGGATGGGACTGATGCCGCCAGGAGCATGGTGGGGGAAGCACAGGGTGAGAGGCGCCCCCAGCCCCACGGAGGGGTGCACTCCTGGGGACGGGTCCCCTGCCTACACGGCCCCAGCCTGCCCCCCACCCCCTGCCAGTAGGCACCTTCTGTCTCCTGGTCGGAGTCTGAATCCGTGTCCGAACACTTCTTGGCCTCCGGGACCCCAGCAGGATGCCCAGAGGCCGCCGCTGCCCCTTCCTCCTGGCCTTCCTTCTCCCCAGGCTCCTGGAGGGGACCCCTCATGGTTGCGCCCACTCTGCAGTCGCGGCCACAGAGCGGGGATGCGAGGGACGGCCACGGAGCGCGGCCCGGGGATGGGGGCGGGCCCTCCAGCGCATTGGCCAATCTGATGGGGCGCTGGTCCGCTGCAGCCAATAGGGACGCCTCCCCGGCAGCAGTTGCCCAGGTGACCCCAAGTTGTTGGTTGCTGCGGACGCCGCCAAGAGCGCGCGCTGACCTTGGCCCTGATCGGCGCGCAGCGGGCTTGCCTCCTCATCGTCGTCTTTCCACTCGGGAGCCAGCTTCTGGGGGCATCGCACGGGGCTGGGGGACCCGGCAGGGCTCGGCTGACTGCTTTCTGCAGCCAGGATCCCACTCCCACCCTGTGGGTCCCGCGCTCACGCACCCGCTAGCAGTTGCCTGTGTTTCTGCTCCCAGGACGGCCCTGCGCAGNGACCCGGCGGGGCTCGGCTGACTGCTTTCTGCAGCCAGGATCCCACTCCCACCCTGTGGGTCCCGCGCTCACGCACCCGCTAGCAGTTGCCTGTGTTTCTGCTCCCAGGACGGCCCTGCGCAGCGCTGCTTGTTGAGCTTCAGGTCTGCACAGGACAGCTCCCTTCCCGAGGCTTTCCTTGACCTCTGGGCTCCAGCTGGCCCAGGCTGCCCTCTCACAGTACCCGTCCCACCTGTCATCTCTCGGAGGTGACAGGTTAGAGGCCCCGGGCCGAGACTGCTCCTCCCTTAGTCCCCACGCCCCGCTGGCGGAGTCTGCGGTGGACGGGAGGCCCTGAGCGGCGGGGAGGCTGGGCCCGAGCGCGGGGGCTGGGAGGTGGAGGCTGAGTCCTGCCTGAGTGTCTCTAATAGCTGCTGGCTTGGCCCCGCTTGGCACCTGCTTCAGCTCCCTGCTTGGCTGTGGCTGCAGTGCCCGTGCTGACTCACGCAGCCTGGCCGCCAGCAGGAGCTGGGAACATGGGCTCCCCAGGCGCCGGGGTGGGCTGGGGGCTTCTGGATTACAAAACGGAAAAGTATGTGATGACCCGGAACTGGCGGGTGGGCGCCCTTCAGAGGCTGCTGCAGCTGGGGGTCGTGGTCTACGTGGTGGGGTAAGAGAGCAGCTCCCGGCCGTGCTGGCCGGAGGGGCCGCGGCTGGGACGAGGGCCGAGAGCTGAGTCTCCAGGCTCTGGGCTGGTGGTCTGCGTGCAGGGTAGGAGGTGGGAAGAAGGACGGCTCTCCGTCTGTCTAGAGGCTGGGGGAGTGTCAGAGCAGGTCCTGTGCTCAGGCGCCTCCCTGCACCCTTCCCTGGGCCTTCTTCTCAGCCCCATGCTGGGCTCCGGCACCCAGCAGGATGGGCCCCCTCCCTGCACTGGGGGCCCTTGGCCAGGCAGGAGGTGGTCCCTGACACTCGTGAGACCTGGAGCACTAAGGAGCCCGGTAGAGACCACCCGTTCAAGCTGGGTCGGGGGTGTCTTTGAGGAGGAAGCGGATCTAGACAGGGCAGGGGAGGCTGTTGGCTGGTGAAGGAGGTGACGGTGGGTGTCCCCAAGCTCACAGGTGCCCAGCAAGGGCCCTGGCCCTCTGACCCATGGCTGGAGCTCCGGCCTGGGCAAGGGGTTTGATGTGGGAGACCAGGTGGAGAGATGGCAGGGCCCCTGAGCCCCGGGCTGGGAGCCAGGAGGGTGCGGGGAAGAGGTGGCCCGGGGACACACCACGCTGCCTGTCCATCCCCCCAGGTGGGCCCTCCTCACCAAAAAAGGCTACCAGGAGCAGGACCTGGACCCCCAGGTCTCTGTCATCACCAAGCTCAAGGGGGTCTCCGTGACCCGGATCGAGGAGCTGGGGAACCGGCTGTGGGACGTGGCTGACTTTGTGAAGCCACCACAGGTGGGTGGCCCGGTGCTGCTGCTGGGCACTGGGCCCTCTGACACCCCCCCACCCCGGCACTGTGAGTGTGTGCAGGGGGGACGGGGGGCCAGCTCTGGCCCAGGGCCATGCTCGGGGCGGGGCCTCGCAGAGCCGTGGCCTTCCAGTGGAGGAGGAGATGGTTAGGAAGCCAGGCCAGGGAGATGCGTTCAGCAAGCCTGCATCCGGGGCTGGTAGAGATGACGTGGTGGGCATGGCCAAATGCCGCCTGTGCGTGCTCGGAGGCTTAGTCATGTCCCGCTCTGTGTGACCCCATGGACTGTAGCCCACTGAACTCTGTCCGTGGGATTCTCTAGGCAAGAACACTGCAATGGGTTGCCATTTGCTTTTCCAGGGGATCGTCCCGACCCAGGGATCAAACCCTTGTCTCTTATCTCCTACACTGGCAGACGGGTTCTTCACAGCCAGTGCCACCCGGGGAGCCCACAGGGGATGCTACTCAGCCAGAAAGACAGTGAAATAGTGCCATCTGCAGCTACACGGGTGGACGCAGAGATGATCAGACTAAGACAGATGATATCACTCACATGTGGAATCGGGAAAGAAAGCGAAAGTGAAGTCGCTCAGTCCTGTCCGACTCTTTGCGCCCCCATGGTCTGTACCCTACCAGGTTCCTCTGTCCATGGGATTTTCCAGGCAATAGTACTGGAGTGGATTGCCATTTCCTTCTCTAGGGGATCTTCCCAAACCAGGGATTGAACCCTGGTCTCCCGCATTGTAGACAGACGCTTTACCATCTGAGCCACCAGGGAAGTCACTGGAATCGAGAGCATGACACAAATCCACATATCTACGACACAGACTCACAGCTGTAGACCCCTGACTCGTGGCTGCCAGGCTGTGGGGCGCTGGTGAGGAAGGGAAGGAAGGAGGGGAGTTTGGGATCAGTAGATGTGAACTATTACAGAATATGTAAGCAGTAAGGTTTTGCCCCATAGCACAGAAAGCTATATTCAGCATCCTGTACTAAACCACAACGGAGGGGCATCCCTGGTGGTCTAGGGGTTAAGAGTCTGCCTTCCCGAAGCAGGGGTCCAGGTGTCATCCCTGGATGGAGAACTAGGTTCTGCCTGCCGCGACTGTAGATTCCCACACCACAGTGAAGATCCCATGGGCGGCAAGTTAAAGAATAATTAAAAGAACATAATGGAAAAGAAAAAAACCAAAAAGTCTGCATCTGGAAAGGGGAGGAGTGTCTCAGAGCTCAACGCGTGGGCTGGAGGGTGGGCTGGGAGGGCCGTGGGGGCACTCCTCTCCTGCCCCTCCTCCCGTCACCCAGATTGTCCGCTGCCTGTCTCCTCCACTGTCCTGCCAACGCCCAGATTTTAACCCTGGTGACTCCCGGCCTGAGCACAGCTGCCTCCCGGGGGCAGGCCCACCTCATCCGACGGGAAATCACCTCCCGCCCACCGCCTGGCCTCTCGTCCTCCAGTGACGTCCCCCAGTGTCCACGTCGGNCCTGCCGACGCCCAGATTTTAACCCTGGTGACTCCCGGCCTGAGCACAGCTGCCTCCCGGGGGCAGGCCCACCTCATCCGACGGGAAATCACCTCCCGCCCACCGCCTGGCCTCTCGTCCTCCAGTGACGTCCCCCAGTGTCCACGTCGGGCCCACTGGACACCTCCCTGCCCCTCCCTCCGGTTCTTTCTGCTTCCTAACAGCTCTCACGGCCACCCGTGCCATCCCTGGGTCGGGCTGACAGAGGCCTTCCGCTGGGCCCCCATGCAGCAGCCGGGCCGGCCCTCCCAGCCCCCGCCTGCCACCCTCAGAAGCCTCCTTCTCTAAACTCCCTTTACTGATTAACCTCGCCTTGTCGGGCCTCAGTTGCGTCCTGCGGGACCTTTCGCTGTGACGCACGGACCCTCTAGTGGGCAGCACGTGAGCTCAGCTGCTCTGCAGCTGGGGGGAATCTTTCTTAGTTCCTGGACCAGGGATCGAACCTGAGTCCCCTGCGCTGCAAGGCAGATTCTTCACTGGACCAGCAGGGACGTCCCCACCGAGCCCCTCTAGATCCTGACCACCGCCACCCGATGCCTCTTCCTGGGTGTGCGTACCCCAGGAAGCCTGCTGAGCTTGCGTGTGCAGCATGCGGGCACCAGCCATTGTCGACCCGGACAGAGCTCCCCTCTGGCCCCCTGGCTCTGGCCCTGTCTGCAGTGAGGGGTCCACCTCGCCTCTAACCTGGATCTGCAGTGTCTGGAATTGGGGCTCTTGGAAAATCCTGGCTGAGCGACTGTGGGAGGCAGACATGGGCTCAGGAGGGGTCGCAAGCCCCACTGAGCTCCTGTCTCTGACCCTTGCCACACTGGAGGCGTTTTCCTGGGGCTCAGGGCTGGTGACTTGGAGCCAGGGCCCCTCCCTGCACGAGCCATGCTGCCAGCTGCTGGCCTCTCCTGGTGAGGGGCGGGGAGCAGAGACCCAGCGTTGACACTTCTCTTCCAGGGCGAGAACGTGTTCTTCTTGGTGACCAACTTCCTGGTGACGCCAGAACAAGTCCAGGGCAGGTGCCCAGAGGTAAGACTGCCCGAGGGCCTACCATGGGCCCCTAGTCCCAGAGTCTGTCCCCGAAGTGTCTGGGCCCTTCCGCATCCTGGTCCTGCCTCTGGGCACTCTGGAGGTTGTCCAGGTAACACCTAGAATAAGGCACAGGACTCAGGTGGACTCCGATAGCCAGAGGCAAGCTGGAAGATCGCCTCCCTTTTCTAGACACAGCTTCTATTCGTGTGTCCCGGGAGCAGCTTCCGTTTCTGCCTGCTAACAGCAGGCTGCTGCCCAGGCTGAGCTCAGGGCCGCTCTCTGTCTCTGCGTACTTTGCCCTTAAGCTGTGGTCCCCGCCATCCAGAAAGTCTCACTGTCCCTAGAAACCGCACCTTTCCTCCTCACCCGAGGGCGTCCCAGGGTGGACCTCTGTCACAGAGCCCACTGACCCTTCTCTCCAGCTGTGGATTTTTTATCCGATTTTTTTCAAATTGTGATAACATACACATGACATCAAAATTACCATCTTGGGAGGGGGCTTCAGGATGGGGACACGTCTACACCCGTGGCGGATTCATGTTGATGTATGGCAAAACCAATACAATATTGTAAAGTAATTAGCCTCCAATTTAAATAAATAAATTTATATTAAAAAATAAAACAGCTCAAAAAAAAATTACCATCTTAACCATTTTTAAGGGTTCAGTTTCCAGGCTGTGGGTTTTGCTGAAGGAGTCCTGACCCAGGACACCACCTTGGAGGCCTAGCTCTGTGATGACATTTTTCTTTCATCAAGGCTAAAATGGAGTCACTCGCTGGCTGGAGAGAAAGGGTGCAGTCAGCTGCCCCTCAGTCCTGCTTGGCGGCCCCGCCGCTGTTGCTGGGGCGTCCCGTGTGCCTGGGGGGCCCCATCTTCCCTTGGCAAACACACGACGTCCTCCCCTTTGCAAACTCTCGCGGCCGTCTAGTCTTGGTTCAGTGTGTCGACGGTCCTGAAGTGTCGCTGGGCTGTGGTTCTGTCATTTCTGGAATCCGCGGGATTCTTCTTTGCTCCATGTCCCAGCTTCTGGCTCTTCCCATGAAACGGCAGGGGCCGGCCGCCTTCCTCAGAGCTGCTCCTCCGGGGGTTCTGGTGGGCCGGTCCTCCCAGTAGTGCAACAACCTCAGAAACCCACAGAGCTTCCCCCGGGGGCTGCAGGACCCACCCGCACATGGCAAGGGGCTCTGGGGCAGAGGCCCAGCCACCGGGGCAAGTCCCGGGCTGGCGCAGAGGCTGGGCGTCCCCGGGGGCTCGGGCAGGGCTCCCCCCGGGCCCCAGGCTCCACGGGGGTCTTCGGGCTGTGCCGGCAGAGGGGGCTGCGTGGGTAAAGGCCCTGCGTGGGGTGAGGCATCTCAGGAGCCAGTTGCTGCTCAGTGGAGCTGGAGTCTCCGTTTGGACTGGAGTCGGGGGCAGGGTATCCCAAGAGCTCTGTGGAGAAGCTGGTCTTGATCACAGGAGCATGGCGGTGCGGGGGGCTCAGAGGAGGGGCGTTCCATCTCCAGGGCCTCGGGAGGGGCCATTCGGGGAGCCAGATGGAGGAGGACAGGGCCTGAGGGGGTGCCCACAGTGGCCCAGCCAGGCAGAGAGGAGGGACAGACATGGGACACAGGTGGGGACCTCGAGGCCGGGCAGGTGGCCCCACACTGTCCTCCGACCCCCCGTGTTCCCCACGCTGCCCTGAGCTGGGTGCCCTGGGCAACGGTGTTCAGCACCAGCCAGGACAGAACCACAAGCCTGCATCTGTGAGACTCTGCCTCCCCCCGGGGCCTGGAGCCCCGGGAAGCTCAGCCTCTCCCCTGCTGGCTGACCCCCGAAACTCGGTCCCCGCGTGCAGGCAGCCACAGCCCCGTCTCACAGGAGAACAGGCAGGGATGCGGCGAGCCCGTGTGCCCCCAGGTCCTCCCACGGGGCTCGCCCTCGGTCACTGCCCAGCGCCCCACCCGGCACGCCGTCACCCTCCCCACCGCGCCTCACCTCCCCTGTCCAGAACTGGACCAGAGCCTCGGGGCCTGGCCACATCACTTCCGCCCCCCCAGGAGGAGCGGGTCGAGTCTTGCTCAGCCTGGGAACTCTGCCTGCTCCCGTCTCCCACTGGGGCTGCCGCCTGCGTGACTATCTGCAGCCTCCAGCTCTCGGGAGCCCCGTACTCAGAGATTCCCGAGGGGCTATGGCAGGAAAGGGCGTGTCCCCCTGCCCTGCAGGGCAGGGTCCCAGAGGGAGGCCCCTCCAGGCCCTTGGCAGTCTGCTCTCCACCCCCAGCACCCGTCCATCCCGCTGGCTAACTGCTGGGCTGACCAGGACTGTCCTGAAGGGGAGACGGGGACGCACAGCCACGGTAAGCGGGCCCGCCTTGCAGGGCCTCCCCAGGCTGGGGGCTGAGGGCCAGAGGACCCTGGGTGGTCTGCTTCTCTCCTTCCTGTCAGCCTCCCTACCCCGACTCCTGCCCAGGCCCCATGGAGATTCGAGGGCCTGGGGTTTGTCCCGTATTTTCAAGGCATAAAGACCGGCCAGTGCGTGGTGTTCAACGGGACCCACAGGACCTGCGAGATCCAGGGTTGGTGTCCAGTAGAGAGCGGTGCTGTGCCCATGTAAGCCCCTCAGGCCCCACGCCCGCCCCCCAGCCACGGAGCCTGCCTCTCAATGCCCCCTCTACCCCGCAGGAAGCCCCTGCTTCTCCAGGCTGAGAACTTCACCCTGTTCATCAAAAACACCGTCACCTTCAGCAAGTTTAACTTCTCCAAGTAAGTGGGGGTTGGAGGTGGGGGGGCGGCAGACTGAAGACCCTCCTGCCCCTGCCTGGCCTGACCCCCGCCCGCCCCTCAG
>SJYW01035317.1:2395-13239 GCA_006410735.1 Raphicerus campestris | reverse complement strand
GCTGCACCTTGCTGACACACAGCCGGGCAGCCCACCCCTTCCTCACCCTGGCTCCAGGGGCGCCCCATCCCTGGGCCTGGTTCACAGACGAGGAAGCCCAGGCCAAGGCCAGCCGGGTGCCCTGAGTGGGTGCAGTTCTGGGAGCAGGGTACCAGGCTGCAGCCCACCTGCATTCCGCTGGAGCAGATTCCCTCCTTGATCGTGCCACCCCCAGCGCTGGGGCTCTGGGCGCTCCAAAGTCAGGTCGGCCCTGGTGAGCCAGGGTGCAGGGCTGGCCGAGTGGCCGGCGTGGGGCGGCCGGGAGGGCCTGTGAGTTGGCAAGAGGCCCTGCTGGCTGCTCTGAGCCTCTGGTTGCAGACAGTGTCCCAAAGGAGCAAGCAGTCTGCGGGGCACCACCTGCAGCCTGCCAGCACCCGGCACCCCCAGGCCCCTCAGATGCCAACGGCTGCCGCTTCTAGCCGAGGGCCACCTGCGCCAGGCCAGGAGGACCCTGGGCAGCCCGCTGCCCTGATGTCAGTAAGATGATGTCAGTGAGAGGCGCGATGTCCTGAGTGCCCACACCATGGCCGGGCCCACGTCCCGTCCCGACAGGCATGTTTGTTCCTGGGAAGGAGGGGGGCTTTGTCCTGCCCCTCCCACTTCTTTGAAAGTGAAAACATGGGTGTGACAGTATTCACTCCTTCATGGAAGAATGGTGACGGTCCCTCCAATCCCTCCGAGCAAAGCCAAGCCAAAACAGGTAGCCACTTCCTCCGGTTCTGGTTTTCAAGCTCCTGCGTGACTTGTGGAATTAGGGTTTCAGGGGCCCCTGCAGTCTGTCTGGCTCAGTGGGCTCCAGACAGGATGGTGGGCTCCCGGCAACCTGATACCATTCGGGACACTGCGTCAGCCAGCCCTCTTGCTCCCTTCTGATATTTGGCTGCTTTTTTTTATTTTTAATGATAATGGTAGCAATTGTTATTTTTATTTACTTTTGGCTGTGCCTTGCAGCGTGGAGATCTTGGTTCCCAGCCACAGTTCAAACCTCCAGGCCCCTGTATTGGGAGCACAGCCTTAACCGCTGCACCACCAGGGAAGTCCTGGGCTGACAGTGTCTTAAGGAGCTTCTCAGATCGGCCCCGCTTCCTGCAGGAAACACATCCACCTTAACTTGCTCCTCGTGGCCAGAACTGAGCAGGTATTCTTTGTTCTGAAGTGCCTCCACAGAAACGCAGAAGAATGCATTTCAAGCCCGGAGGGCTGGGCAGTTTTCTGGCAGGAGGTCCCAGGAGGCTTCACTGACGATGCTGAGAGAGTTGGTGCCCGTGCTTCGGGGCACTGACTGTTTCTGTGCCCAGAGAAGTGCTCTTACCGTAGGCACTAACACTCAGTGGGTAGTCAAGGCCACGCTTGACTGACGCGGTGAACTGCAGCCTGCCAAGGATATGGCAGGGACCCCTGTGAACAGAGGCACACCATGAGATGCAGCAAGAATATAGCGCCAGCAAACGAAGGAAGAAGAGGGAGCACGTCCTAACTCATTGCCTCAGGCCAGGACTGCCCTGACACCAAACCCAACAAAGCGCCACAAGAGAAGCCCAGCCCATCGCTTAGGAATGCAGACGGGGCTTCCCCGGCTTCTGGAGGTTGGGACTCAGCGTCCACTGCAGGGGCACAGGTTCAATCCCTGGTTGGGGAACTAAGGTCCTGTGGCCAAAAAAAGGAGAAAATAGAGACACAAAATCGATCAACAAAATGCTAGCACGTCAGACCCAGGAATGCATAAAAGAGGAGTAAGTGAGACTTCTCCCAGGAAGGCAAGGTTGGTTTAATACGTGAGAATCAATCCCTGTAGTACTCCACACTAATAAAGGACAAAACCACACGGTCACCTAAAAACAGAAGAGCGTTCACGGAGCTAGGAATCGAAGGACTGGCCTCAACCTGGTGAAGCCCATCTGTGAAAACCCCTGGGCCCCTGTGTTCAGTGGTGAAAGACTGAAAGCCTCCCCTTCCTGGCAGGAGCATAAAGATGTCCACTCCCGCCTCTCGATTTCAGCATCTTACTGGAGGGTCTAATCATGGCAGTTTGGTGAGGAAATGACATGAAAGGAATCCAGATAGGAAGGAGGAAGACTGTGTCGTCACAGATGACATGACTCTATGTGCTAGAAAATCCCAAAGAACACACATACACATTGTTATGCCCAAGTCGCGGAATCTCCCAGTGGCCACCAGGCAGCCAGTGTGAAAGCAAGAGAGTTTCTGTCACCAAGTGCGAGCCGGGGCGCCCACCGGCACCGACGCAGCGGCTAAGCAGAGGAGCCCCGAGTTGTGGGTCACACTGCTTACACAGGGAATATTCAGGTAAAAGGGTAACAAAGGGGCGTTCAGGCTGGAGGACTACTCATTGGTTACCCTCTTCTATAGCGTTGTGTGTGGATTTCTGATTGGGTTTTTTACTTCCAAGGTAAATCATTACTTCCAAGGTAAATCACAAATTCTTGAATGTAAAGTCAGGAGGTTTAACCTAAGGGCTGATTGGCAAGTTTAGGCAATATCCAAAGTCTAAGTCTGTTGGCCTGGAACCTTTGCAGAATGGAGTTCTTTTACAAGATGCAGTAGCTCAGGCTCTTCAACATAAAAGTGAAGGTGAAGTTGCTCAGTCGTGTCTGACTCTTTGCGACCCCATGGACTGTAGCCCACCAGGCTCCTCAGTCCATGGAATTTTCCAGGCAAGAGTACTGGAGTGGGTTGCCATTTCCTTCTCCAGATACACATAAATATTAGAACTTAATAAGTAAGTTCAGCAAAAGTACAGGATAGAAGATGTCTGTTAAAAAAAAATCATTTGCATTACTACACACTAGCAATGAGCTATCCAGAAATGAAATTAAGAAAACAATTCTACTTATATAGCACCAGAAGGAATAAATTTATTTATAAACATGCTCAGAATAAATTTAACAGAAGAAACGCAAGACTTATACATGGAAATCTACTAGACATCATTGAAACGAAGAAGACCTACGTAAGTGGAAGGACAGCCCATGTTCATGGCCTTAACGCGCTCAAGACGGCTGCGCTCCCCAGACTGGCCTGCAGATGCAGTGGGGTCCCTAGTCAGAGCCCAGCTGCCTATTGTGCAGAAATCATCCAACTGATCCTAAAATTCATATGGAGATGCAGGGGCCCAGAATAGCCAACACAGTGTTGAAAAAGAACAGGGTTTGAGGACTCATGCTTCCTTTATTTCTAAGCTAAATATAACGCTACATCATTAAGACTGTGTTACTGACATCAGGATAGACATGTTTTTTAAGTTATCCACTGATCTTTTTACTAGCTCCACATGATGTTTTCTAAAACATCATATAGTTGTAACCATACGGTATGGTTGGCTTCTTTTCAGATTGGCTTCTTCCACTTAGTGATATGTGCTTAAAGGTCTTGTGTCTTTTGGGGGTGCCTAACATCTTCTCGTGGCCTGATCACCCCTTTCTTTGAAGTGCTGTGTTGCACTGCTTGTCTGGATGTACAACAGTTTATCTGTTCACCTACTGAAGAACACCTTGGTTGCTTCCAAGTTTTGCTAAGTATGAATAAAGCTGCTGTAAACATCTGCGTGCAGGTTTTTCTGCAGACGTTAAGTTTTCAGCTCTTTTGGGTAAGTATCAAGGAGTGTGATTGCTCAATCATAAGATGAGTGTACATTTAGTTTTATAAAGAATCGCAAGACTGCCTTCCAGAGCGGCCATTCTCTCTGCAGCACAGAACGGGAGTGCCTGGACCCCACACCGCCACCAGCACGTGGAGGTGTAAGCACCTCGGATTTCGGCTGTCCTAGTAAGCGTGTCATGGTCCAGATGATGAAGAATCTCCCCACAAGGCAGGAGACGCGGGTTGGGAAGAGGCCCTGGAGAACAGAATGGCTATCCACTCCAGCATTCTTGCCTGGAGAGTTCCATGGACAGAGGAGCCCGGCGGGCTGCAGTCCACGGGGTCGCACAGAGTTGGACACGCCTGAGTGATCAACAGACACACAGTGAGTGCTCGTGGTGCCTCCCTGTTGTTCTAATCTGCGGGTCCTTCAGGACGTACGATGTAGAGCATCTTGGTATTATTTGCCATCTGTGCCCCTTCCTTGGTGAGGTGTCTGCTCAGATCTTTCGCCCATTTTAAACTGGGTTGTTGGGTTCTTACTGTTGCGTGTTAACGGTTCTTTGTATATTTTGGGCAACAGTCCTTTGCATCTTTTGCAGATACTTCCTCCTAGTCTGTGGCTTGTGTTCTCATTCTCCTGATGGCCAATCGACTTTTGACAAGGGTGCCAAAATGACTCAATGGGGCAAAGAATAGTCTGGAACAACTGGATATCCTCACGTGGATAAATGAAGTTGAACCTGTATCTCACACAAGATAACAAAACTTAACTCAAAATGGACCCAAGACCTAAATCTAAGAGCTGAAATGTGAAACACGCTTTGTTAACTTTTTCTGAAGTGGAGCGCTGAAGGTGCTGGATGACGAACCCACGATCAGCAAGAGACCATGACGGCGTGGAGAGAGAAGTCTGATCCTCACGGGTCCTGGAGGAGGTGCTGAGCACACTGCCAGGCCGCACCGGGCAGCTGAGGCGCAGTGTGGGCACAGAGCAGGACCTGCGGATGCCCTTACTGGGGTCTGCAGGCGGAGGGTGGTGCTGGTGGTTAAAAAAGAAAGGGAGAAAGAAAAAACCTGCTTGTCATGCAGGAGGCATGAGACAGGGGTTTGATCCCTAGGTTGGAAAGATCCCCTGGAAGAGGGCATGGCAATCCATTTGCGTATTCTTGCCCGGAGAATCCCGTGGACAGAGGAGCCTGGCGGGCTACAGTCCATGGGGCCGCAGAGTCGGACACGACTGAAGTGAGTTAGCACATGGGTGGAGGGCTTTGGGCTTTCCAGGCTGGGTCTGGATTGATTGGTCCAAAGCAGAAAGAGTGGGGCTTTGTAAGCTTAACTGAGGATCTCACGGGGTGGGGGTCTGTTCCTGGGAGGTGCAGGAGGAGTTCTTATCAGAAATTCAGATTACTCAGCTGTGAGTCTGTTATCTGGGGCATGCCCTCTTGAGGTGGGCTGATATCTGTCCAAGACCCCTGCAGGCTGCATGACCCTACAAAACGGAGGCACGAGATGACAGGGTTATAAACGCTCAACAAACTTTTACAGGAAAACAGATGAGTCAGTCTTCATGAATGTGGGTTAGGTGGTGATTTTGTACAGATTGGTCCCTGAAGGAGGTATAGGAAGACCCTGAAGGAAGAGAACCCAATATAGTTTGTTAACATAACCGGATTAACTAGAACCTGAGGAATGATGGTGTTCACAATGCTGACCCTTATGATCCAATCCACCAGGGTCTGGACTTTCTCCACCTTTGCCAGCATTCTATACTGAATTCCTGCTCAAGCCCCTTTGTGAATACTCATGTACCCTTCACTCAACGTCTGCCTCGATTTTGCTGGTGGGAGAGATACCACTCTGGGAGATAGCCTTGGAGCTGTCCTCACTTGCTGCAAGTAACAGGGCCTTCCTTCCCTTGCTCTTTGACTCGGTTATATCTTTTGGCTAGACACCCACCAAGGGGCCACCTGATGTGAGCAGCCGACTCATTGGAAAAGACCCTGATGCTGGGAAAGATTGAAGGCAGAAGAAGAGGGTGACAGGGAATGAGCTGGTTGGATGGCATCACCGACTCAATGGGCATGAACTTGGGCAAACTCTAGGACCTGGAGAGGGGCAGGGGCCCCTGGCGTGCTGCGGGCCCGGGGTCAGACACAGCTTGGCGACTGAACGGTAACAAGGGGCCAATGGAGTCTCCAGGGAGCAGTTTCCCCAGTGTGACACTAAAAGTTCAAGCGATCGAAGAGAAACGTGAGAGTTGAAATTCATCAGAGTTAAAAACCTTTGTGTTCACAGGATATCATCAAAAAGAAAAAAATTTAAATATAAAGAGTAAAAGATAAATAAATATACAAATGCTATCAAGAAAGTGGAGAGGGAATTCTTTGGCAGCCCGGTCATTAGGACCTGGTGCTTTCACTGTGTGGTGGGGGCTCACTCCCTGGTCAGAGAATTAAGACCCTGCAAGTGGGTAGCACGGCCCCCCCCAAAAGTGAAAAGATAGAAATCCACAAGATGAGAAAGAGTTTTGCAAATCCTATATCCGATAAGGAGATCGTATCCAGATTATGCAAAGAGCTTTCACGACTCAACAACTCAACTAAAAAACATGTAAAGACTCTGAATAGATATTCCCTTCTTTTTTATTTTGAACTTATTTGGCTGCTCTGGGTCTTTGTCGTGACCCGAGGGATCTGCACTTAGGCCTGCAGGGTCTTTACTCGGGGCCTGTGAGCTCTTAGCTGCAGCCTGTGATATCTAGTTCCCCGAGCAGGGGTCCAACCTGCGCCCCTGCATCGGGAGCACCGAGTCTTAAGCACTGGACCACCCAAGTCCCAAAACATTTCTTCAGAGAAGATACACGGAAGTCCCACAAGCCCGTGGAAACACTCTCAACATCATTCGTTATCAGGGAAAGGCAAACCGCAGCGCGCGGTCCCCCTTGGACGGCTGCCGTCAAAAGTCAGGCGATAGTGTTGAAGGTCATGCGGGCGTCTGGGACTCGCGTGCACTGCTGGTGGGAATCGCAAGCTGGTGCAAACGCTTTGGAAAACCACTGGGCAATTCCTTAAAATGCTAAACATGAAGTTACTGAGTTGTAGCCATGTGTTCCGGGAAACAAACTTACTCAGACAGACAATGCAGAGAGTGGAGTGCAGTTTATTTCACCGGCGGGCCCAAGGCAGAGTCTCCAAGGACCCCGACCAGTTTCTGTGAAAACCTTACATACCCTACATGTACGTGCCCAAACCCACCTCCCCAAGTTCCCTGAAACTAGTCTGAACAAAGGAAAAGATACAATCAAACTTAACCCATGATTTGAATGCCTTAAGCCTAGGTAGTCAACAGTGGACAGTTATCAACAGGCCTGTGGTCATACCCCAATAAACATAATAGAATCTATGATTCTACTCGGTTACACAGATAATTAGGGCATCCTTTTAGGTGGAGAGTTTAGGTAGAGCCCTGGGGCTATTCATTCTGGGCGGGGTGGGGGGGGGGAGGCCTGGTTTTCCAGTTGGTATGTCATTTCCATAGATTCTGGGCATATAGTTCAAAGTCCACAGTCCAGCCCAAGATGGAGTCCTGCTTTCAAGATGGAGCCTGTTCTGTTTCCTCCTTCAATTGTATGATCCAGACATAGCTCACTTGGTAAAAAATCTGCCTGCAATGCATGCAACCCCCGTTTGATCCCTGGGTTGGGAAGATCTGCTGGAGAAGGGATAGGCTACCCACTCCAGTATTCTTGGGCTTCCCTGGTGGCTCAGCTGGTAAAGAATCCACCAGCAATGCAAGAGACCTGGGGTTGATCCCTGGGTTGGGAAGGTCCCCTGGGGAAACGAAAGGCTGCCCACTCCAGTATCCTGGCCTGGAGAATTATATGGACTGTATAGTCCATGGGGTCGCAAAGAGTGGGACACGACTGTGCGACTTTCACTGTCACTGAGACATCCTGCTCCTACATGTATACCCAAGAATGAAAACATGCATCCATGCAAAGACTTTCACGTTACGTTTCATAGCAGCATTACTCAGAAGTGCCCCAAAGCAGAAGCAGTACAAACATCCAACTGACCACGGATCAATAAAATGTGAAATATCCATACAATGGAATATGACTTTTCTATAAGGATTAAGTAATTGGTGGGACTTCCGTGGTGGTCCAGTGGCTCCCAGTGCAGGGGGAGTGGGTTCAATCCCTGGCTGGGAAACCAGAAGCATTTGTGTTGTGGGGTGTGGCCAAAAAAAAAGAAGTGGTGATGCCACACAGATAAATCTTGAAAGCATTATGCTAAGTCTGTCACTTTTACACATCTACAAAGGGGCTTGAGCAGGAATTCAGTATAGAATGCTGGCAAAGGTGGAGAAAGTCCAGACCCTGGTTGATTGGATCATAAGGGTCAGCATTGTGAACACCATCATTCCTCAGGTTCTAGTTAATCCGGTTATGTTAACAAACTATATTGGGTTCTCTTCCTTCAGGGTCTTCCTATACCTCCTTCAGGGACCAATCTGTACAAAATCACCACCTAACCCACATTCATGAAGACTGACTCATCTGTTTTCCTGTAAAAGTTTGTTGAGCGTTTATAACCCTGTCATCTCGTGCCTCCGTTTTGTAGGGTCATGCAGCCTGCAGGNTACATTTTAAGCTAGGGAGTATTATTTGTTCATTCACTAAGTTGTGTCCGACTCTTTGCAACCCCATGGACTGCAGCACTCCAGGCTTCCCTGTCCTTCACCAACTCGTGGAGCTTGCTCAGACTCATCTCCATTGATTTGGTGATGCTATCCAACCATCTCACCCTCTGTTGCTCCCTTCTCCTCCTGCCTTCAATCTTTCCCAGCATCAGGGTCTTTTCCAGTGAGTTGGCTCTTCATATCAGGTGGCCAAAATATTGGTGCTTCAGCTATCAGCATCGGTCCTTCCAATGATTATTCCCGGTTGATTTCCTTTAGGACTGACTGGTTTGATCTCCTTGCAGTCCAAGGGACTCTCATGACTCTTCAGTTCTTTGGTGCTCCACCTTCTTTATGGTCCAATTCTCGAATCTGTACATAACTACTGGAAAAACCATAGTTTTGACTAAATGGACTTTTGTCGACAAAGTGATGAGCCTGCATTTTAATACAGTGTCTAGGTTTGTCATAGCTCTTCTTCCAAGGGGCAAGAATCTTTTAATTTCATGACTACAGTCAGTTTTAAGCCAGCTTTTTCACTCTCCTCCTTCACCCTCATCAAGAGGCTCTTTAGTTCCTCTTTGCTTTCTGCCATTAGAGTGGTGTTATCTGCATATCTGAGGTTGTTGATATTTCTCTTGGCAGTCTCAATTTCCGCTTGTGATTTATCCAGCCCGGCATTTCGAACGGTGGACTCTGCATATATTATGGTATGTGAATAAAGTTGTTATAAAAATAAAAGATAAAGCATCAGTTGTTTGTAAGAAAGAACTCCAGGGGCAGGAAGGGCTGAGTGGCCAGAGAACTAGATGAAGCCTCTGGCTGCTCAACAGAGATGTTCCCCTGGTAAACAGTGGGACAAAGGAGTTGAGGCCAAAGAAATCTCACATTTTCCCATGTCATTGCTATCTTTTTCTCCACTTTTGTCTGTCTGCTGCAGCTTCTGTCCTCTCTTTTCTAATGCTGGCCACCCTGAGTCTGCTGTTCTCCCCTGGGCCACATGTAGCCCAGAGTCCACCATTCAAAGCCCATCAACGTGTTGTGCTGTGATCTCGCTCCAAACTGACCCTCGTGACTCCTCCCGATGAACTGGTTTCCCAGCTCTTCCTTCTTCCTTTCTGTTTTCCCTCTGGGGCTGAGCCTCGAGGCTTGCACAGTCTTAGTTTCCCATCAGGGAAGTCCCTCTTCCTCGTTTCTGTCCCCTGCCATTGGCACTGGCACCTGTTCCAGCCCTTACTAGGGATGATCACTCTCCCGCATTTCCGGTTAGCCCCTCTGCCCACAGCTGGCCCAAGTTCCTTGCACCAATCCTGATGGACCTCCCTGAAGAGGAGGGCTTCTGGTTTTCTCTGGCTAGCTGCCCCACCCTTCTAACCCCCAGGCCACAGTCTCTGAAATCTTTCAAAGCAAGGGAGAAATGGAGCTAAAATTAGTCACACTGAATCCATGGTGGTGATGAGTGTGGCTCAAACCCAGACCATTTGCTCTGCCACTGTGAACATTACCCCAGCCTCTATTGACCTAGCAGTGGTAGGCAGGGTAAGAAATCTGCATTTTTCACCTACTTTTCAAAAATTTTGGCCACCGGGCCTTCCTTGTAGCGCGCTGGCCCTTCAGTTGTGGGGAGAGGGCTCAGGAGTGGCCCTGCAGCCTGTGGGCTCTTAATTCTCTGAACAGGGACCTACCCTGGATCCCCTGCTGGGAAGGTGGATTCGTAACCACTGGACCATCAAGGAAGTCCCTCATGTATGCTTTTAACCTTGTTTACTTTTTGTGTGCTCAGTCATGTCTGACTCTTTGCTACCCTTTGGATTGTAGACCACGGGGCTCCTCTGTCCATGGGATTTCCCAGGCAAGAATACTGGAATGGGTTGTCATTTCCTTCTCCAGAGGATCTTCTCCACCCAGAGATCAAATCGTCTCCTGCATCTCCTGCATTGGCAGGTGGATTTTTTGCCACTGCAACACCTGGCTTCAGTTCAGTTCAGTCGTTCAGTTGTGTCCGACTCTTTGCGACCCCATGAATCGCAGGACGCCAGGACGCCCTGTCCATCACCATCTCCCATGAGTTCACTCAAACTCATGTCCATTGAGTCAGTGATGCCATCCAGCCATCTCATCCTCAGTCGTCCCCTTCTCCTCCTGCCCCCAATCCTTCCCAGCATCAGAGTCTTTTCCAACGAGTCAATTCTTCGCTTGAGGTGGCCAAAGTACTGGAGTTTCAGCTTTGGCATCATTCCTTCCAAAGAACACCCAGGACTGATCTCTTTCAGAATGGACTAGTTGGATCTCCTTGCAGTCCAAGGGACTCTCAACAGTCTTCTCCAACACCACAGTTCAAAAGCATCAATTCTTTGGGGCTCAGTTTTCTTCACAGTCCAACTCTCACATCCATACATGACCACTGGAAAAACCATAGCCTTGGCGAGACAGACCTTTGTTGACAAAGTAATGTCTCTGCTTTTGAATATGCTATCTAGGTTGGTCATAACTTTCCTTCCAAGGAGTAAGCATCTTTTAAT
>SJYW01035315.1:0-13639 GCA_006410735.1 Raphicerus campestris | reverse complement strand
TGCTCTCCCAATGTGTCATGCTGAATCTCTAATAATAAACTTTGTATCTATTCTCAACGCATTTGCCTCATTTAAACAAGTTTGCTTTCAGTAGGGGTAACAGTCAGAAAAACTTTGCTTCTAGCCTATAATCCTTGGTGGTTTAGTAGGCAGAAGTCCTGGTTTTTATCCAGGCTACACAAGTTCAATTCCTGCCTAGGGGAATAAGGTCTCTTTTTATCAGGATCACTTGTTGCTGTTTCTCCAAGATTAGATGGAGTCATCTACAAGATTTTCCCAGTTAGCAAAGAAGAGGGTACCCATTGTTAATTGGGTATTTTGAGTTTGGTTAATGTTACAGAGCTACTTACTATATTTTCAACTATTGAAAAATGCCATATTATAGAGCGCCAGAACTGTTTGAGAACTGTTTGAGAACTTTTTTTTTTTTTTTTTTTTTTTTTTTTTTTTNTCACTCTATTATTTTCAACAATGCCCCTGAGGCATAAGTTACTTCATGGATTGATTTAATCACATTCCATTTCCTTTCAAAAGATAACTGCCAGGGGAATTGTTTGAGATTTTTTTTTTTTTTTTTTTTTTTTTTTTTTTGCGTGAGAAACTACCTCTCTTTTCTGTCCACAGAGAGTGCTAACGTATGTCCTAGCAGGTTCATGGGCTATAGTAATCCCCAAAGCAGATGTTTTTTTCATGATGAATATTTTCCTTCAGAGAAACTAAACATGTATTCCCTCTCATAACTGCCTATGGAACTCACAATTTTTTTAGACTCACATTAGTGCTCACAATTGTCATCTATCTAATTTTAGAAATGTCCCTAAATTCCTCATATCCTTAAAGTTTCTCTAATGAACAAAGGCTATTTTTAACGAATATAGAGAAATCTGCAACCATTTCTCTGAATCTCTTGCTTTGGACTTATTCTTGTCAGATCTGATTGCATGCTAAGAGGACATGTTAGAATTCAACCTCTTTTTTCTTGTCAGGTGTTATATTCATACAGACCTGGGAAAATATTGAAAGCTAAAGAACAAAGTCAGTTCATGTACTTCATGAAATCTTAACTTACTTTTGAAGTTCAGTGACTCCATAAGAACAGGAAAAAAAGCATTATTTTAAGTCAATCTCAATAGTGTAGGTGTTAACCAAATTGTATATAAAGCATAAAAACCCTTCTCTCGTGATTAGCTGAGGGAGGGGAAAAAATAATTCAGGTTTCTTATTCCCAGATAACATGCTCTATTTGATGTTTATAACACATAGCACTCCAGGAAAATTACTCAGTATTTTAAATTTCTGCTTTCAAGGTTGTCATCTCATTTTTTAAGATTTGTCTTCCTCAGATGCGCAAGTGGACTCTTGGTTCCCCTTAAACACATAAATTCTATAAATAACAATAAATACATTGATATCTGGGTATTTAGAATTTTCTAAAATTAAGTAACCCAGCTTTCTTTGTGGTTCAGCAGAAAAGAAACCACCTGTAATGTAGAAGACACAGGACATGAGGGTTCGATCCCTGGTTCGGGACGATCCACTAGAGGAGACCATGGTAGCATACTCCAGTATTCTTGCTGGAAAAATCCCATGGATTTAGGAGCCTGGCAGGTTACAGTCCATAGGGCTTCAAAGAATCAGACATGACTGAAGCAACTGAGCAAGCAGAATTAAATAATCATCAAAAGAAAAATATGAAAAATAATAGTTTCCTCATATCTACAAAATTTAATTTTATTTTAGTAGCAGTGTGTGCTAACTTAGTATTAACTATCTACAAGTCACATTTTTATCTGTTTGACAATGTCTTAATAGATGTTGTGTGTACCTCCCATTAGCTCTATCTCAGCTTAAAGTCACTCTACAGGTTGATTCTTATGATTAATATATANAGAATTAAATAATCATCAAAAGAAAAATATGAAAAATAATAGTTTCCTCATATCTACAAAATTTAATTTTATTTTAGTAGCGGTGTGTGCTAACTTAGCATTAATTATCTACAAGTCACGTTTTTATCTGTTTGACAATGTCTTAATAGATGTTGTGTGTACCTTCCATTAGCTCTATCTCAGCTTAAAGTCACTCTACAAGTTGATTCTTATGATTAATATATATAAATGCTGCAATGTGTAATGTTGATAAGAATATTGAATAAGACCTAGAATAAAATCTAGCAGAATACTCCAGAAAGTGTCTCAGACTGAAGCTTCCTTGCTTAGGAAAAGAACTTGTGTACTTTTAAAAGATGGCTGATGTACATATTTTTTGGATTTCACTTGATATATAATTTCAGCTACAAGTTATAAAACTAGAGTTAGTATTAGATTCAGGCATGCAAAAGGACCTGTTATTATAAAGCAAGAAATTATTTACTCTATCCTATCTTTGCAAAGCAGAAGCAGTGCTCTACAAAAAACAACAAGAACTTTTATCATTTGCTTAAAGTGTTCCAGAATTGTATTACAGATACAACCCAACTAGCTTATAAGCAACTGGAAAGGAAGAGATATGCTTGTTTTCTATGCCCTTCTTACCTTGAACTACTAGTCCCAAATATCTAACAAAATAGGCACATGAAAATATGCTGTTTTAGTGGTAGGATAAAAGAGAACTGCATTTCTTTGGAAATATAAAATTTCATTATACTTATGATTGTCTGTTCTTTTCATAAGATCCAGGCTTCCCAATCTTGCCATCTGCAAAATAGTGAAAGCAGGTTACTCAGGACTTTACCAAATGGAACTTTATTGATTAGCATTTCCTCCCTCTGAAGTATATTGCAACGTTAACTCTTGTTCTGAGCAGTAAGCGTATGCCTGCACTAGATTCTAAAGGCCCTCAAGTATCATCAAAAGAATGTCAAATTTCTGCCCATGTTTGAAATACATGGTAGCTTCCTATTCAATAGCCAATTAAATAATAAAAATAGCTAATTTGCTGACAACTTCAAGAAAAATAAAATAAGCAGTTTTTTCTTTGTGATTCTTTTATAGTCAATCTTGTGGGCAGTCATGCAGAACTGCAGTGTTCTTCTAACAGATTCCACTGTCTCTCCCATTTATTTTCCATACCGCTTCAGGTTTATATTATGCAACAATAACCCGTTATGTACATCACCCATAGGGAAATCTTTTCTAGCTTCTTAGGCCTGTGGCTTCAAGTCCATGATACTGGTAGTTTAATTGCTGTTGTTCAGTAGTTAGGTCATGTGCAACTCTTTGTAACCCTGTGGACTGCAGGATGCTAGGCTTCACTGTCCCTTCACTATCTCCTGCAGTTTGCTCAAACTCATGTTCATTGAGTCAGTGTGATACCATCCAACCATCTCATCCTTTGTCACCCTCTTCTCCTCATGCCCTCAATCTTTCTCAACATCAGGGCCTTTTCCACTAATGCTGAAGCTGAAGCTCCAATACTTTGTCCACCTGATACTTTTCACATCAGTACTGGAGCTTCCAATTAAGCATAAGTCTTTCCAATGAATATTCAGGGTTTATTTCTTTTAGGATTGACTGTTTCAATCTCCTTGCGGTCCAATGGACTCTCAAGAGTCTTCTCCAGCACTACAATTTGAAAACATCAATTTTTTGGTGCCCAACCTTTATAATAGTCCAACTCTCACATCCACATGACTACTGGAAAAACTATAGCAAACTTTTGCTGACAAAGTGATGTCTCTGCTTTAATTAAGACACCAAAATAAAATGATAGTATAATGCACTAGGCTTAGAACTCACAATCCCATTGTCATGGCTCCTCAAAACAACAAAATCCTATTAAATACATTTTTCATTGGACTGTTACCCAGATTGTCACTTTTACAAATTTAAAACCATATTTTCTTACTGATAAATGTAGGCCACTGATTGATAATTCACATTTCATGTCTCTTGAGTCATATTGTATTTATCATTGCTTCCTTTGATACATATACTACACTAAATTTTATTATTCCATTTATTCTGGACATGCTGGTGAAAGTGACAGTGGAAAACAATAAAAATGCACTTAGTGAATATTGTCCAAGATGTTGAGAACATCCAGATTCTACCACAAACAAGTTTAGTGATCCTAAATGAATGTTATATGTCACCTGATAATAATATGACATAGAATAATAATAAAATTTCTGAATGAGGTCAGGAAGGAACAGTGCTTCTTTACTGAGGAAGATGGTAACATTGGTATGTATGCTGCTCCTATTTCCTACAATGTTTTAGTCATTCGGTTTAAGTCTCTTCTGCTCATAAGAAATAGGAATATATACTTAAGCTCACTCAATTAAAGAGGTTTTCAAGGATCTAAGTGCAGAGGCAAAAACAGAATCTTATGGGGATACAATAGACAATATATAAACTGAAATGTCAGACAACATGAGCTCTCATTTCTCAGCACTGAATGATGTCTTGCCCCTATTTTTCTACACATCTCCTGAAGTTTCTACTCTCACAGCAACTAACTTCTTTATGATTTATATTTACATATGATCACCATGATTTGAAGTTTCCAAGGTGGCTCAGTAGTGAAGTACACATCTGCCAATGCAGAAGACGCAGTAGAGGTGCGTTCAATCCCTGTGTCAGGAAGATCCCCTGGAGTAGGCAATGGCAACTTGTACCAGTATTCATGCCTGGAAAATATCATGGAGAGAGGAACCTGGTAGGCTGGCTATGGTCTATGGGGCCACAAAGAGTCAGACACGACTGAGCACACACACATATGCACACACACAGCCATGACTTGTTTGAGTGTTAAATTTAGAAAACTTTTAGTTACATTTCTTATGTTATCTAGCAATCTCTCAACATCCTAAACTTAATCTTGAAACAAGAATTGGATTGAACAGATTTATCACTTTTTAAATTCTGAACATTAAGTCACTGACGGGCATATGGATGATTTCTTTCAGTTAGTTGCCCAGTTCTTTTGTAATAAATCATGTTTTTCTGGTATGCAAAATGATATTTCCATCTCAGAGGCTATAGGCTTGCAAATCTTATACTAATTGAGAATGGAGAGTGTAGGCATCTAAGAACAGGTGTCACACTATTTATGTCAAAATATAATTCTTAAAGTAAAAAAAGAGAGGACCATGATAAACCAAGAGAGTAAATAAAAAGTATAATCCACAGGAGTCTGTAATTAAATGATATGAAAATTTNACAAGAATTGGATTGAACAGATTTATCACTTTTTAAATTCTGAACATTAAGTCACTGACGGGCATATGGATGATTTCTTTCAGTTAGTTGCCCAGTTCTTTTGTAATAAATCATGTTTTTCTGGTATGAAAATGATATTTCCATCTCAGAGGCTATAGGCTTGCAAATCTTATACTAATTGAGAATGGAGAGTGTAGGCATCTAAGAACAGGTGTCACACTATTTATGTCAAAATATAATTCTTAAAGTAAAAAAAGAGAGGACCATGATAAACCAAGAGAGTAAATAAAAAGTATAATCCACAGGAGTCTGTAATTAAATAATATGAAAATTTTAATAGAAAAGTGTATTTATAATAACTTAGAATTATGGGTTTGTATAAATGTGAATGAGTATGTCATTTGTTGAATTAAAGAATGTAGGGAGAAAAATAAATTTAGGGAATGATGTTGAGTTCAATATTTACAGTTGACTTTTAATGGTAGAATACTAAAGTAAATATATTTAACTAGCAGTTGTATATAACATACTTACATGCTTAGACACTCAGTCATGTCTGACTACACCTGGGCTAAAACAACTTGTCTATGAGAGAGAGATTAAAACCTGTGTGATTAAAAATAAGTGTATTCTGCAAAATTGTAGATATTGAAGAGTGTAAAGATCTAAGAAAAGATCCTAGGACAACTAGTTTTTAAGAAGTTGTTAGAAGAGTAGAACATCAAAAAGAATATTAAGAATAAATGACAAGAACTAGGCAGACAAAAAAAATAATATATTAAAGCTGCATATAATATTTAAGATTACTTATGGTGAAACAGTGGAAACAGTGGCAGACTTTATTTTAGGGCACTCCCAAATCATTTCAGATGGTGACTGCAGCCATGAAATTAAAAGACGCTTACTCCTTGGAAGGAAAGTTATGACCAACCTAGGCAGCATATTGAAAAGCAGAGATGTTACTTTGTCAACAAAGGTCTGTCTAGTCAAGGTTATGGTTTTTCCAGTGGTCATGTATGGATGTGAGAGTTGGACTATCAAGAAAGCTGAGTGATGAAGAATTGATGATTTTGAACTGTAGTGTTGGAGAAGAACCTTGAGACTCCCTTGGACTGCAAGGAGATCCAACCAATCCATCCTAAAAGAGATCAGCCCTGAATGTTCGTTGGAAGGATTGATGTTGAAACTGAAACTCCAATACTTTGGCCACCTGATGTGAAGAACTGACTCACTGGAAAAGACCTTGATGCTGGGAAAGATTGAAGGTGAGAGGAGAAGGGGACGACAGAGGATGAGATGGTTGGATGGCATCACCGACTTAATGGACATGAGTTTGAGTAAACTCTGGGAGTTGGTGACCGACAGGGAGGCCTGGAGTGCTGCAGTCCATTGGGGTCGCAAAGAGTCAGACATGACTGAGATACTGAACTGAACTGATGGTTGCAAAAATAAGAAGCATCAAAATAACAATGTCTTTTAAATAAGTTCATTTCATAAATATTTCTAGAACTTTCAGTTCAGACAGTTTAGGACTGGTTAACATGGCAGCTCTATAAAATGTGCAAAGTCTAGGCTCTTCCAGATCTTTTCTGATGTGTGGCAATTATTCTCACAGTCCAAAATTATTTCTTGATATCTAGTGATGGCATTCATTTCCCATAAATCTCTGCTTGCAGAAAGTAAAATGAAACCCAAGTATTCTACACATTGCAGTTAAAATCAATCGTATCCACTCTTCTTGCTTCCATTTGAACACAAAAAGAGATTAGAACTTTGCTTGTCCAAATTAGAATGCCTCTTCTCTAGTATCCACATTCTATCAGCAAGAGTTAATATAAATCTCAAGAAATCCATGTCCTCCAAGTTCCTACCTCAAGAAGATAGGATCATGTCTTTATTAATAGGAATGTATGATCTTGAAGTTNCCCATAAATCTCTGTTTGCAGAAAGTAAAATGAAACCCAAGTATTCTACACATTGCAGTTAAAATCAATCATATCCACTCTTCTTGCTTCCATTTGAACACAAAAAGAGATTAGAACTGTGCTTGTCCTAATTAGAATGCCTCTTCTCTAGCATCCACATTCTATCAGCAAGAGTTAATATAAATCTCAAGAAAGCCATGTCCTCCAAGTTCCTATCTCAAGAAGATAGGATCATGTCTTTATTAACAGGAATGTATGCTCTTGAAGTCTGTTTTCTGTGATATAACTAGCACAACTTGAGCTTTCTTATCATCATTTTGAGAGATGAAGAAACACTTCTAGTAATTTAGGTCTTCCTGGCTAGGAATCCAATCAAAATACCTGATCAAAGAAAAAGCATGTGAACATTATTTGAACTTAGAAAATCTAGGAAATAAATTATAAAATAATAAGTAGATTATTTGATGACTTGATGCCAAGGTCAGTGCATTCCCAAGAATTATAGCAAAATAAAGAATGAAAAAAGAATATTGGGTTAGATGAAAGATACCTCAGTATATAGAAAGGGAGCCCTTGAATAATGAATAGAATCATAATAAAGGATAAAATCTATGTTAACTATATATGGTATAGTTAGTTAAGTCGCTCAGTCATGTCCAACTCTGTGACCCCATGGACTGTAGCCCATCAGGCTCCTCTGTCCATGGGATTCACCAGGCAAGAATAATGGAGTGGGTTACCATTTCCTTCTCCAGGGGATCTTCCTGACCCAGGGATCGAACCCAGGTCTCCCGCATTAGAGGCAGATTCTTTAACCTCTGAGTCACAATATATGGTATATCTTAAGTTTAATAAAATAATTAAGAAATGAAGAATTCTAATTTAGAATATGGAAGGGGGAAGAAGAAGATTCTGTGTCCAGTGCCATGAGGACAGAATTTAGTTTTGAAGTAGGAAGAAGGCGTGTGGTGTTTTATGTTGGCCAATGTGGAATAAAGAAAATTATATCAAGAATAAGATAAATGTAGGAGGCAAAATGGATCAAATACAAATAAATAGCTGAAAGCAATAGAGCGAGGATAAAGACACAGATAACAACCAGGTAATATAAAAAATTTCCTGAATGTCAGTTCTCTAGAGAAAAATCAGAAACTCCCTGTGTTCAAGGTATCTAGGAAAAAAACAGTGTGGAAGCATACCCTCAAAAAAAATATTTTAATGAATGTGAACTTCAACTTCAGGTGAAGAAATGGCAGAAAAATTTCCAAAATATTGTACTTCATGAGGCACGCTATATTGGCTGAAGGTGGCACATTGGTTTTTAAGGCAACTCAAGATCGAATTTCCACATTTTAATATAAGTATTGATCTATCTTGAGTTGGCAAATATGTTATTCTTCACATGAATAAAGTTCTCTTTTTCACCATCAAATAGAGGAGCCTAGAGGCCTACATGGAGTCTCAGAGTAGAACACACCTGAGTGACTAAGCACATATGCATGCAACCACTACTTATCCTTCCAGGAACAACCAAAAAGCCACCTTTTGAGACCTTTCCAGATCTTTCTCATCGTGGATGAGTATTCGTTCCTTTTCTCTTCCCGTGGTCCTGTTAAACCTTTTAACTTATTCTCACATCGTAGGTTCCCCAAGAGAGTAATCTTACCTTATTTATTAATGTTATCTCAAGTGTCAGTTGGCAAATGTTGAATCCTAGAATGTGAAGTTAAGTGGGCCTTAGAAAGCATCACCATGAACAAAGCTAGTGAAGGTGATGGAATTCCAGTTGAGCTATTTCACATCCTGAAAGATGATGCTGTGAAAGTGCTACACTCAATATGTCAACAAATTTGGAACACTCAGCAGTGTCCACAGGACCGAAAAGGTCAGTTTTCATTCCAATCCCAAAGAAAGGCAATGTCAAAAAATGCTCAAACTACCACACAATTGCACTCATCTCACACGCTAGTAAAGTAATGCTAAAAATTTTCCATGCCAGATTTCAGCAATATGTTAACAATATGTTAGCAATATGTTCCAGATGTTCAAGCTGGTTTTAGAAAAGGCAGAGGAAACAGAGATCAAATTGTCAATATCTGTTGCATCATCGAAAAAGCAAGAGTTCCAGAACACCTTTTTCTGCTTTCCTGACTATCCAAAAGCCTTGGACTGTGTGTATCACAATAAACCATGGAAAATTCTGAAAGAGTTGAGAATATCAGACCACTTGACCTGTCTCTTGAAAAACATGTATTCAGGTCAGGAAGCAACAGTTAGAACTGGACATGGAACAACAGACTGGTTCCAAATAGGAAAAGAAGTATATCAAGGCTGTATAGTGTCACCCTGCTTATTTAACTTATATTAAGTACATCATTAGAAACACTGGGCTGGATGAAGCATAAGCTGGAATCAAGATCTCTGGGAGAAATATCAATAACCTCAGCTAGGCAGATGACACCACTCTTATGGCAGAAAGTGAAGAAGAATTAAAAACCCTCTAGATGAAAGTGAAAGAGGAGAATGAAAAAGATGGCTTAAAGCTCAACATTCAGAAAACGAAGATCATGGCATCAATCATGGTATGGGATTATGGTCCCATCACTTCATGGGAAATAGATGAGGAAACAGTAGAAACAGTGGCTGACTTTATTTTTATGTGCTCCAAAATCCATGCAGATGGTGACTGCAACCATGAAATTTAAAGTTGCTTACTCCTTGGAAGGAAACAACCTAGACAGCTCATTGAAAAGCAGAGGTATTACTTTGTCAATAAAGGTCCGTCTAGTCAAGGTTATGGTTTTTCCAGTGGTCATGTATGTTGAATATAAAGTTGGACTATAAAGAAAGCTGAGTGCCAAAAAATTGATGTTTTTGACGTATGGTGTTGGAGAAGACTCTTGAGACTGCCTTGGACTGCAAGGATATCCAACCAGTCCATCCTAAAGGAGATCAGTCCTGGGTGTTCATTTTGAAGGACTGATATTGAAGCTGAAACTCCAATACTTTGGCCACCTGATGCGAAGAGATGACTCATTTGAAAATACCCTGATGCTGGGAAAGATTGAGGAAAGGAGGAGAAGGGACGACAGAGGATGAGATGGTTGGATGGCCTCACCAACTCAATGGACATGGNTACTTTGGCCACCTGAAGCGAAGAGCTGACTCATTTGAAAATACCCTGATGCTGGGAAAGATTGAGGGAAGGAGGAGAAGGGACGACAGAGGATGAGATGATTGGATGGCCTCACCAACTCAATGGACATGGGTTTGGGTGAACTCCGGCAGTTGGTGATGGACAGGGAGGCCTGGTGTGCTGTGGTTCATGGGGTCACAAAGAGTTTGGACATGACTGAACGACTGAACTGAACTGAACTGAATGTTGAGTAAGGGATCTGGATTTCAATCATCTCTCTCACTGACACAGACAAGTTACTTCTGAGTTTCTGAATCTAAAAATTAGGTTACATCTGACTCATTTTTTCTGTAAGTTTGGTCTATTATCTAGTTAGTAATGATGCAATAACTTATCAGCAACTGCAGATACCATTATAAACGTGCTGATTAAATGATGCTTGCTCAATTCCAATGTTTATTGCTTAAAGCAAAAGAAGCTGAAGGCAGAAGAAAACATCATTTGATATTAAAAAAAAAAAAGAAGAAATCTTTGAATGAGGATTATACAAAATTCTAGTGAAATAACCTCTGTTCTGAAATTGGAAGGAGGCATTGGGCTGTACTACATGGAAAAACATCACATAAAAAAATAGAAAGCAATTCTGCAAAGCATTCAGGCCTTTCTGATAAACTGTAAACTCCATTCATACTATGAGGTCTTAAGTCACCACCAGTGAACTAGCAATCCTCTGCGTGGCTGATTGTTTTCATATATACTGGACATGGCTCACTTGCCTTCTGGTTATTTATGAAAGCAACACATTACATGCCATTTTATTGTAGCAGAGTTAAAAAAATCTTAAGGACAAATAGAAAGTTCCTATGTAGAAGGGAGACGTGCTGTTCTGTACTCAGTAGCTTCAGTTGTGTCTGTTTCTTAGGGACCCTTTGAACCTGTCAGACTCCTCTGTTCATGGAGATTCTCCAGGCAAGAATACTGGAATGGGTTGCTGTGCCCTCCTCCAGGAGATCTTTCCAACATGGGATCAAACCTGCATCTCTTATAAGGAAGATATAAATGATTTAAACAAAATAAACTCTATTCTGAAATGTAATACATTGTATCCTATACCAAATCAATTTCTGGTTTAAGCCATGCTTCTTTGTTTGAGACACAGATGGAAGTCTAAATGATATAAAGAAGAATGGGATGTAGTTTGGCTCCCAAGAAACTCATGACCTACGGAGAGAGACAAACAAATCAACATATTATATTAATATCAATACAACATAGGATGTGTTTCTTGAAGTGAAAAGAGGAAAATGCAACCCAATTCAGGACTATGGCAGAAAATTTCCAGGAGGATAATGATGAGCATAAGAGATACATCAAAATAGAGACTAGAAACGGCAGGTGTAAAGGAGAAACCTACACTTTTGAAAGGAGAAACCTACACTTTTTCTCTGTATAGAGAAAAGCCCAATTCTTCCTTACTATGTATTTCTTCCCTATGAGTTTCTTTTACTATTATACTCACACAAAACATCTAACCTTTAACACTTCTGGTCACCAGATGTGTGAAGGTTCTTCATCACACCAAGCAGTTCTCTGTGACACCAGTTGCATGTCCTGAAATTTAACTCAATTCGTACATGCTCTACGCTGAGAAAGCATCAGATCCCATGAACTAAGGACTCAGTCTCACAAGCCTTTCCTCTTTGCTCCCCCCTAGCAATTCAGAAGTCAATCTCAAGCCCAGGTTATTATCTGTACTTCTCATCAGCCATCTGCAGTGGGAGGTTCCAGTAAGTCTCTCTTTGGGTTCACTTAATTTGCTAGAACATTTTCAAGGATCATGGAAACACATGTGTTTGTCAGTTTATTAAAAGATATGCTAAATGATAAAGGTGAATAATCAGATGAACTAATACAAAGGGCAAGATATGGCAGGATCCTTAGCACAGGAACTTCTGTCCTTGTGTAATCAGAGCCATCCACATCCCATGCTGAATCAACTCATTAAAACAGAAGATTCTCCAAGTGTTCTTATCATTAGAGATTTATAAAGGTTTAAAGAGCCTTGCAACAGGAACTGGGAGTAGAAAGCAATATATACAATTTCCATTATCTCACAGAAGATAATTCAGATTAAATAAAAATAACCAATAATATGCTGATAACTTACTATTTGCTTCTTGGGTTTCCAAAGCTTTAATATAACTTATCTAAACCAATCCTATTTCAATAGCAATGTTTTGAAATAAGCATCATAATTATCCTTCTTCCAGAAACAGGCAATGAGAAATTGAATAACTTGCCTAAGATCACACAGCTAATAATCGTTGTTGTCATGAAGTCACTCAGTCGTGTCCGACTCTTTGCGACCCCATAGACTGTAGCCTACCAGGCTCCTCTGTCCATAGGATTTTCCAGGCAATAGTCTTGGAGTGGATTTCCATTTCCTTCTCCAACAGCTAATAATATATGATGATTTTTCAAATCCTTGCAATTTATTATATATAAAAATAAATATAAAGTCAATCTTCTATCAATATGAACTCACCACTGGGTTGGGAAGATCTGCCCAAGAAGGAAAATGTTACCCACTCCAGTATCCTGGCCTGGAGAATTCCACGGACTGTATAGCTCATAGGATCACAAAGAGTCAGACACAGCTGAGTGACTTTCACTTTCACTACAAAACTCTTTCTTTAATGAAATGATAACTAATTAGAGTATATGCCCTTCTTTCTCTCTTATATATCTGAAGAATCTTGGTCATCCAATAGAATGGTAAAATAGAGGTAGAGTTGAAATCCATTTTTACTTGCATGTAAACTCCTCACTCTTTTCAATATCACTAGGCTTTTTATACATGATTTAACTTGTGTTTGTATGTATATCTGCTTAGAATATATACAGTCAGTGGTATCCCATTAATTTGATAAAGAAAACTATTTTTTCATTTTTAAAATAAACATCTTCTGCATATATGTTGACTATGTTCTTAAGCTTTTTTAAAAATAGANACTAGGCTTTTTATACATGATTTAATTTGTGTTTGTATGTATATCTGCTTAGAATATATACAGTCGGTGGTATGATATGATAAAGAAAACTATTTTTTCATTTTTAAAATAAACATCTTCTGCATATATGTTGACTATGTTCTTAAGCTTTTTAAAAAATAGAAATTAGTGTATTTCTCTCCCTTTCACATGTTTCTGTAAAATTTCTTACATCATTTTGATAAAAATTCTATCATAAAATTACCAAAATTCTGTTGTTCCTTTATTCTATTTTAAATAAAATATATTCAGAGTTTTGAAAGTTATTTCTATAAAACAGAGCATTGTCTAAAATCTAGTTTATTTTTGCTAACTACTTTGTTAAAGAGCTACCTAAAGTATGATTGTTTTTAATTGTTTTCTTCA